>OZ018317.1:7992998-8147998 GCA_963969495.1 Ceratothoa steindachneri | reverse complement strand
ACCCCCCTCCCCTAACCTCATTCTTTTTGTAGTTCAGAACAAGATATCAATGAGAAGATGGCTGGCAATCTATCAACGCATTCCCTCCCCTGCAGGAAGCAGGCAGAGGCCTATTAACTAATTTATCGTAGCATTTAAAGCGATGGGTGCGCTATAGTTTTTATCATGATGCCTCACAGTTTGGTTAGTGCTGGAGTGGCATTACTGATTGGAGTTAAAGTGTACGAGTTCTTTTTTGTAGGATACCCAGGTTGTTTCAGTTAGACCCGGGTAAGTATGGTATGGCTTCACAAGAGGCAAATACAGGTTAGAACGAAAGTAATGACCAATTTTCGAAAATACAGTTTTAGATAGTATTTATTAAATTATTGCCTCTTGTTATTGTTAGGAATGCTACGATGAGTAATTTATATCTTTTTATTTCAGATTATATAAATATTGTTCATAATCTTCTTCTTCGTACCATCTAAAGATCACATTAGACATCTTTTACTCTATGAGATCATAGAGTATAGCGGCAAAATCCATTCAGAGCACTTATTAGGATGATGCTACATATGAAAGAAGTTGTAGGAGGTGATTTTCACGTTTCCGAAGTGGAGATTTCAGTCTAAATGAAGGACCAAAAGAAGGTCGTTCAAAAGAGTTGATTCCGAAGAGTTTGAAGCTGTTGTCACTCATGCGTTGTAACCCATACGCCTGTCCTACACCAACTAAAAAGGATTAGAAAGGTTTCAGGGATTGAAAAATGAGTCTCGCATGAACTATCTACAGCGAATTTGCAACAAGCATCGCTTGTTATGAGTCATTGTTTATACAACACCTTCAGGAACCATTTTCGGTCAAGATTGTTAGTTGATGATAGGTAGATCCGTTATCATAATGCTAAACGCTGCCGTTCGTGGATAAGTCGAGAAAGCAGAAGTTCTCAACAACCGAGGGGAGGACCTCATCCGAAAGAAGATTATGTCGAGTGTGTGCTATGATATTGAAGGAATCTTCCGTTACGAATTGTTAGATAACAATAAAAAAATAATGATAATCTTTACTGTAATCAACTTCATCGTATGAAAACCACTTTGGAACAAAGGCGAACCTCCTTAGTCAAGAAAAGGAGTGGTATCCTCCATCATGATAATGCCCTTTCCCACACCGCTCGAATGACCAAGGATCTCTTGGAGAAGCTCGGTTTGGAAATATTGCTTCATCTCTCATATTCTCCTGACCCTGCTCCTTCTGAATATTACTAGTTTAGGAGATCACAAAACCATTTGGATGGTCTTAGGCTGACCACTAGAGAAGAGGTTGAAAACGAGTCGGATTCATATTTTTCATCAAAACCTAAGGAATTTTACAAGCGTGGCATGTATAAACTTGTTGACAGATGGAATGGTGTTTTATAAAGCAATGAAGGTTATATTTATGACTAAATCTTTCCATAGTCATAAATTTTATTTTATTTTTGTTATATATTCTAAAATCGGACATTACTTTCATTCTAACCTGATATATTTATGATTTTCATTGCTCTTAAGTTAGGAGATTTCTATACTCTTTATCTTAGTTTTCAGAGGACCGTTACTGCTTCGTTGACACCACCGTTCATCCCAAGATCATCGTGCTTCTTGTCTTTAAGGTTCATTTTTTTTTATGCCATAGTGGTCTGGTGGCACCCCAAACAAATTTTCTTGTGTACGGTTTCCTTTTTTCCCCTTTATTCTACTTTCTTCCATAACTCGCTTCATTACATTTTTCATCCTCTTTGTTATCCTGTGACAACGTATCTATCCCACTTCTTCACTATTGAACCCCTGAACGGACCTTATGTTGATCTGGGTATAGGCTTATACCTTAAATATTCCTTGTTTTGTTTTTTTACTATAAAATAACCTGAATAATAAGAAACATCGAGAAACTGCTACTAATGGAATCGTTCCAGAAAATCATTTTAAAATCAGGAACTAATCGCCATCCGAAATTTTATGTTCTGCAGATATTTAGACGAAATCGAATATAAATTGACAGATGGTCGCTAGTTTGAAAAGTTTACGCATTATTAATGTTCAACACTAAATTATTTGTCATAGATTGTCGAAGAAAGAGAGATCGAGTAAGATTTTGTTTAAAGGAGTCGTGTGAAACGAGAGTTATCGGGAAGAGCAATGTCCTACGCCCGTTGCCAAACTTCCGGCGAGATTAGCCGAGAATTTCTTCGATTCAGTTGGACTATCAAAACCCCACCGCCGAGCTATAAACACCGAGGTGGTGGGGCAGGGCTTAATTGCTTCCGTTAGCAAATATAGGAGTTCCTGCTAACGCTTATATATTCCCCGTCACAAAATTAATCGTGGAAGTATTCCATCAGAATCTGCCCAAGGAAGAGTCCCGAAAACCTAACCCTCCTTTGGAGAAGACCCCAGGTTGTGGTGGTGAGCTGTCTCTACGTTGCTCCCGAGTGAGCCAAGCCCGGAAAATACAGAAGGTATTCGATGGCCTCTTTTAAGACGTCTGTGGAATCATCCATTGATAGCGCATACCCTCGAGTGATAGAACATTATATCCTACCGGCCCGCAGCAAGGATATTATTTGGAACGACGGCATCAGGTTCGAGGGACCCGTCCAGAAGAAGTGCGCAGTCTCATACCCACAGAAGTTGTCCCCCTCGAGTGTCTATCGGAGAATCTTCCCCTTTTGAGCGTCTACTTGGAGAATCTTACCCGTGCGTCTACTTGTGGTTTCCCCATCCTCCCTACACACACACACAAATATAGTAAGATATTTACATATTTCTTTTCCTCGTCGAGGCGGTGCGACGCCCTCCGACTAAAACTCGTCAAGTAGTCTCCTCCCGAATCATCTCGAATAACTAAATTGAATTATTGTGCCTCTAAGGCTAGGATTCCATTCGTAGTTTCTTCCTAAACCCTATCGGGTTAGTACTCGGAGTATTGAGCCCTTGCGGCATGAGTAATTATTGGTAATTATTGATAGCTTTCCCATTGCGGAATTAATTAATAACTAGAGAGTGTAATTATTTGTATTATGTTTTGTTGTGGAATTAAAGATTATTTTTGCAATTTTTGTTTCAGTCATTCAACCACCAAAGCTTAATTAAATAAGACCAATCCCGGCCAACCATATTTAAAGTATTCGAGTAACAAAAAACCCACGCACTCAACGAGCTCCAATTCCAATTAATATTTTGGGCTGTTGTGATCTTTCCCCGAACAAACGAACGACATACTCGTAGATAAAAAGTCAAAACTAAATCCGAAGCGTTTTAGCTTTGGTAAAAAAAAATAATAATAATAATTTGTAAGGGTTTTACCACCGATTTTTACTTCGTGTGGCTTTTATTTTTCCAGGGGGGTTTTCAGTTGAATGTACATAAAATCCAAACCACGGATTACTGTAAAATATGACAGCCGCTAGAGTTGAGCCACACCGATGACACTTAACTGCATTTTGAAATTGTGCGTCTACCCAGCTAGGCGATAGACCTCCCTTGGGTGGGTATTTCCAGTGTTTAGTAGAAGTAGAGAACATATTGAGAGAATATGATCAAATATGAATGTTGTTGGCATGATTGACAAGCTCGATTCCTCCATAACAGTTGATTTCGAAATCGAGTGACACAAACGAAACATCTTTAACTTTAAAATTTACTGGCAAAGGAACAGACAGCAAAATCCATGTTTTCGGGAAGATGGGAATAATTAAACGTCCAAAAAGCAAGTTCAAGTGTGAACTTGAGTCACTCCTCATCATCCTCATTATCACTCTCCTAACAACAAGAGGGAAAGCCCCTTCCCCCCACCATGACCTGCGGGGTTTTGTGATAAGATGATAAATGGTCATTGCATGGAAGGTTTCCCATGGTTTAAATCACTTACAAGTGCTTTGAATAGCTAAATGATGCTTCTGCCACAAGATGGCGCCACCCAGCGCCAAATCGATGGCAGATTTGAAATCTCCAGGGTGAGTAACCATATGTCCCATGGTCATATGGGTCATTTCATGGCTCTAAATGGGTACAATTGTACTTTACTCCTTTTGAAAAAAGCGACACCTAGATTTGGCGCTTCGCCGCAGGTGAAAAAGTGAAGTCAGCATGCATTATTGCAGAATAACTTTGTGTAGTCAGTAAAGAAGTATCTTCAATGAGACGGCTACCTATAGAGGCGCCCACTACCCTAGATAAGTTCCCTTTTAAGACGCACATGGACACTATTAGAATTCTCGATCCAGACATACACAAAACCACTGCCACTCAGTCGTTGAGGAATTGAGATCTCTAGGGGGCAGATTTAAGACGGGAAGAAGATATACAAGTTATAGTAATGATATTTATGTCATATTTCGTGGATTTCATCTTTACTCGAAACAAGAACGCTATTTTCCAAAAGCCTAGAAAACATCAAAAGAAACGGATTTCTAGGGTTTCTGCAGTTGATTTCTTTCAATTTCTCTTCTTTGATGATTTCTGGCTTCAGTCTTTTTTTGCTGACGCAAGAAAAGGAAACCTATGCAATCCAATGAAGGCAGATTGACTTAAAATGGAAAGATGAGGGGCGGCAAGAGATGTAAAGAAAGAGAGAAGGCTGAATAAGAAGACGAAAATACTCTCAAGAAATTGAGGGAATCAATAATTGTGAATGATTTAGTGACACATGAACTACTACAAACTCAATAATCCAGTTAGCGTATAATTTGTCAGCCACCACAAGTGTAGATAAGGGCAGCACCCTGTACTAAATTTGTTTGGTCAAGAATACACCACATTCAATACAAGTCTAGCTATCGCGTTAACACTCTGTGAAACTGAGGCTTATTTAAACAAGGTCTGCTGACCAAAAAGTCGTGTGCCCTCACTTTTCTGATTTATGACCTTACGAGCTGCAAAACTTTCAATTATTCGCGGAGTAACCTTGGGAAGACCTTGGCAATCTCTCATTCGAAAGAAAATGTAAACCTTAAGTAAGGGTTTCAAATTTCATTAGAATCGGCCGAATAGTTATGATGTTATTGCCAAAACAAAGTAATTCCCGGGCTAAATTTGGGATGACTTTGGCAATTATATTATTTGAAAGAGAATGTAAAACACTATAAGATTTTCAAATTTCGTTAGAATAAGCCGAATAGTTTTGATGTTATTGCAAAAAAATAATTCCCGGGTTGCTTTTTAATGGAATTTGAAGATGTGGTTCGTATTTTTAATGTCCCTTCATACATTCAATCCTTTCCCTCTTGAACACCAGCTATTTGTTCTTCATTTTTTTCAGAAAAGAAAATTATTTCACTTGATGGCATTGAAACATTGGCCTATTTATAGTAAGCAACTCTTCTTTCTTCACCTTCTTGTTGCTTTTACTTATTTATTGACTTGTCTAATTTACTCAAGTTAATCTCGAAAGCAAATCTGATGTGGTCCAAAAGAAGTAATCATTTCTCTCTGAACTTTAATGAAAGCAAGTTCCTTCACAGAGAACTTCATCTCCATAGGGGATTTAAATTAATTTGAGTATCGTTTTTGCAACCATGTCAGCCAAATTCACAGCAAAAAAAAACAATTTTACACTTGCGCCTGAAGATATCAACAGGTCGTCTAGTTTTGTAATGAAAGTGCCTTAAGCCTGTAGCTCTCGTCTCCCAAGAGATATGTTATTGGCCTGCTCCCAGTTCTTTTGGATCTGTTAAATATTGTGACTCTTCTTGAATTTACAACAGGGGATAGAAAAGAACTGTTCCCTCGTTCCCACTTTTCAAGCACTTTAGGATAAATATCCTTTGCAAGATTGGCTGCTGGGTAGTTTCTCGCATCCACATTTCAGAATGTCAACCAGAGTTTGGAGTTGAGATTTCAACAACTCGGCTATTTTCAATTTAGGCGTTCCAATGTGTGAATGTCGCCAGTCTTGTCCTAAATTTAAAAGCAATTGTAGGATGGTAGTACTGGTAGGATGGTAGTACTGAATGCCACGTAATCTTTAGCACACTGATGAATATGTTTCAAACGGTGAAGTAGATATAATTATTAATATGATAATAGACATTTAATTTCCCAAGATGACAAAAATAAGTCAAAACTTTTAAGTACCTAACCAAGTAGAACTAAAATTATATTTAAATAAAAAAATAACTTTAGAATTCATTTTGAGTACTCCTATTTTATGTAATTAGAACATTGAAAAGATTGACACACACTAATAGCGGAGTATTTCATAGTATTGCATAATATACCATAGCAGATTAGAGCATAGTATCTTATAAAATATTATTGCATATAATAGTAGAGCATAGCACAGCATTGCATAATATAACACAGCATAGTATAACATAACATAGTATAACATATCATAGTAATTATAGCATAATATAGCATGGCACAAAATAGTCTAGCATAGCATAGTCTAGCCTAGCCTAGCCCAAAATAGCATAGTATAGCCACATACTTTAGCATAGCATAGTAGAGAATAGCCTAGGCTAACATAGCGTAGTATTGCCTAGCATAGTATAGCCTAGTATAGCATAGCATATCATAGCCAAACATAGCATAGTATAACCTATCCTGTTTTAGACTAATATAAAAAAGCCTAGCCAAACATAGGATAGCCTAGCCTAAAATAGAATAGCCTAGCTGTGCCAGGCATTACTTAGCTTAGTATAATCTAGCTATCCTAGTATAACCTAGTATAGTATAGCCTACGTTATCCTACCTTAGCTTAGTATAGCATAGCCTATTGTATCCTAATATAGCCTAGCCTAGCTTAGTAGACACTAGCCTAACCTAGCATATTATAGTATAGCTTAGCTTAGCCTAACCTAGTATAGCCTTGCATAGCATTTCCTAATGTAGCCTATCTTACTATAGCCTAGCATAGCCTAACTAGGTATGGTTTAGCACTGCATGCCAGAGCCTAGCTTAGCGTCGCCTAGAGTAGCCTAGCCTAATATAGCATAGCCTATTCTAGGCTTGCTTAACAGAGTAGAGCATATTATAGCCTAGTCCAGTATCGGCCGAATAGTTATGATGTTATTGCCAAAACAAAATAATTCAAGGACTAATCTTGGGAAGACTTTGGCACCTTTGTCATTCGAAAGAGAATCTAAAACAATATAAGGATTTCAAATTTCGTTAGAATCGGCCGATTAGTTTTCATGTTATTACAAAATAAAAACCAAACGGTAACCTACCAACATCGTAAGATGTAGAGTCGCTCGCGACTAGTCTTACACGCGACTAAACATAAAGAGCGATAATCAGATAACAAGATATTATATTCATTAAATCAACGCTTCTCGCCTAAAATGGTCTCTCCTACAGATGGTGCCTGTGACAACATATTCCCTTATCAGATCAAAACTTTACTCTGCTCTGTCATCTGCTGCCACACACAGGGTGCGTTAGGCAATATTTCGCCACGGTCATATATAAATTTAGCGCATGCGTGTTGTCTATCATCGGTTCTATCTTCGTTTTATCAAAATAAATTGGAAAAGACAATCGGTGGTACTTTGGATTCACACCGAGAGCTCCACTGTGAAGATCTCGGACTGCTTGGGTGTCAATATGAGGACGGTGCAGAGGGTCATAAAAGAACTGGGTGAGTCAGGCTGTGATTACGAGGTTACGGTGCTTCTGAAACATCACTCTAAGCGCCCTTATATGAATATAACCCCCAATTAATCGCAGAAATCCAGGCCACCATTGGTAACGATCCCACCAATTCAATGAGGCACATAGCTAGAGAGGAGGTAGTGTCAGTCTTTCATCAGACAGATAAAAAGAGACAGCTTCTGCTGCAGAAGATGAAGGACAAGTGGAAGGAACATGCTACGAAGCTTGTGAACAAACCGAAGCATTCATTCTCTCAAGCCTGGCATGCACTGGTTCTTCTCAGACGAGAAGAATTTGAACCAGGACCAGGTGGTGAGCTCACAAAACAACCGCTGGCTTGTTGTATCCCCCAAAGATGTACCAAGACTCATGGAAAGCAAGTTTCCGGTACACATCATAATGTTTGGGGTGGTGAAAGGAGAAGGCTACGTTATGATCCCGGGGGTTAATCTTTCCTGAGGACCTCAGATTCAATACGGAGAGTTATATCGAGTACCAGGAGGAGTTGGTGTTGCCTTGGATCCAGAAATTAGCCGCTGTAAAGACGTCCATGTGGCTTCAGGACTCTGCATCATGCCACAAAAGCAGGAGGGCTCAGTCTTGTCTGCCAGACAATTTCTTTGACCACATCATTCCGAACATCTGGCCTCCTAATTCCCAAGACTGCAATCACCTAGACTATTATTGTGTATGGGATTCGTTTGAGAGAGAGACCAACAAGTTCCCGTGCACCACCAAAGTGGAACTTAGTTCCGTGATCACAACAATTTTCACCAAGTTAAACAGGAAGTCCACCAAGAAGGCCTGCAGCGGGTTTCAACGCCACCTGGATGCCTTGGTTTAGACCGATGGAAATTTCATGGAATAAAATGAAAAGACTAGGGGGACGTAACGAAGCCATTGCCTGGTATCTCCATGAATTAAATCAGTGTTATTTTATTTTAAATTGAAGTTATGCGACAAATTATCCGCCGGCCTCTGTACAAGTTACGTGACCACGCACTACTAAATGGTATCCACAAAACACTCCTTAATCTGCTTCTCCGAATGTCCCCCGCAAGAGAGTCATCCCGTGTAGATTTTCAGCCATGGCGCCTGTAGAAGAGGCACCTTGTCCCAGTATAAGTGTCCTCGTCAGTCTCAAAAAAGATTGAGATTACCTTAGCATTATTTCTTCCAGGGATTTTCCTTTAACCTATAGCGTACGAGAAGTGCAGGCGAGCAGCTTAAAGGCTTCGTTTGAATGAGTCTTTTTGAGACTCAGGATGGCGGAGTGGATTCGCCCCTGGCTAACAGTGGTCCAGCGACGCGGGAAGCTGTTCGAAACTCGCCTAAACTATTATTTTTTCTTTGCCCCTTTTCCTTTTACCCTCTATCTACAAACCTTTGTTTGCTGCTTTCCTATCTGACCAATTTCAAGGGTCAGAAGTTAATCCCCAACCAGGTTTTCCTTATTGGCTCCGGTGGTGAGTGGTGGTTTTTACCATGAACGGAACGTTTAGCCGACATGTGGGAAAGGCAGCTTCGCATGAAATAGCGAGCCTCCCCGCTGGAAGGATTCTTGGCTTCGTGGTTGGCTTGGTGGGAACGACTCCCAAGCCCGATCGATCCCACATCTGAGCAGGGCTCTGCCAAGAAAAGAGAGACATCCAAAGGGAAGAAAAATAAGGGCTTCGGTGATGGGTTTGTCCTTGTCATTTCGGCGAAAGCCAAGATTGAATCAGGTCCTTCTGACTTGTGAGCTCCCTTGGGAAGGGAAGAGAAGAAGAAAAAAACGCCCTCACCGTACAAAAAGAGCGTATCGATGAAGGGTGTTTCCTCTTCAAGACCGTCGATCTAAATGCTTTCAGGTTATTTGTTCGAGTGATGGAATAAGGTTGCCAATGGACACCTGCCTTATCAGCTTCAGAGTTTAGCTTCCTATCTTGGTAGAGATCCGTTGGTCTTCTTTTTTTTGAACCGGGTCCTTCTGTTTATTGTGGCTAATCCCAAACAATGTGGCAAATTGAGTGATCTTCAGACCGTCAATCGCACACTTGTGCGACTGACCCCAGTCTCTTCTTTACACTTTGAAAAGAGAGTAGTCAATACCAGGGGGGGGGGGCTACTATAGCACTCCTTTAAGTACATTAATGAATAGCTGAACCACCAGGGGGTAGTCATGTTTCAGCATGGGATGAAGTAAAAATGGTGGGTCTCGATAACTTTCCGATATTCTTCGTCACGTTTAACAGAGACAGACTCTCTGATTTGTTTAGGCTGGCTGCTATCGCTGGTGTATGGGGGCATTCAAATCCTTACTGTGGCAGTGGGATCTTTAGTTTCCTAAATCCTTCCTCAAGCTGGGTGTAATGCTGCGAATTGTCGGTTCTCTACAAAGAGCGAAGGAGCAGGAACAATAAATGTGCCCCGCCAAACCGAAAGCTTCGAGGCAAGAAAAAGAAAATCTTCTCGAGTAAGACCTCCAAGTCGAGAGTGCCTTCGATGCGTTTCGCAGGGAATAGCCGTCGGAACTCTGCCTCGACCTGATCTACAGCCATCACAATGAGACTTCTTGAAGAGGGTCTGGGGAGCAACTGCGGTACATTTCCCTCCAATGAAACTGCCTTGGACTCCAGATTAATTGGGAGGAGTTGTATAGGAATTCATATTGAAAGCGTCTTTTCTACTCAACTTCCTGGGGTAGAAGGGTTTCTCGAGCCTCACAATACAGAATGGAACCGTAATGGCAGGAGTGTAATTCATACCCCTAGTCCTCTATAGAACTCTATTCAGGTGGTTACCTTCCAGAGACAATTGGATATGATGTATTTTCTCGTAACTATTAACCTTCCGCCGTTACCCGGCTTAGAAGAGGCGGACATCCGTCCTGTTGTAAGGGATTAGCGAGACCTTTTCTCACAGTGAAACTGTATAGTAGACACCTTAATAGGAGGAAAGGAGTTAAGCAGTCACTCCAAGGAGTTTTGGAAGTTGGTATCCATAGTATGAAAGAACTCACGCATCTATTTCTTAGCAACCCTTCGGTTTCTTGCCCTAATTTGTCTCTGTGTTCTCTTGATACCTATGGAAGCGATCATGTGCCCATTCAAATCTCTTAACCGGACTGCGGCTGCTAGAGAGGCCACTTTGGTGGTGCCTGGATCGAGTACAATAAAAAAACGTTCGAGGAAATGACTGACATCTCCATCTCAGTTAACTGGATTAAGTTGGGAAATGAGGCTGTTTAGTTCTTCTCCGGCATCCTCTGCGCCACGGACCTTGCTTATATTCTACGAACGACTGACCTCTTCCTCGGTGGTTGAACGAGTGTAAAATACCCCTGAGAGACAAGTGATATGCCTATGAGCGGTATAATCTGCGCGATTTCGCCATATGTGAATTTTGACAAACCTGGGCAGTAAACAGTTAATCGTTAATTAACGAAGTAAACATTTTCGTTAACGATTTAACTTTTAAGTTAACTTTGGAAATCATTATCGGACTAATTAAGTTCAGTTACATTTAACTTCCGTTAACTCAAGTCCGCTAACCCCCAAAATTCATAAAAACCGGTAAACGGTTAAATACAGATGTAGTCTTAGTATATTTAATAATGTATGCGTCATTCTTACAACCCCGATATAACGCCACTTATCATCATCATCATCATCGCTAACTCTATAATTTAAGAAGGGGATTTTGGGGGATATTTGAATAATAATTTCATCTTAGTTTAGTTATGACATGTTTTTTTTATCAAAGTTCAGAAATAATTATAAATATGGAGAATCACTAACTCTATAATTTAAAAGGCGATTTTTTTCCGTATTTGAATAATAATTTCATCTTAGTTTGGTTATGACTTATGTTTTTTATCAAAGTTCAGAAATAATTATAAGTATCGAGAATTTATTAAAACCAAAAAAATTACAAATGGTGAAGTTCATAAAATTTATTTTAATATATCTTCTATAATTCTATATTTTAACATCGTGATATTTTGAAAGGTGGGAAATTTAGTTTAAAGTTCCTTTTTAAAATTATTATAATCGGCGAAGTTCAGAAAATTTAAAAAAATTTAACCATGGCTGCCTTTTTTAAGATTTTAAATTTTAATCTTAGTAGTGAAGCGCAAGCTTCCCCCGTAGTGGGAAGTGGCGAAGCCATTGTCTGGTTATTTTAAATAACTTTTCAATCAAACTTCGAATTGAGAGTTCAAAATTATATTTTATGTATTTGATATTTAAGCAATTATTTTATATTAATAGATCATATAAAGTTTCTTTAATAAACAAATAAGATATTGCACCATAGCACACAACGCAGCGCTATATATAAAAGGTTTTACCACGAATACCACGACAGTGGTATTCGTGAGCGGATACGTTCGCTGCAGAGAATGCAATCTACTCACGTTTCAGGCGGCCAGATGGATAAACCAGCTGCACAGGGCTTATAAGACGTGAGTGCGTAAGGAGATTAATGGTTTCATTTAAGGTTATTAAAAGATTAAAACCAAAAATAAACTTTAATTAAACTAATAATGCTAATTAGGGAAATGTCTACAAAGGCAAAGGAATGGGAGAATAATGTCGCTCCCAATGAAATAATAAATCAAATACTAATCAATTTAACGGGGATCAAAATATGGGACTTGCTTAGACAGGAAAATTGTTGTTAAACACATAGGGAGTTCAATTAAAGGGTCGGGAGGAGGATATCAGGTGGCGAGGACAAAAGGAGGGATTATCTCGAAAAGGTGTAAAAGGGTTTTACCTTTACGGCTTGAATCTTGAGGAGAGGGGCGATTCTTACGAGCCGAGCTAGTCTTGTGGCTCGAGGGGCGTTTACTCTTGCCGGAGAGGTCGGAATTACCTGGGGCACGAGTAAGGTAATTTCCAGGCTGAGTGAGACACTCTCAAATTGGGATGAGTAATCTCAGACGAGGGGGGAGGTTTCCTTGACGGGGTGAGAAGAGTGATTCGCGCAATTCTCCCAAGAAAAAGTCATTTCACGAATTTGCCGATTGACTGGCCAAACTCACGACGAGACCTAACTCCGAGATTGGACTCAAGACGAAGGGCTGTATCTTCGCGAATGGGCGGGTGGTACTCTCTGACGAGTAACGGTTGACCTCAGGTTAAATACCCTGCTGGCTTCATCACTAGAAAGCCTCCAATCAGGGCAGTCTCTTGGGAGTAACCATTGGCGCCAGTCTCTTTAGGCCCAGACGAGATAAGACGACCGACGAAGCTTCTTCTCAGGTCGACCCTGGCTGATCAAACACATGTGTCTCCTTGCGTTTAGAGATCTTGCTTAGGCCCACGTGGTCTCTGCTTGAAAGGAGGGGGGGGCTAAAGGTGGACCTTAAGGTTCGCTCCCTCGCATGCACCATAGCACGCAACGCAGCGCTATAAATATAAGGAAGTTCGGTAGAAAGAGGCTTCACTTCACTCTGGAGAGTTATTACGGTTACAACGTGAGTATCTGTTATTATAGCGATACCATTAGTGTTAATTGAAAGAAAATAAATACGTCAAGTTTCATTATTATAATATATTAGGCATTTGCATACATTCATTTGATATTCTAGTAGTTACATAGCTAAATTATATTTTCTAAATTGTAAGATCCGGTTTGTTAATTAATAATTAGCCACATGTTATATAATAGTTACAAATATTTATATTGTTTAAGATTTTATACTTTAGTTGATGATATAGCTTAATATCCATAGAAGATCCATGTTGATTAATGATTCAATAGAATATTATTGGCCCGGGTATACCTTTAAAATAAAAATACAATGCTTATCTATATCTATATTATCCATAACCCTATATTTTAGGAACGAGATTTTTTGAAGGTTTGAATAAGATTTTTTCATTTAGTTCGGTTGTAACCTAAGTATATTTAATTTTGTTATCAAAGTTATTTCTAATAATTCCTTTAGAAGAAGAAGAAGAAGAATAAGATATGATGAAGATGAAGATAAAGATGATGAAGATGAAGAAGAAGAACAAGATGAAGATGAAGAATATGAAGATGAAGATGATTAAGATGAAGATCAAGATGAAGAAGCAGAAGATGATGAAGATGAAAAAGAAGAAGATTAAGATGAAGATGAAGAAGAAGAAAAGGGTGTTCAAGGTGTTAAAATAAAGAGTCTATAAAGGGGATTAAAAAAGGCGGTTAAGATTAGCAAATAAGGCCGTAGGCCACACCCTGCAGGGGTGCCTGTGTAACCAAGCTCTTCATGTTAAGGAAGAGAACAGCGGCTTGTATTATTAATAATTTAAGAATGGGATTTTTTTGAGTATTTGAATAATAATTTCATCTTAGTTTGGTTATCACTTATGTTTTTATTATCAAAGTTATTTCGAATAATTCTTTTATAATATCAAAAAACAAAATCGTGAAATTCAGAAATAAATATAAGTATCGAAATTGTGAATTTTTTCAAATCCAAAGAATTACAAATGGTGAAGTTCAGAAAATTTATAAAAATTTAACCATGGCTGCTTTTTTTAAGATTTTAAATTTTAATCTTAGTAGCGAAGCCATTGCCTGGTCTATATTATTATTAATTTCTTATGATTATTGAGTAGTGCACAACAAATATTATAAATATTATATTGCTATTATTGTTCGCAGGCTGGCTACGGTCCCTTGCATTTGTTCACCTTTCTACCCCGATGTTTTTTAGGTCCAAATTCATTTAATAAACCTCTTTCCATATATAGTTAATTTAAGTTCTTATAAATAAATAAATAACTAAAACTGAAAACCATTACAAAACTTATCTTAATCTTTCACAGACACTTGTGTGGTTTTGAATTTTTCTATTATTTTCAGATTTTCAATTCAGACATAAGTGTGATTTTGAATTTTATATGTCATCGTGGAATCTCAAGAGCTTGGTTCTGTTGAGTCAACAGTGCTGACCTCGTTGAGGTTGAAACTGCCAGTGCCCAGAACCCTGGCCCCACCTAGACGACTACTTCTTGATCAAGTCAAGGGAAGGAGACAAGTTGATTTTCGACTTCAAGCTGGGCCTGCCCAGGACTGTGCCAATCTAGGGGCACATGACAAACCTCAAAAACATCAAGCAGCATATCAAGAGGGCCCACCCAGCCAAGTCCATGCAGTTTGAGGAGAAGGTCAAAGCAGGCTCATCTCGTGGAAAAGCCAACAAGAGGTTTTCTTTTGGTTCCAACAGCGGCCGCAGCACTTTGGAAATATCGAATATGTTTTCACCTCCTTATGAATAACTTCCGTTACGAGTATATTTGTACAGAATTAACTGATTAACAGTTATCGAAGTTAATTTTTTGGTCAACGGATTTACGGTTAACGAAGTTAACTTTTTGATTAACCGTGCCCACCTGTGAATTTTGACAGAGGAGGACCAGATACTTCTTCGTTTTTAAACACGCTTGCGGCTCTTAATGGCGGAAATAAATGTCTCTTAAAGATGAGAGACCACTTTCTCAAAGGTGAGAAAGCGTATCGAGAGAATTCGAAATAAGTTCACCTATGACCTTCTTGATCACCAGGAAGGCAGATGCACCATTATAGACCGCCTTTCTACATTCTTCAGCTAGGATGCTGTTCCATCAGCATTCAAAGCGCATCACACGGTTTTTAAGGACTCCCGAATGGACTTCATCTTCAAAGGCGAGTTACTCTTCAATAGCCTGTTTTTATTGAGCGAGTCGCGTTCCTCCCTGGCTTTTTAAGCGAATTCTGCCCTTAAGAGATCAGTGACTTCAAAGCCTTATTTCTATTGTTAAATGATTTTTTTATGTTGTTACAGAACCAGTTCAATGAGACCTTTGAGTTGTCTTTGATTGTTGTATGTATATGGTACAGGTTTTGGGTGCTCAGACATCAGTTGTGTTTTGAATTAACTCCTCACCTAATCAATGTTGTCACATTCAAAAGGCCGAACTTAAAACATGTTTTGTCTTAATACTGCGAAATCAGCACTTTTAATTTCCTCCTTTCTATTTTTAATATTTCTTATTGTTCCCGGAATTTTGAGCTCAAATACAATTAGGTTGTGGTCAATAACTCCAACTGGGGCATCAATATCTAAATTATTTACAAGATCCTCTCTTGTAAATATTAGGTATAGTGTATTGTAACCTCTGGTTGGGTACTCTATCCATTGGGTCAGTAGGTCATCATTCATAAAATGAATGAGCCTAAATATTTTAAATCATATAAAATACAACCTATATAATAGTATTGTTTTATTTCTGTTAAAATTACTATACTTTTATTTACAAAACCCATATACGATAAACTAATTTCCAAAAACGTTTATTTAAAGCTATTAAACGCTCTAATAATGAATCCATATTATTAAAAAAATACTAAGATAAATTTAATTCAAAAAACGTTTATTGGAATTTTTTAAACGCTCTAATTATGAACACATTTTATTAAATAAATACTAAGGAAATTTACCTTATTAAACACTTGTGTATAATTAAATAACAAATGTAAGATTCTTTAATAATGTAAAATAAATTAATGTAAGTAAAATGTACAAATCTAATGTTATTTGAAACTCATATTTAATGTACAAAAAGTTAATTCTATTTGGAACAAATTTTGCCACGGATTGTACGGGCCATTGATATAAAAAGGGAATTGGGAAGTGCCTCAGGATGGAGATGGCAACATATGAAGACTTTCCAAATTAAAATCAAATATAGAATACTGAATCTAGTACTAAATATTTCTCCACCCTTAAAGAACCCCCTGATCCTCTTTACCCAGCCTGCAATCAGAGAGAAGATAACTTTACCATCTGGAGTCAGTGCCTCACGAAAAAGGCACTACCCGAAGAAGCAAATCGGTAGCCGATAAGCTGAACCAAGACTCCTATCTGGCTACCCACGAGTGGCATCCAAAGCTCATGAAACAGATATCGCCTCTCGTAAAACAAAGCATTGGATGAGGAGCAAAGGAGAGTCACAATGAAGAGATCTAGTTACTTAAATCCGTGAAAAAATTCGGTGGATGAGATTAGGTGACTTTTCGAAAGGCTTCTCAGATGGCATACAGCTCTACCGTGTTGATGTGCATCCGGGGAATAGGAGGAAGACAAAGGAGCGACGAGGCATCTTTCTGCTACAACGGTTGCACACGAGCTGTGGGTGGAGCGGGAGCCATCGGTACGGATTGCCGTGACCTAGGTGTGGGCAGGTACATAGCTAAGAAACTATAATAATGGAACATTGGCCGGCTTCATGGCTCTGATCTTGGCAAGAGAAGGTTGCAGATTCTTACTGATAACAACATTCAGGGAGAAGCACCCATAAAGATATTTGATAAACTGGTGCTGTAGGGAATGGAAGGGCAGACTACAGTGGAACCACTGTACTTCAAAGTTCCCAGTGGTTTTTAATGAAAGTGCCAATGAAAACCAGCGGGAAACTTGATAATGTGGGCATCCGGCGGAAAGGAAGGAAAGTTACAATTACAGGAAAGAAAGTCTAGCCAGTAGTGAATAGACTCTGCATTCTGTTCCGAAGAGAGCTACAATAAAAGAGCCAAAACATCTATAGCTATTCGAAAGCCTAGGTTCAGAATTAGATCATGGTGACGGATGAAGTAGGGGGTGCGGAGTTGTATATCTCAGAGCCAAAGTTCAGTTTTAACTGCTTCACTACATTATTGATACCACCACGGTACCGTGATGAGATTGTCTATATCAGAAGATTAGTGGGTAGATGAGAAAGCAGATGAAAAAATAGGTAAGTTGAGAAAGGCTAGGGCATCATTAATTGTGCAGTAATAATGCACCTTGTGGGAGCGTACCTGGAAGGTAAAGTGTAGGAGAATAGCCTAATGCTCCCACGTTTCCCCACCTCCCTTCAGGGCGGGCCGCGATATTAAACCTTCCCCTTTCGGCCCGATGTCTGGTGGCCTCCCGCCGGAAGAACTCGCCGGCCATTTTAGCTAACCATCGCATTCCTTTCCAGACTGGTTATCGATAGATGGGAGTCCATCTTGGCTTCCGGTGGTTTCCGTAAGTTTACAAAGGACGAAATGGAGGAGATAATCAAGCAGCTCTCACCCTAAGAAGGGCGCTCGACATCAAATCTACTTCCGGAGCCATGTGAACCTCTCCCGAGTTTCGGGTATAAAAGATGAATTCTTTTAACCCTCGTTAGTAGAGCTTGCACAGCGTCTGGTAGGGCAGGAATTGCCATCTATCTCGATGTTGTGGTAAATCGTCGAAGCACCAAGTCTTCAGAGAGTAGATCGCTCCCAGTAAGGGAGGCTTTTTACCCCGTTGGTCTGCCAGTCAGTGCGGACTCAGGATCGTTCTTACGTTTTCAGAGCCGAAGCTACAAACAGCCTCACTCTGGTTACCTAATCGAGAAAACCACATGACGGCTTTTCTCTGTGACCCTATGCGTTGATAGGTCACTTCGTCCCCCTCACAGAGGCACCCAAGATTCCTCGGAGTTCACGAGCGTGGGACCCTCTTTAACAAGAAGCTCCCGTCATCGCCTTTTTCCAGCAGAATCGTGACGGAATTGTGGGATCAGGTTGGTCCCTGGAGAACCTACCTCATCGTCTCCACCCCGTATCTCACCACCTTCACTCACCAGCGCCACCCGAACATCAGGCTCCAAGGTAACCTTTCCCTTTCACATTCCCCAACTTCACTGCAAAGCTTACCAACATTAAAAGTGTATAGGGATTTACCTAGTGAATAGTTATTTACAAGCCAAGTGAGATATCCGAGCTTCATTTATTAATTTATCTCTCAAAGAACCTTATTTGTACATATATATATTTTTCTTGTTTAGCGTTCATTAAAACTTTATTTTCATATTGTTGTGTATCTAACTTCCTTTGGGTCGCTTTCTGGCAAAGTTTATTCCAATCCCTCCGTAGCCAACCTCTAAGCACTCTGAGTCAATAGACCCATTCAGGGCACCGGCCGACCGAAGTATAAGGAGTAGTACGACGCCCCCTCCTCATTCGTGATAATATGATATATATATATATATATATATATATATATATATATATATATATATTAAGAAAAAATATTGCAGTAACGCAATTAATTATGCGGTTAAAAGGCTATTTTTGGCAAACCAGTATTCCTCAAAGCCTCCGGAAGGAGCTCTTCTCACATACACGAAAAGGTAGCACTTAAAATAGGCGTTCTCTCAGATAGCCAAAAAACTATCTTTCGATTAGCGATTTCAAGTGTCACCCTTGCTTTTCGAAGAGAATGGAAAAATGGTTTGATTCTCCATTTTCGCCACACCTTATAAATTAAGAAAAATTATTGCAGTAACGCAATTAATTATGCGGTTAAAAGGCTATTTTTGACAAACCAGTCTTCCTCAAAGCATAATTAATTGCGTTACTGCAATAAATTTTCTTAATTTATAAGGTGTGGCGAAAATGGAGAATCAAACCATTTTTCTATTCTCTTCGAAAAGCAAGGGTGACACTTGAAATCGCTAATCGAAAGATAGTTTTTTGGCTATCTGAGAGAACGCCTATTTTAAGTGCTACCTTTTCGTGTATGTGAGAAGAGCTCCTTCCGAAGGCTTTGAGGAAGACTGGTTTGCCAAAAATAGCCTTTTAACCGCATATATATATATATATATATATATATATATATATATATATAAGAGTCGGGAGAAACTCCAACCACCCCTCGCCCTATTCCTTGACATAGAGAAACCTTCCCTATCTTCCCAACAGAAGTCCTATTTCTGTCATCCGATAGTCGGCCTGGGTGGAGGAGCAAAAGATGGACTTGGAAGTGCTCTCTACCAAAATCCCCACGGAGAAAGCGCAAGAAAGGTCCATCAACGTTTCATCCGAGATAAAGAAGAAATCTATACAGAAAAGAGTTGGTGGAAGGATGGCGATAGATGGGCGAGCCAGCCTTGATATAGAAAAGGGAAAGCTCGTTCGTAAGGTAAAGAAGAATGGTTGCGAGTAAAGTCAAGCAGCACTACCCGGGTGAGGTCCCTGCCCTTAAAATATATTAAAATCTAAATGAAGTAAGGGTCGAGGGAGATGTTGTATATGGTTAAAGATAGATTTAAAAGAAGGACAGTCATGATGAAGCATGTAGATCGAGTATACAGTTTGTTCTCCTTATAATTAAAGGCGGATAGTGACCACATGAAGGTCAGTGCAAAGAGAGAAAGATAGATAGATGGGAACGATATCGGGACTAAGTTAATTGCTCCGCCGCGGCCAAATCTTCCCTGAGCGCCGGAGAAAAAAGGTAAGTAATCGGTATGCTAGAGATCTGATGGCTACCCAGGACGATCAGTTCATGGAGACAGAGACAACTAGATTGATACCTAGATGTAATAAATCTGATGTTCTCCCAGTTATCCAGCATATTATGGCAATTCCAGCGGACTAGTATTGGAGAGACGTGGAGTAATGTAAGAAAATCAAAATTTAAGATTTAATGCTTGGAAGATAAAATGAACCACATGCTTTCGCTAGTCTAATATCTCGGCAAGGGGTCTAGTGTATTTCTATAGGAATGTCAGGGTGCTATCAATGAATCAATGGTTGTAGAAAGATAGAATAAAAGCGGGGATGAGTAATGAAGAGATAAGAGGGTGAAAGATTAAGGAAAAGGAAAGAAGTATTAGTGATAAATGGTGCTCGATGAGCAGACCTTCTTACTACGTGTTGATTTTTGCTCTTAGATGTTGTCCCATTACGGGATCTTTTTCCTTTCGGCTTCGCCTGTAATGACTCTGGCAATCATTCTTACGGTGTTTGTCCGCCGGACCACGACCTGGGTCACATCATCCGCGTATTGCAAAATAAGGGTTCAGTTGTCAATAGGTTTTGGTATGTTTCTCATAAAGATGGTGAACAGAGTTAGGATAAGGCATCCTCCATGTAGGACACCGGATAGCTGTCATCTCAAAGGTGATGACATCTTGTTTATTTGTCAAGTAGCTAAAGAGGATTTTTTCGCAGTGAGGCGCAAGTCAGTCTTGATTTTTTTTTTACTTCAGATCGTTGGTCCGAACTTTGCCGACGACGTTGATCAAGTCCCGCTTAGCTTGCCCTGATGCGGCATGTTGAAACATCAAGGTTATGAACGTCTCCGTCTTGCACTGTTTTCTAAACCGATGTTATTGGTCGTTCAGTAGAAAGTGGTCCGACAGATGACTGGCGAGTCTTTTGTTGAGGACTTTCTCAAAAACCCTCCCAATGATAGCTAGCAATGAGATAGGTCTGATGTTCATCACCTGATTAGCCGGCTTTCCAGGCTTTGTGATGAAAATCACCTTCGAAGTTTTTAGGCCTCCAGGGAAGTATCCCATGGCCAGGGGCGCATTGATCAAATTCAGCAGATTGGTTCGAAATCTTTTGGGTGCATCTTTTAGATGCCTGATGTTTATTTAGCTGAGAGCAGTGGGTTTGGCCCGGAACAAATAGATCGCAGCCCACAATTAAGTACTGGTAACGATGTTGCCCTCCTGTGAGTTGCCATGGAGCTGAGTGAGGTTCGCGGTTCTGTATGGAATAAACATTTTCTCCCTCTTCTCCATATACTCGAGAACCTGGTCCTCGAAGTCTGGGCTGAAGTTTTCCTCCTCTTTGTTAGAGATTTTGAAAACATCCTTCCAGAATCCACAGACGAACCGGTTTTTTTCACAAGGAGTGGTCACCGTTGTTTCACTGTGCGATATTTCAGTTTAGCAGTGCTTTCTTGTTGTTTCTTTCAGCCTACTGATCGCCACCCAGAAAGATCACGGATCCCTGCCGGTGTCTAACATTTCGATCAGACAGTTCTACTTCTTCCTCAGTTCATGTTCCAGCTCGGTGTTCAGCTGATTTCTGAGTTATTGAAAGAGTTCGAAATCGATGTGGCTTGTGTAGCTCATATCGAGGATGCGATTATAGACTACGGTGAATCTTTTTGGAGTGCAACACTATTCTGGGTTGTGGTAGTTGGCAGCAGAACTTTGTGAGAGATTTTCGTGATGGCTAATGTGTCTGTGTTTGAATTGCAGTCGTTGATAGCAGTCGGCTTTTCGTAAAAATCTTCTGCACTGGTGCCGTCCAGATAGAGCCAAATCAGGCGGGAATGCCGTCCTGTATGTTTTCCAGTTTGCCTTCGGAAAGTTTTTCATGCGTGCAACGGGGATATGTATAGGCACAGCTGCTACGGTAATGAGCATTGCCATGTGGTCGGTTGGCATCAGTGGCCCTGGTCGAACTAGATGGTGAAAAGGAAAGTTGTGCTCCGTGAGAACATCAGCCTTGTGGCTGTTCCTGGATACGTATGTAGGGAGGTCCGACCCGATTCGTTCTATGATATTCCTTCTTAACAAGATGTCTAGATTTCTGCCTCTTACATCCTCTATTGCTTAGCTTGCTATCCTATTCCCGCGTTCAGGTCCCCGGCGAAGAGTACTTGGTGTTCCTTCTTGAACAGGCTGAACATGTTTTGGATGGTAAAATACAGGCAAAGTGGTGGTAGGAAGCCGGTACCCACTCAACCTCACCTAGATAGCACCTAAGAACTATTGACAGGAACGATTCGTCTATTGGATTCCTTCTCGCCTAAGGTTATTTTGAAGAATGTTGTACCCTAAAATCTGCTATCCTCGTCTCTTATGCCAGTTTCTGACAACAGAAGAATATTGCGGTCTAGTTCTATGTATATATTGCACAGCATATGCGTGTGCAACTTCTATCCCTGCTCGCTATGTGCTAGAATAGTGAGCCTATTCCTATCAACCATCTTTTATCTTCGTTAAGCTTGTAGGCTTTTAGAAATGCTAAAGACTATAGGGCCTGACTGAACGAAGCCTCTTCTAGAGAGATTGAGGCAGCTGTCTTACATCTTGATCTTCTTCTCCATCAAAGGTGTCTTAACTGACACCTCGTCTACAGGGGAGTCAAGTTACCATATAAAATAGGTTCTGTGGACTCCTGTAGGCACGTCCTCAAGAGTAATTATTCTTGGTTGAGTTGCGTGGGTATTAAGTGTGATTTGATAAAATTAATCCCCTTGGCATCGTACTTGTATCTTCTTGGTGCGGCCGCTGACCGAGAGGTCACTTTAGCGTTGTCTCTTGTATTTTGAGCTCTTCCTCGCTGAATTTTTGCAGCCTTTTGAGGGATGGGGTGGGTGATGTCTATTGAACTTCTTCACGTCTTGGTGGGTCGGCCTCTCTCCCTGCTTCTTTGGATAGGGGTTGGCTTGGCTGGTTGCTCTTGATCCTTGGTGACCAAGAGAATATTGGCCGATTGCAGGTTGTCCGGAAACGTTATGGGTTCCAGACAGTTCGCAGAGAGCATCTTGTTAATCCCAGTGCTGAACGTCCCAGGAAAGGACAGGTTTATTACGTGAGCAAGATGTATGCAAACGAGTATCTAGGGGGCATCGCATCAGTGAGTTGGATTATTAGTTGAGGCTTGCTGGACCAGTGAGGCTTTAGCTGCCGCCGCGTAGGAGGTGCTTTGTCAGGTTCCTTTTCCTGACTCTCCCCTGCATGTTTAGGGTTTGGTGTGGACCCACGCATTTTATGCACATTTTGGTGCAGAGCATCTAGTAGTGCCCGGTTTGAGCGCACTCTGAAGATATCTTTTTTTCACTTTTCTTTGGGCATGCACTACCCATGTGATCTTCTACTTTGTATCAGGAGAAGAAAATCAAAAGCTGGAAGAATATTTCCCTTTGAATATGATCGGGAGATATCTTCATGAAGAAGAGATTAAACTCTGCCTCTTTGGACTTGGCTCCCATTTCCATCTCCTGAAACACAACCTTAAATATCTGTGTGAGATCCGGAATTTGATGACTTCTGCCCCCTTTGCCCATTTTTGGTTTCTCTCAATTTCTTCCTTTATATCTTCTGCGGTTCTATCGCTAGCCCAAGCGTTGACTCACCTACAGACGATGGCTTCCCTTGCGTTGAAAGTTGTTGATGGTTTGGGTTCAAGCCCTATTTTGCCCAACTCCTGGATAGCCGTTAATGAGCTCAGCTTGAACAGATCTCTCTATGCGGAGTAGATCGCGGTGTAACTCCAGGCATCCTCTATCAGACATTTGAGCTTGATCTCCAGTTTCTCAAAGATCGTCTTAAAGACTTTAGCTTCGCCTGGTGTCTCAGTTTATGGCTGAGTAGTCTAAGTGAGCGGGACAGTGTCACAGCTCCTTCTTCCCTGTTATCCTTTACCTTCCCACATTCAAGGTAAACACTGGAAAATCTCCAATCAGTACAACTAAGCCTGTTTAGTCCCTGCCATATTCTTCAGAAACAGGAGTTATCTCCAATTAGTCCGACAACCTCTTTAAGCAGGTCCCGTGTGGTAGAAAAGCTAATTGAGACCTCAGGTTCAGGTCGCCCACAAGCCAGGTGGAAACAGGAGGAATCTCCAATCACTCCGCCTCTGCCTTTTTTCGCCTCTGTTACGAGCGATAGAAACAGTAGTTATCTCCAATCATTCCTTCGCTCACTAGCAGAGGATGGTGGCAGTATAGGTATGACTATTCGTACGTTAGATGCCCCTTTTATTTAAAGTGCGAAAAGGGGAGCTCTTCTCGTGTAGCAGGCTTGGTTAAGTGATCAAACGAGCTTCCTTAGGATAAAAGAAAATATTCAGCTGGATTTTTTATTTCGTCTTAAATTGCGGGAAACGTCTCAAAAAGGCGAACGGTAAGGATAATTACTTCTTGCTTCTTGAACAATGACTGCTAATAATACCGTAACGTCTTACGTCTTGAAAAAGTTAGTAGAAGTTAAAGGTATTTAGTTAGAGTAGAGTAGATAGTAGGTGCTAAGGTAAAGTGGTGAAAGGGAATGAGTATGAGATATTGTTGTTTGCCGACTGACTAGGCATCTTTTGTTCGTTCTTTATTACCGTTTAATTTCCTTTTTATTCGGTTTTGTGCCAAGGCTCTCACACCTCCATTGTTCTTTGTTATTTTTTTGTTTTTTATTTGAGTTTAGTTTGCAGTGGAGTTTTTTTTGAGGGGGAAGAGGAGATCGTGATCAATCTTCTACGTAAACATTGGTGCGGGATTGACTCCGACTATCGGTTTCCCGCTTTTAAAATTTTCCCTATTGTTCCTCCGGTAATTTATGGGGATCTCCAATTTTCTTTTTCTTCTTCTTTAGAAGTTCTTCTAGTTTTTCCCATATTTTCGTAGCCCTACTGTGAAGAGTTGTGTTTACTGGTTCTAAGTTAATTTCTTGGGCTTAGATCTTGTCTACGGAGTTCTATTCGTCTCGTATTTGTAATTAACAATACTCCTTTGTTTTAAGAACATAAGAACATAAGAAAAGAAGGAGACTGCAAAAGACCATTCATGGACTACATTTGAAGCTTGACGGTGTTGGTATTATGTAGTTGATTGAGAGGTATTGTTATAATACCGATGTGCATAATGCATTATAAATTTTAATTTTGTTTTTTGTGTTCAAACTTCTGAGTTGGAACATTTTTGTGAGATTTTTTTTTGATAGGCTTATTCTTTCATTGATATGTTTTTTTATATCGGTTAGAAGTTGTTTTTAGCCCGAGAACTTTTCCCTCTTGTTTTTATCTATATCTCTTTCTTCGATAAGTACTCGCGATGTTTTGCGTCTTCCCACTGGTACGATTATAAACTTGTCCTGATTAGTTCTGATTTTCCATTTCTTTTCATAGTTATTGATATTTGCGATTTCTGCTGCAGTTATTCTAGCCATCGTGGGTCGATGCCTACAAGGACTATTTGCGATTATCGAGATATCATCCACGAATTATATGTATATAGTACTTTCCAAAATAGGCTATACAGTAACGGACTAAGGCTTCCCCCATGGGGGCTCCCTGATATATCTCGAATTCAGGTCCTCGGTGGTCTTTTATTTCGATATGTGCTTTGCGATCCGTTACGTAATCGTACAAATATTTGGTTATATTTCTGGGAAGTCCTAGCCTTTTAATCTTATATTTAAGTCCGATTCGCCATACCCTGTAAAATGCTTTCTGTACGTCTCTTAGGACAAAGTCTGTGTATCTCTTTTCATATTTAGCCATAGCGATCGCTTCGACGAGTATGGCCAGTGCTGTTTCGGTTCCTCTTCTTTTCCTAAACCCGTGTCCGTGTTGTGGTATTAAATTGCTAGCCCCGAGATGTTGGTTAAATCTGTTTCCAATCATTTTCTCTAAGAGTTTAGCTATAGATTCGAGTAAAGTTCTGGATCAAAGGTTTCCGGGTTGATTCGGGGGTTTGCCTGGTTTGGGTAGGGATATTATTTTCCCTCTTTTTAAGGCATTGGGGAAGTAACCTTCGCTGATTGATGCGTTGAAAATATCTTTCATTTTTTTCTATAAAGATATTTGGTGCTCTTAGAAAATTTTCCCGTGAAATCCTGGAATCACCTGGGGCTTTTTGTTTAGTAGCGATTATAGTAGCTTTAAGTTCTTCTAGGGTTATTGGCATAGGTGGGCGTTATCGCGATAACGATATTGGGTTATCCGATATTTTTTCCGAGTTATCGATTAATCGGTATCACCGATACTTTTGGTTCCAAACTAGCGATAATCGATAATTTCAGTTCAGTTTTTGGTTCCAGTTTAGTACAGTGGCGAGCCGCACGTGCCTTGGAGGCAGAAATATGTAGGTCCGAGCTGTGAGGAGGATCCTCAAAACCTATGAGGAGATGAAAGAGAGCCTCACCAGGTAAGAAACTAAGAAACAGTATTCAAATATTTTTACTATTGTATTATAAAATAACGCTATATATACTCAATAATCAATATTGTATTTATAATTTTGGATTTATCAATTATCGATTTATCGGTTAGGCGTTATTTTTTCTCTGTTACATTCAAGTCTTCCACTATAGTGTTCTCATGTTCGTGGTCAAAATCCATATTTTCTTCAGGGGATATGTTAAAAATCTCACTCCAATGTTCTCTGAATGCCATCTCTATTTGTTGCGGTTCTTGTATGTTTTCTCCGTTGTGATTAATGGATATCTTTGTTTTCTGTTTTCTATTTCCTCTTAACATTTTGATTTTTTGCCAAAACTTAGTTGGGCTTAATTCTTCGTCTATCATCTACACTAGCTGGTCCCATCTGGCGCCCCTCTCTGCCAAAATTGCCGCAGTTAGTTCATTTTTAATGTTAAGGAGACGTTTCCTATAGCCTTTAAGTGGACCAATTTGTTCTATGCTATCTCTTAAGTTTTTATAGTTGTTTTCTAATTTTGATATTTTTAGCTGGTTGAAGTTTCTCAGCTGTGGCTTTGGCTACCTTTGCATATGTTTGGTTCCTCCTATCCTCATCCGCTTTCGTCTTCTCATTCCTTTTT
The DNA here is from genome assembly GCA_963969495.1 of Ceratothoa steindachneri. Lineage (NCBI taxonomy): Eukaryota > Metazoa > Arthropoda > Malacostraca > Isopoda > Cymothoidae > Ceratothoa > Ceratothoa steindachneri. The sequence continues at coordinate 8,121,048 of OZ018317.1, read as the reverse complement.
CTTTCAATGATTTCTTTCTTTATTTGGCAAGCCATCGCCATTGTACGATGGCTCCCTCCACAGTTTACACATTTTTTCTCGGAGCTCTTGCAATCTTTTCAGGTCTGTGTGTTAGAGCTGCATTCATAGCATTTCTTTTCCTTTTTCTTGGACAATCCTTTGTTATGTGTTGGTCTAGTGCAAAGAGGCTGAAGCACGTCAAGACATTGATGAATAAAAGCTCCTTATCTGTTCCGGTGTTATCTTTAAATTAAACGATAGTAGCCCGTTCTCCTTAGCTTTGCGAACCATACCTGTCTCTCTGAATATCACCTTAAAGAGATAGGTATATTAATTACGTGTAAGTCTGTTTTTTAATTTCACTACTTCTTTTATTTACGCCTATTCTTGGGGTTGTTCAATTTCCTCTTGAATTTCTAAGGCCGTATGCTCCCCTATCCAGGGGTCTATTTGCCTGCAGTAAATAGCTTTTTGAGATTCTATTTGAGGCGGGACTTTGGCCTCTAGCCCTATGGTCTTTAATACTATTGTTGTTCTTTCGCTGAGGAGTTTATCGACTTCCTTTACTGTTTGACAAATCGCAACGTAATTTGAGATATTGTAAAGTAATCTAATTAGAACTATTCCAAGTTCTCCAAATATTATTTTGAACACTGATGTTCTCTCTGTTTTTTTTGCGCACCTTTAAGGGTGCGCAAAGGGACCCTTTTCGTTGATTCCATTTAGCTCTGCTCTCTCTTATTTATTTTCTTCATTGAGAGCTCCTAGGCTGAGAAAAATGGAGGAAAGAGAAAGAAAAAAGGGGGAGGAATAGATAGATATAAAGTGCGGCTCAGATCCAGTTATTGATCTGGCTTATTCCGCTAACGTGTCGATAAATCCATGCCTTCCTGCCTGTCCCCTAACCATATCAGAGTTTGCTCCTTTCAAAACGATCTGCCGTTCACATGGGTACTAACCCCTCCCGGGCTAAGCTTCGGTCTACGCCGAGTAAGCCGCCCGGTTCAGATATGGCTTCCGTCCTGTATGAGTATCTATAGAGGCTCAGCTTCCCTAACAGACACGCCCTAGGGAGGTGGATAGAGAAGTAGAGGTATTCGTCTGTAGTCAGGTCTAGGTCCAGTTGAGTCCTGTAGAGTCTTTTCTCGGGTGAATGATCTTTGTTTTCTTCGTGAACAATTGATTAAGGCTTTCTGGGGTTGATCACTTTCTCTTCACAAGTAAGTAAGAATAAATCAACTGCCGTCCGTCGTCAATTTGAATCCACTCAACTTTTTTTTCTTTTTTTAAAGGGAGAAAAGGTACGGCTTGCGGTTACTCCTCCCCTCTCTACCCCTCCCATGATCGATGGAGCACAGAAGAGGAGGAGGCTTGCGGCCGACTTGCTCCTGGAGAAAGTCCCTACACTACTGACTCTCAGTTCAAGTGAGCCGATAGTGAAGTGCTTGATGGGAAGTCCGGAACAAGCTTTAGAAGAATGTTTATAGCTGTGGAAGACGGAAAGTTTCGAGTTAAAAGAGGACAGATTGGTGAGGAGGCAGATTGAGCAACCTCGGTAGTCAAAGGTGGAAAGGGTGGAATACCCCTGCCCGAGGGACAAGTGGGACCTGCTGATTAACGTGGATTCCGAACCACCATCATGCATTTACTCATCATTCATCATGCTTACTTCCTTTCTCACACTTTAGCACCTATGTTCCTCATACAGAAGCGAGAAGACCGCTTAATCTCTGTTCCCTTATTCTTTTCACCTTTCATTCATGTGTTTATTGTAGCATCCATGCCGGTTTGAGTCTTCTTAGCTCTGAGCTTTGTTTATGTATTGTTATGTTACTTGTTTTTACTTTCCTTACTTTGTTTCACTTTCTCTTGTTGTTATCCCTTTTTCACTTGTTTTACTATTAACTTCCACTTCACTATCATTTTTGTTAAACTTTTTAATATTATAGTTCACTTATTACACTTTTAGTTTACTATGTTCGTTTTATTTCTGTTTTAGTCTTAACTTTCACTTCACTATCATTTTTGTTAAACCTTTTAATATTAATATAAGTTCACTTATTACACTTTTAGTTCATTTTGTTAGTATTATTTCTGTTTACACTTTTGATCTGTGATCTGTGTTATCTTCTTAGTCGGTTATTTCTTCCTATTTAGGTTGTTTAAATTCGGTTGTCTTATTAGGGTATCAATCTGGGGTCTTGGTTGGTTATTTCGTTGGTTGGGTTTGTATATAATCGGTTAAATATCTTTATCGTTATTCTTGTTCCTTCTCTCTTTTTCAATTTCCACTTAAGTAAACATGGGAACCTCCGCGATTCTCAACTGTTGTCTGCCGCTGGGAAATCGAGTGTTAAAGGGGACTCCAGCTCAGGCGTTCGTGTGCTCTGCAAATATCGAAGGTAGATCGTCAAACTTCCTCTATATTTTCTCCGCTCTGTTCTTGATGTTGATATTGAGGGTTTCTAATCCTGCTTCTTGGTGTAGATCCTGTAGTCTTCTCCTCTCTCTCTCCTACGTGTGTTAGTGATTAGGTAGAGAGCTTTATTTTGTATTCTCTGGAGTTCCAATTTTTTGGTCCTTGTTTGATCGTTGATAGGGGTTGGCGGGTATAGTAATACCTCTTCCTAGTGCAAGATAGATTTTTCTTTTATTTTTCATGCCTAACCCTCTTAGATTGTACAGTAGGTTAAGCATCGGAATCGCCTTGTTCTTCTTCTCCGGTATATGTTGTTTGTAGCCTCTTTTTGTTATTCTGAGCCCTAGCGCTTTGCCCTCACTATGATATCGGTAGTTCTGATCTTCAACTACAATTTCAGCTGTTTTGTTCCTGGAGATTGGGATTATTGTAAATTTCCTCCTGTTTGTCCTTATCTTCCAATCTCTTTCGAAGTTATTGATGTTGTTGGTTTCTAAAGCGTTGTCTTGCCTGAAAGCGTACGTTCATGTGCGGAGAGACGACGATTAGCTTATGTCGTCCGCGAACTGTGTGTTCAGGCAACCAGGCATTATTGGTGGTGGCAGGTCTGCTATGTATATTGACTACAGTGTAAGTCTGAGACAGTTCCCCTGCGGTAGTCCAGCTTCCAATTTGAATTCTGGTCCTGATTGAAGCTCTTCTGTCTGGGACATAATGGCAGAGAATTCTCTCCAGATTGCTATTCATCTGGAGATTTAAGATTTTATTTTGCATATCTCTGACTCAGAGTTTGTCGAATGCTTTTTCTACATCTCTCAGGACCAGATCGATGTAGTTATTCTCTGCTTTGGCCTTTGCTATTTTCTCTGTTATTATGCCAAGTGCCATTGTTGTGTCTCTGCCTCTTCTGAATCCGCAATGATAATCATTATAAAGGTCATTTTCTTCAAGATATTCTTTTAGTCTGCTGTTAAGGATTTTCTCGAAGACTTTGCCCATGAAGTTCAATAGCGATATTGGCCGGTAACTGCTGAGGTGGTTTGGTTGTTTTCCTGGCTTTGGGACGAATATCATTTCCGCTAGTTTATAGCTATCAGGGAAGTAACCGGTGTTTAAGCACGCATTAAAAATATTCTTTAATGCTCTGATGATTATGTTAGGTGCCTTGGTAAGATTAATGTTGGTTATTCCTGATGGGCCGGGCGCTTTCTGTTTGAATGATTGCATTACGCCTTTGATCTCTTCCGTTGTTATGTATGCCCCTGTTCCCAGAATTCCCCCCCCCCTTACTCGCTCTACACTTGGTGCTGGAGTGCTCTTGTTTATGTTTTCTCGCAAGACTGTGTGGACCATTTCATCTATCTCTGGATTGAAGTCTTCGTCCTCCTCTGGTATTATGGAGAACACTGATTTCCAGTGATTACGAAAAGGTTCTTCTGTGGTCCTATCTTCTTGGATCTTTTCTCCCCGTTTATTCTTAATTGTTATTTTTTCTCTCGGAGGTCTGCCTTTAAGTCTATTTATTAGTCTCCAATTCTCTTTTGGTCTTCTTTCTTCATCTATTTTCTCTATTAGGCTATCCCTTATGTGGCTCTGCTGTTCTTCTTTGAGATGCCTCAGTTCTTCTCTCCGTCTTCTGATTTCTTCGCATCGCTCTCCATTTGGTCCATGGAAAATTATTTGGTCTAGTATTTCTCTTAGTTGCCTATTCTTTCTCTTTATTTCCTCTGTCCATCGAGGATGTGGAAGAGTACGGTATCTTGTCTTTGGTGTATATTTTTCGTCCGCCTCAATGATCGTTCTTGTTAATCTTGAGTTCTCCTCATCAATATCTTCCAGTTTGGCGTCAGTGACAAAGTTACTAAGATCTTGTGTGTAACCTGCCCAGTTTGCTCTCTTGTAGTCCTTCCTCGCCGGTACCGATACCTGTATCGGGTATTGATTCATGAGCAAATGTGTTTCAACATGGTCGCTACATGCAGAGGTAACTGGTTGCATGTGTATGTTGTATGGCATATTGAAGCTACTTAGCACGATGTCTGGTTTTGTAGCTGCATTGCCTGTGACATATGTTGGAAAGTCTGGCCCTATTCTCTTGAAAATATTTCTTTCCAACATCACTTCTAAGTTGGATCATCTGTTGTTTCTTGAGCGGTATCCATTTACACTGCACCTGACATTGAGGTCTCCAATAAAGATGGTTGAGAAACTTGTGCCAAAGATTTTAAATATGTTTTGCAAGGGAAGGTAATTTTTGTCTTGGTGTTTGGTATCCCGTCATGATGCTCACCTGAAGGGTTCGCGTTTATGACGGTGTAATCGAATAATTTCATTTTTTTTCTTCTGGATTCACTCTGTGTTCTAATATTAATATTATATCTGGATCGATCTCTCTGAAGTTATTTCCTAATATCGATGTTTTACCGATCCATCCTTGAGTGTTTATTTACAGAATGCTGAGCTTTCTTTTCCTTTCTGGTTCCATTGTTTATTAAGTTTGGTCGTCTAGATATCTTGGACTTCTAGCGGATCGATCTCTTGTTGGGTTCTGCTTCGTTGCCTTTAAACCTACTATTCTTAATACTTTGAAATGTAGAATGGCAGAGAGTAACGCAGTCGCCGGGGTATATTCTGATTTTATCCTCCAATAAGAATTTTTGTACTTCTTCCTCGTCTTTTTCTCCTGTCTTTCCTTTGAATGCCCATCTGCATTTTCCTTCTTTAATTGCCTTAATGATGTCGTCCTGTTTCTTGTCACTCGGGAAGAGGGAGCATTCATCGATGTAGACTTAAAGTTTTAATTCCTGTGCTTCCATGCGTACTATTTTGTCTCCTTCATTACTTTGCACTGACATGTTTGAAATTGCGTTCTCTTCAGTAGTGTGTTCTTCATTGCTCGTTGGTGCCGACGCTGAGGCGACGTTGATTTTAAGGATTTCAGATGAGGGGGGGTTGTCAGGGAACCACATCTTCTTCATTCAATTTTTCTCTAGCATTGTATTGAGTGTCGTAGCGAAGGTGCCCGGTTTCCCAATATTCATCACATGGGCATAAAGTATGCATGTGAGCACTTTTGTTGATGCCCCTTGTGGCACAGTTAGATGGGTATGTGCTTCCTGCATTTGCTTCACAGTTGTTTTAGCCACTCCTCAGGGTGTTGCATTTCTTCTAGTTTCGCCTTCCTTTCTCGCTTCTCTTTCCTTTCGTTCTATTATCTCCTTGCTTTGAGGGCATGCCATTGCCATAGTCTTATGTGGACCATGACAGTTCATGCATTTCTTTGTACTTTCCTTGCACTGTCTCCAATCGTGGTTCTTCTGTCCCACTCAGAACATACTGTATATTTCTTAGTGCAGTCACGCGTCAAGTGGTCCTCTATCTTATAGCAGCGGAAGCACATTTGAATATTAATATGTTTCTCGCGCTCCATGTTCTCTGGTGGAATTCTCATGTTAAACATGAGCAATCCTCGTTGAAATATCTTTGTTGCCATATCTGTTGTTGCACACACAATTTTAAAGACGTGTGTAGTGATCAAATTTAATTATTTCATTTATTTTTATGCCTTCATGATTTTTTCTATTTCTTCTTTCATTTCCTCTTTGTCATGGGAACCCACCTGAACGTCGACTTTGCTGCATATGATACTTCTGTTTACAGTTATCTGGGGCGGGATTTTTCCACAAAAATACACCTATATAAATAGTCATTCCATCTACTCATAACTATACAAAATTCAGCCAATCAGGGTTGAGACACATTTAATTGTCGTACTTATGTCCATTTCTGAAATAAAAGACCTAAGCGTTAACAAATTGGCCAATCAGCCTTTAGACTTAAACGCTGCAATAATTGGGCAATCAGCATCAGCCCAGAAGGCCAAAGAAAGGGGACTCCTGCTGTTCAACGCTAAGATCAGCGCTGACCAAATGGAGAGGGGAGAATTCACCCCCATCCAGATATGCTTTCGCTGTTATAAGCTGGAGCAGCATACTACAAAAGACTGCAAGGAGCAAGACATCACCTGCTCTAGATGCACTAGTAAAGGCCACGGATGGAGGGAGTGATTGGCAGCAACGAAAAAATGCCCAAACTGCGGCCTGAATCACGAGGCGATGTCCATGTCATGTCCCCAAAGGAAAAAGCTAATAAAGAAGAAGAAATCAGAAGAAACGAGGAGGAATAACACTTTTTACGCACAGGCAACCAGATCAACCCCAAACAGAGAGACAGCAAAGCAACAACCGAAGACGTATCTCAAACTAGAGAACGAAAATTCGACTAAGATTCTTACGTACATGCTATTTGCGCACGTAAATAATCTGACAAACCTTGGAACGTTCGCAAAAACACTAAATCTCATGCTGAAAAAGAACGGCATGTCTGAGATGTGGTTACCGGACGATTCCCCATCGGGAGATGTGCTATAGCTTCAATTTCTGGCAAAAGACACAGCAGAGGCACCTGCGACTCCATTTCGCACGGAGGAGAAAACAACAGAATCTGCGAAAGAGGAAAAAACCACAACTGAAAAAATGAACACATCCAGGCCAGACCCACGACTGGAAGCACAAAGGTGCCGTGAGAAGAAAGAAAAGAAAGCGGCCCAATCTCTTTCCTAGAAATACCCGGCAATATCTTCGAGAAGATTATAGCCAACAGGCTACAAAATCAACTCGACGAGTTGGAAGCGCACAACCCACAACAACATGGGTTCAGACCAAAGAGGGGCACTGAAACGGCCCTGGCGCTCCTAACAGAAAAGATCCCACACTGCCGGGCGAAGAATCAATATGTAGACATCGTGATGAGGGACGTGCAGAAGACCTTCGATAAGTTTTGGCTGAGAGAACTAAAATACAAGATCCTAGGTCTCCAGCTAAACCCAGTCATGGAAAAGATTCTTTGTGACTTCATCATGGACAGAAAGGCGCGTATCATGATCGAAGAGCACAAAGGACCAGAATTCGAACTCAAAGCGGGCGTTCCCCAGGGGAGCTGCCTGAGTCCTTTGCTTTATCTGGTCTTCACCATCGACCTCCCTACTCCAATACACAGGGACACGATGTATTTGCAATACGCAGATAATATCACGCAGATTGTCCCCAGTAGGGTTAGGAAAGCAAGGGATCAGGCGAGCAACACCATCGCAGAGATATCGAACATCAACCAATTCGAGAGAAGGGGGAAAATCCGGACAAATAGGGAGGGAGAATTTTAAGATCCTCTCGCTGTGTCGCAAGTTGACGTGGACCATTGTAATTGATGGGAGGAGATATGGCTACTCCGCCGAAGGCACCATCCTGGGCCTAAAAATCTCCAACCACGGATACTCGAATCACTACAAGGAGAGGCAGGATATGGCGAAGAGAGAAATCTCTAAGCTGTATAGGCTCAGAAATCTTAGCTCGGCGAATATCAGGAAATTATACCTGTCGTTTATCCGGGCTAAGCTCATCTACCCTGCAGTAGTGACTCAAACGGCCAGCAAGACCGCTATGAGAAGGCTCCAACGAGTTCAGAACTCTGCATCCCTCTGCATAAACAAAAGCAGACGAAGATAGCATCTTCGGCAGAGGGACCTACACCGCAGGCAGAAACTGGAGCCCATTAACGTCGCAACCCAGAAACTGGCCAAAAAGGTCTGGTCTACAATGGCTAATGATATCATCCCAGAATTAAGAAGAACTGGAGGCAGAATTAATATCCCTGCCAGATTGCACGGGAAAGTCGCTCGAAAGCGGCGATTCCCAAGCACTAGACTCTGTTCAGAGGAAAATACATTACTAATTTACACATAAACATCAACAACACAGAGTATGACATAATAGACTACGAGACAATACTAAACTAACAAATAAGAAGAAAATACATCAGATTAAAACACGAAGTAAAAGACTAAATTCGAACACTAATAAAGGCTCGAAATCTCAACAATAACACTGCACGAATACAAAGTAAACGAGACGAGGAGACAAATAAACAGAAGAACACAAAGAAGAATGCACACTGAGACAAATACTTGACAACATAAATAAATCAAAAAGGACAAAAATAAGTATTAAAGAATAAAATATGCCTGCGATGCCCCTCAAACAAGGGCAACCCTACCTCACTTTCACCATCTATCATCTACCACTATCTAAATCTTCTACTATTGAGTACACCATTTCGCATATAAACAGGGCTGAAGTCCATTTTAAACGAAAAGTGGATAAATAAAGTAGAAGATAATAACGAAAAGCGAATAAATAATGATAATAAAGTGATTAAAACATGTGACTAAAATAAATACTGATTAAAATAAATTATAGCTAAATAATCTAAAGTGAGAAAAGTAAATAATATTAACAAAATGTGAATAAATAATGACACTGTGCTTAAAATATGTTTACATTAAATAACCAGAAAAGACTAAAATAAATAACAACGAATAAAAGAATGACTCGATGAGAAATATGTAAATACTATAGAAATTGAATGCGACCAAAAATGGTATATGGTTATATTAAAATTTAATAATGTGAAAAACCTATTCTAAAAATTAGTAATATGTTTTTATACAAAAACATACCCAATAAATGTATACATAATATCAAATATAAAAATAACTAACGTTTAGATTAAAACAATATGATCCCCTGACAATTCCGGGGGAAACCCCTTTATTTCTTATTCATATCTTACTCTTCTTCGCTAATTTAACAAAACCTTTCACCACTATTACCATGTATTTTTTTTACATATATGTATTAAATTTTAAATATTTGTACAAACTTATTGTATTTCAGTCTCTAAATATATCTTAATTTTAATCTTCCGAGCTTTTAAGCGCTCAATCATAGTTCAGATACAGCTACGCTACCGAATTTGCATTCCTGGTAAAGGAGGTAAAGGTATGGGTAAGCGGCTTCGAAAACGTGAACTCTTTTCCCTACGAGGTATTACAAAGAGAATAACAGAAGGAGCTCTAAGTAGTATTGACTCAACAATGTCGCTCTCTGTGACCTACATGACTGAGGCTCCAAGAAAACATCCATCGCATTGACCCTTTACCTCACAAGAGGCAACGGTTTCGAGAAGCTCCTTCGCCGACCGCGTACACTGGGAATTTCGTTCCTCCATTTACAAAAGAGAAAATACTGCACACTGGGAAGTTTATCATCCCATTTACAAAAGAGAGAATACTACATAACGAGAAGTGTATCTTCCCATTTACGAAAAGAGAATACTACATACCGGTAAGTCCATTTTCCCATTTACAAAAGGTATGATTGTGGTTCAATGTGTGACCCGTTTAAACTTTTACTCGAATGTTATAATTGGTTCGACCCTCACAGCAGAAGCGTTGACAAGGCCTTCTGTGAAAAGCTGAAGACTAGTGTGGGATACAGTTAACAGCGGCTATGGTGTTGCTCTGGTCAGTTCTCCTGGGTAGGGATAGAGGACGTGGTGGGTGGCATTAGCTGAGGGTATTGCTGGGACACACGTCTCAGCCTTTCCAAATGCACAGCAGCGTTGGGTGAATAAAACCCACGTGAGCCGTGTTTTGGCGCAGCAAATGGCCCGTTTGGAGGTTGGGGCGGTTGGAGCTCTTGTGCAGAAACTCGGTGGTGTTGCTAGACGGCTTGATTTCTGTGGTGTTATATGGCAACAAAAAAAATCCTTTCACGCTTCAGAAACTTGTTCCACTTGGCATTAGAGGAATGAAGGTAGTGGAAGGAACAATGAAAGGCGAAATGTACATGGTAATTTTTGAAAGAAATTTATTATCTAGTACTGTCCCTTTGAACTTGAAACCAGGATTGGCATTTCAAAAAAAACAATGACCCAAATCATACAGCGAAAGAAACTGAGAATTGGCTGCATGCAGGTAGAATTCATGTTTTGGAATGGCCAAGTCAATCTCCTGACCTGAATCCCATCGAAAATATGTCTAGGGAATTGAAACTCATAGTCTAAAGACGAGATCTGCGTAACTTATCTGATTTAAAGAAAATATGTTTGGAGGAATGGAACAAAATCAGCCCAAGTACCTGTAAGAAAGACCATAGGAGACTACTCAAAGCGCCTGCAAGCGCTAATTGACAACGAGGGTTATGCAACCAAGAACTAAACCATGATTATATGAATGTGTTGTAAACTTTTGCATTGTCAAATTTCATTAATGACCTTATAAATTTTTTCCGGTTTACCATTTAGCAATTTTGCTTTTCTGATCGTTACATTGTATTTATTAAATAAACTTCCATGTGCGTTGTAAATTTCATTAAGTGCGTTAACTAAAAGTATGTAAATATACATTTCAAACAGTGTATCGTAAATTATTACGGCCCACTGTATATATATATATATATATATATATATATATATATATATATATATATATACCACGTAGGGAAAGGGAAATATTGTAGTACTTTCGTCATCTTAACATTTTCTAACTCACAATGGCTTATAAAATAGAGAAACCGTATTTATACAGAGCAATAGTGCTTTGGCGGTCCACAAGCTTAAGATGGGTCACCAGATTAACTGGTGAAAAGAAGATAGCATAATGCATATAAATGATTTTATTACAAGAAATATCTGTGAATCGTTCCTAATCTCCTGCACAAAGGATATAAATGTAAATATTAGCCCCGGTTTGTTTTCCTTAGATCAAGTCCTATCGTTCTTGCTCAAATCGGACTTATCAGAGGTCCTTAAAAAATTTTGACCTTATAGGGAAAACATTGCTTTGTATAAATACGATATCTCTCTATTTCATAAACCATTGTGAGTTTGAAAATTTTAAGATAACGAAAATACTAGCCTCAATCAATCTTTCATTTTCCCTACGTGGTATATACAAATATTTATACTTATCACGTGTTACCTCTCGTTATTTTTACCCATATATATATATATATATATATATATATATATATATATATATATATATATATATATATATATATATAGATATATATATATATATGGTCTTTCAACAAGGACGCTTGAGCTTTGTCAGGAGATAGTGGCCATGTTGTTAAAGCGACATCTGACAACCTCACTGTGAACTGTTTAGTAGTACTTGGCAAGTGACGATGGAAGGTTAAGGCGTTGAACAGCGTGTAAAAATCATCAAATGTTGTTATCAAAATCAGTGCTCCGTTCGACAAACGTTCCGCGCATTACGTGATTTCTTTCCTCGCCACAATCGTCCTGCCGATTCCACTGTTCGACGCTTGGTGGCCAGATTCGAGGCAAAAGGGTCGATAAACAATCAGCCAACACCCGTACGTCGCCGAAACGCAAGGTCTGCTGAAAACATCGCTGCCGTAAATGAGAGTGTACGGGAAAATCCAAGGCAGTCAATTTCTCGTCGTTCACAAGAACTTGACCTTTCTGCGACTTCAGTTTGGCGAATTATGCGTGGGTCCTTGGGTCGGCACCCGTACAAAATCCAACTTACCCAGGAACTTAAGTTAAACGACCATAGACAACGCCGTGTGTTCGCTGATTGGGCTCTAGCGTATTTGGAAGTTGCCCCAAATTTCCCCCAAAAAATCATCTTCAGCGACGAGGCCCATTTTTGGATGAATGGATTTGTGAACAAGCAAAATTGTCGGATTTGAGACTAAAACAATCCACATGAGATACACCAGCACCAATTGCATCATAACAAAGTCATTGTTCGGTGCGGAGTTTCGTCTAATGGAATCATCGGTCCGTATTTTTTGAGAACGAAGATAGGATTGCCATAACCGTCAACAGCGAGACCTACAGATCGATGATAAGCAACTTCTTATCGCCTCAACTGGATTATATGCCTGATATGGATACTGACGACATATGGTTACAACAGGACGACGCTACGTGTCACACTGCGCACGCCACGATTTATATTTTGGACCAGCGATTTCAGGGCAGGGTCATCTCGCGCGGCGGCAGACGTCAACTGGCCACCGAGATCATGCAATTTAACACCATCAAACTACTTTCTTTGCGGCTACCTTAAATCGCAGGTCTATGCGAATAATCCGCAAACAGTTGATGTCCTTAAAGTCAACATAACGAACACCATCCATCAAATTCAGCCAGATTTAAGGCGACAAAGTCATCGAAAATTGTGCCTCCCAAATACGGTCCACTAAGCGAAGCCGCGGTGGACATTTGACGACCTCATATTCCACACTTAATGCCATAAAATGTACTTTCAAATTTAAAATAAATTGAGTGCATATATCACACACAACTTGTTTTATTTACATTTAAAAATCGAGCGACCTTATTGAAAGAACATATATATATATATATATATATATATATATATATATATATATATATATATATATATATATATATATATATATATATATGGTGTATTTCGCCGCCTTAGTTAATTTCTTTTGGCAACTTTCTATTCTTCTATCTTTTTTATTCTATCTTGTAGATGATAGATCACTTGTTCTGTATTCGTCTCTCTTTTAAATGAATGGGTTGGGTAAAAACCAAACTAAATTGCTGAGCTTTCGATCCTATTCGATCATCTTCGGAATGTCTCGATATATTTTTTCCTCCTTTACCAAAGAAATGTGGTTAGAATCAGACTGAATGAAAGAAAACGGTTTTTAGGGGATATTTATTCCGTCTGGTTGATCGTAACGTTATAGGAAACGAGCCAATCCAGTGAGTGGAATTTTAAAACAACTTTAATGTTTGATTCCAGCTAACGCTTGACTATTGATGGCCGGTTTTCTTCGTTTATTAAAATGGCTTCTAAGATGTTCAGCTTAGTTTTATTTCACTCTTTTCATTTAATTACGGTGTTATCAACTAGAATATCTCTCGTTAGGTTGATGTTATGCGCGCTCTCCATATGATTTTTAGCTCCTCCGCTTTTCAGATGCATACTCGTAGTTAAGCCCCTCGAAAGTGTAGTAGTTGTCATGCCATTATATGAATAGTTATTATAAAGCTTGCTGTGTTTATTTGGGGAGATGAACTCGTAAACTATGTTGGTTGACTTGAGATTCGAGGAGTTTTAGCATCTGTTGTTTTTCATAAAGAGATTGTTGGCTTTTGTTGTTTTATAGTAAATGATCAGTTGAATTTTATCCATTTGATTCTTAACTTTGATGTTACGGTTCTAAGAAATCGGGGTCCCCAAAGGACATTTTTCCGCCTAAGCTGTTATGTAAAATTCTGCCTACTATCCTCCCAACGCTTCTTCACCTGTTCAACAATTCACTTGCAACTGGTCTTGTTCCCTCTTCTTTCAAACGTGCCCACATCCGTCCGATTCTTAAAAAGCCTCAACTGAACCCCACTGACCCTTCCAATTATCACCCGATTTCGCAACTTCCTTTCCTCTCTAAGGTTCTGGAGAGAGTGGTTGCTTCACGCATCAACATTCACATGGTGGCCTGTAACATTGATGAAACCTATCAATCTGGTTTCAAGTCAGGTCACTCCACAGAAACCGCCCTTCTCAATGTGTCCGATCGCTTACGAAGAGCCGTGGACAGGGGTTGTGTCTCCATCCTCGTTCTACTCGACCTCCCATCTGCCTTCGATACTATTGACCATACCGTCCTACTTGATCGCCTCCACTCTTTCCTCGGCATATCAGGCACCGTGCTTGACTGGTTCCGCTCTTACCTCTCGTCTCGTACCGAATCCGTTGTGATTGACGACGTTTCATCCGACTCTACCCCCATTCGCTTTGGAGTGCCACAAGGCTCTGTCCTTGGTCCTCTACTATTTCGTATCTACCTTCTCCCTCTTAGTTCCCTTCTCCGTAATCTCGGTCTATCCTTCCACCTATATGCTGATGACACTCAAATTTTCGTTTCCTCATCCCCCACTTCTCTCGCCTACTCTATCTCTGACCTCATGGCTGCCTACTCCTCCATTACTGACTGGCTCTCTACCAACTTCCTCAGGCTTAGTCACTTCAAAACTGAGGTCCTCCTCGTCGGCACCCCTGCTCTTGTCCAAAAATCTAAATATCTCTTTCCCTCGCTTACTCTGGGCGGTAATACTATCATTTTCTCTGACTGCGTTAGGAATCTGGGTGTTGTTTTTGATGAGTATCTCTCCTTTAAGCCTCATATCCGCAATGTCAGCAAATCCTCTCTATGTTTCCTTCGTAACTTCTCTCGCATTTGCTCTCACTTTGATCGCCAAAGTCTTGAGACTGCTGTTCATGCCTTCATCGCCTTACGCCTTGACTACTGTAACTCACTGCTTGTGAATCTGCCATCCTCCTCTCTCCGCCCCCTTTAACTTGTACAGAACTATGCCACCCGGCTTCTCCTCCGTTGCCCTCGCTTTCTTTCCCTCGAAACCCTTGCTGCATGAACTGCACTGGCTCCCTGTCAGATCCCGTACTCACTTCAAGATACTTCTCTTCACATTTAAGTCCCTAAACAACAAGGCCCCGTCTTACCTCTCTTCTGCCCTCTCGCCACGCCATTTTCCCTCGGGCCCTTCGGTCATCACATGCACCTCTTTGGAATATTCCTCGTTCATCCCTCTGCTCAATAGGGGACTGCTCCTTCTCAATTTGCGCCCCTAAGTTGTGGAATGCTCTTCCTGCTGAAATCAGGTCTTCTCCCTCTCTTACCCTATTTAAGGGTCTCCTGAAAACGCATCTTTTCAGTATTGCCTTCTCCCCCTCTTGAATTTCCATTGAATTTCCATTCTCATCTCAGCACAACGTGCGCTCTGAGAAGGCCTCAGGCCTTGAAGAGCGCATTACAAAAGACTTATTATTATTATTATTATTGATGTTTTTTTCATCTATTTTGTAGTCCGTGGACATCTGATTTATGTAGTACAGTTTGATGTTGTTTACTGCGCCCTGATTATTTTTCGTTTTATCCATATCTTTGAAACGATTATATAAAATTGATTGGAGTTGTTTGTCAATCATGCTGTTCGAGAAACTGTTGTTCACGAGTGTTTGTTTTCCCCGTGCAATCTCTTGGTGGAAAAGTTCCCACGTAGAGCAGCATTTATATGTTCGGCGGATATATGAGCCGATTACACTTATTTTATATCTTTCAGGGCATTCACTATCCGCATTGAGGCATCTTATCAGGTCCGTACTTTTTCTATATACTTTTGTGATATAGCTACCATTGATGTTTTGAACCTCAGTGTCCAAAAAAGGGAGTTTATTGCCCGTGCTTAATTCATAAGTGAATTTTAACACGGAGTTACCCTCAAATTGCTGTTTGATGTTTATCAGATGTTCTTCGTTTTGGAAGTTGATGTAGATGTCGTCTACTTATCGGCAATATGTGTGTGGCTTATTTCCACTGTTGCTCAATAATCTCTCTTCAAGTTGACCCGTATAGTAGTTTGCAGAAGCCACCAAACGAAGGTGCTTTAATTGCAGCAAACCTCTAACACCAGAGATACATAAGGCCATCAGCTCTCTAAAAAACAACAAAGAAATACTCATAAGAAAAGTTGACAAATCTAACATATACGTCATTCTAAACAAAGAAGAATATAACAACAAATTTAATACCATCTTAAGTGACACCACTAAATTTAAACGTATGAAAAAAGATCCAACAGAAGACTTAAAAAATAAAATAAATGGACAAATAACTAAAGCTAATGCTCTCATTGGAGGACTTCACTTTCAAAAGATCATCGGCGATTACACACTAGGATATCTGTAGGGAAATGTAAAAATTCATAAGCCGAACAACCCATTGAGACCCATCATCTCTCAAGTCACGCCACCAATGTACCGTTTAACTAAAACCCTGAATGTAGTAATAAAACCGTACATTCCTTCGAAGTACACCATAAAATCCACGGAGGAATTTATTGATATGCTCCACTCTACCAGACCGGCAGGACTAATAACATCTCTTGATGTGGAAAGCCTGTTTACGAACGTGCCTATCGCTCAGACCATCGGCATCATTATACAAAATGTGTACCACCATCCTACAACGTCTCCTCCAAATCTCGAGCCAAACATCTTAAGGAACATTTTACGTTCATGCACATCAGGGGCTCCGTTCAGGACACCGGACTATAATCTATACACGCAAGTGTAAATACAATGAGGGGAGAGTTGACGTAATAGTGCCTTCTTTATTCATTTACCTGAATATGATCATCTTCTTAATTGGAATTCTGCTCAATTTATTTACCATTCAAAAAACTATGTCAAACGCAATATTGTAGAATGCTTCCTCATTAATACTTCTTATTTTAATATTTTCCTCGTCTCTTTAAAATTTCCACCATCATATAAAAACGTATTTTAAATTAAATATTAGGAAATAAATTATAATTCCACATTTAACCCATATTTGTCATCCTTTTACCCTCTTGATCGTATAACAGAGCTACAGGGACCTTAAACTCACCTCAGACAGGAACAGGAACAGAGCGTAATTTTTTTTATAAACTTGCAATAATTTAAATATTAGAGTAATATTCTCCTAACTTAATTTTTTAAAAGTATCCAAAAGGAAAAATATATATTAGTCTCAAACCTTTTGGCATGATTGTATATATCAATTACGAAATCTTCTGAAAATAGAAACATTTCCACAGACTTCGATTGAAATTGCGATACGTTAATCGGGGGAATTACGAATGCGGCTTAATAAGAGGCCATTTCCGCTTGGTTGGAAACGAAAGTCTACGATTAATTGCTTCCCCGATGAAGCCTCAGACAGGGAGTTGTCGAACATAATAAATGGTGTGAGGCGACACGACTTTCATGTGACCTTTAATCTCCGAGTTCGCTTGTCTACTCAGTCGCCCCAAACCGGTTCTATGTCCGGGGCTATGGGTCACTTGTGTTCTTAGTTAGAAAGCTCTTACACGGGAGTTTATGACGAGGGGAAGGGAACTAAGCATAAACAGAGGGTGTATATTATACCCTAGCCGCCAAGCGTAATCCTTATCGTTTGTGACCATTTACAAAAATTTTGTTCGCTCCTAAATTCATTCTTTGTTTGCACTTTCACGATCTGTCTCTCACGATCTCTCTCAGTAGGTTGGTTTACCTCTGCCGCTCACCCGCTATCCATGACACAATCACTCTCTCACAAACACACTCTTACGAACTAACTCACACACTAAATCACAAACACTCACAGACTAACTCACAAAAGCTCCCACACTAACTTTCACACAATCTCTCACACTAGCTCTAACACATACTCGCATTCTCTCTCTGTCTCCCATTCTCTCTCATTTCCCCTCTCTCTCTATCACATTTTTCTCCCATTCTCTCGCCCCGTGGGGAGGGGGGCTACCCTATGTAGCCTGTTACACTTGGTACCCGGAGGACCTGCACATCCTCTCGGCCTGAGTGCAAATTAGGGAGGTCCCGTCACTGGGTTCACTTGAACTCCTCTGATCGAGCCTGGGAAAGTTGTTGGTACACTTTCCCCTCGCCCCCACTCAGCAATTCTTTACCTTTTTTTAGGATTAATATTAGTTATTATTATTAGCATTATTATTATTATCATTCTTATTATTATTTAATATTTTTTAGTATGGTTTTTATATTATTTATTATGATATACTATTATCTATATTTATTAATTATTATTATGTATTATGATTATTTATTATGATTAGTATTCATTATTAGTAGTATTATTATTAGAGTGGTCGGAAATTCCTCCCATGAAAATGTACGTCAAGAGACAGTCGAATGACTCGGATTGCGCGCATTCGGCCCTAACTCGCGCCTTTAGATTTTCCAAGAAACGAGCCGGTCGCCTCTCCCCCATAAGTTGAGTAGCTTGGAGCTCACGTAATTTGCCCTCCTCTGATTTCTATATTCAAAGAGAAAGCGTTCCTTAGGTCTACCTACAAGGCCTATTTTTCACTTCCTAAAATAATTCCCTTAAATAGCTTGAAAATACTTATGGAGGAAGATGTTATGCAATAGAAAATATTCTCTCTTGGTCTTTGATTGCATAAGGCTTGATGCGAACCGCATAATTCCAACTACTCAATCGGATTAGTCTATCTGCATAGCGGAAGCCTGATTGAGGATTGGGCACATAATAGGTGCATCCCTAAGCCGAGATTTAAGAGAGATGGAATGGCCTCCGATGTCAGAGACTGGGGTGAATGAGTGAGTGACGATAAGAAGGCAATAATGTTACTTACAGGGTGTAGAGAATAATTTGTCGCCTAAATCGAATAAAAAAGAAAACGCAGGGAGTTTATTTAAACAGATATATTTACTAAAGTTACATGTTAAGCACCTGAAAGAGTCGATTTTTAATTTTATTCAGTGAAATCGCTGTCGTCTCAACCAGGGCCTTCATGCGGCTTTGGAACTTGCTGCATACCTTTTCGACGGTCTCCCGGTTTAACTGGCTGAAAACTATTTGAATCCTGGACCTAAGTGCCACGTTGGTTGCGCAAGGATCTTTGTTGGTCTCTCTCTCAACCACGCCCCAAACATAATAGTCCAGGCGGTTGAAGTCAGAGGAGTTGGAAGGCCATTTGTTCGAAGTGATGTATTCAAATAAAATTGTATGACAGCCAAGACTGGGTCCTCCTGCTTGTGTGGCACACATACGGTTTTCCATCGGCCAGCTACTGGATCTAAGGTAACACCAACTCCTCCAGGCGCTTGATGTGGTCCTTCGTATGAGTCTGAGGCATTCCGAGAAGATAAATGGGAGCATAAATAACGTGGACCTTGCTACTGACCACCCTAAACACCATGCTGTGGAAGGAGAACTTGGGCTTCATGACACTCAGTGCATCTTTGGGACAGCAAGCCAGCGGTTAATTTACTTCACCACCTAATTCTGGCAAAATATTCTTCTCCTCTGAGTTTGTTTACAAGCATCGCACTACGTTCCTTCCTTCAGCTTGCACTTCCTCTTCTGCGACAGAAGATGACCCTTTCTCATCTGGTATGAGTGGAAGCAGATCTCCTCATGCACTGAATGTCTGAGATATTCTGACATTGCCTTGTCCCTGGCTATGAACCGCACTGACCTGCTGAGATCGTTGTCAATGATAGCCTGGATCTCCGCGACAAATTCGAGGCTCTTTTCTTATCAGCATAGCTTGCCTTCTCCAAATGTTTGGAGATTGAATTTAGCCAAGTGTATTGCTTCCTTCACAGATGATGCAAAACTGAGTTCACTACGATATAAAGAAGAGAGAACCGACTTCCAAGTTGCCAACGTCGATAAATTTAACCACCGCCCCCTGTATGTTGTTCATTTATATTAGTGTTAAATAATTCCAGTTAATTTAAACCGTATAAGGATAAAATAGGGGAAGAGGAAATCGAATTATGATCACCGGGAAGCGCAATAATAACGAAGCAAAACCAGGGCGGGCATAAGAATTATGGCGGTCAAAGAAAAATTGAAATTAATGAAACTTTAATCAAATATACATAGGTTGCATAAATGAAGGAAATGGTATATTTAATTTCCTGGATCTGGGCACCATAAATAGGGTTATGATAGATGAAGGTTCTATAACCAATGTAAGATGAATGAAAGAAAGATGAATGGAAAAGGCCAGGGAGGAAATAAATGGCCACAAGATTTCGAATAAATATATTAGGAAAAAAGGGAATTATATCACAAATTTTAAGAGACCTTGGTAACACGATTTGGTCAAGACTGGCCTGTTGAAGAGAGAAAAATAATAAAATCTTGAGGATAATTCCATTTGGAATACACATAATTTAGGCACTGTAACAAGGAAAAGACCCTTTAGATGAGCGCAATTCAGAAAGAGTCACCAAGTCTATACTCCTGTATAATCGAGTCAGGCTGCCGGTAACACCTTGAAGGATGGAGAAGAAGAAGTTGGATTTACAAAGAAAGGAAAAAGCCGCTCCTTTGCTATATGAGAAGGAGAAGACCTGGCGAATTTCCCATCAAATAAAGAGTCCGTCTTTACTGCCTTAGTCCGTCACCTATAACTTAATAACCAGTTAATAGGCCATAACTAAATAACCTACAAACTTGCTATATCTTCACTAAAAAGGACAAACACGCCTCAACAGTGCGGAAAACACTAATAAAAAGTGAAGGTACTTTATTAGCGAAAATAGAACAACCCCTCACTTTGTATGATGTATTTTAAAATACACTTAAAATTTCTTTAGAAAATTATCATGAACATTATGTGTATTTTTCATAAGGCTTCGTGAAATTTCGTTTCCTTTTGTTTTTAATAATGAAATCACATTTGTCTGAAAAAAGAAAACGGAAAAATACATACTGGAAGATGTTTGACTAAAAAAAATGCTTCCCGCCCCTAGGTCTGCCACTGTCTTTAACTTATATTTATTTATCTCTGTTTGATACATCTATCATGTTAAATTTTCAATTGCCATTTCGTTATTTTACATTCAGTTCATATTGTTGCTTGCTTTTCTCTTTGTTTTATCGCGTATAAGATATCTAGTGTTTCATATATCCCATTATGCTAAATTTTAGAATCATATTCTGGATATTTTGTTATATTTCCTATAACAAAATATCCAGAATATGATTCTATGAATATATATTCATATCGACTAATTTTTTTATATCTCCGTTCTTTGTCCATTGTTCTTTGTTCATTTTATTTGGACCTCGCATGTTCTTGCTTGTTGTCATAAATTATTTATTTTTGTTAATGAATTACGAAGGAGGAGGCAGTAGAGACACTGCACAAGATAGGCCTTCAACCTGCAATCCAGCCCCAAATTCAAACGCATAGGAGCATTGTATGTAGAAATCTGGATCCTTGGATTGGAGAACATTCCAAGTAACAAATAAAGGACGAGATAACTAAAAACCAACCATGGGCCAAAGTATGGAAGTAATCAATTTCTGGAACCGAAAAGAAAACGCTAAATACTCGCATGTGTTCAAAGTGGTCTTCACGAACACATCGATGGCTCAAAAAGCAAAAGAGAATGGTCTTTTGCTTTTTAACGCAAAAATCAGCGGAGAGCAGATAGAAAGGGAAGAATTTACTCCCGTTCAGTTCTGCTTCCGCTGCTACAAAATGGAGAGCCACGCGACGAAAGACTGTCCCGAACCGCAGGAGGTCTGCTCAAGGTGCAGCGAGGCGGGGCACCACTGGAAGAACTGCAGCAGCCCAACGGAAAAGTGCGCCAACTGCGGCCTAGGACATTGCTCCATGGCTATGGCCTGCCCTTTTAAAAAAAGAAATAATCAAGAAGAAGGTACTACAAAAGAAAGAGGAGCAAACCAGGAAGCAGAACACCACGTACGCACAAGCAGCGAAGGCAGTCCTCACAGAAACGAAGGCAAAGAAAACCTATCTAAGGCTGGAGAATGAGAATTCCACAAAAAATCTGACATGCATCTTATACGCGCATGTCAGAAACCTAACTAATCCAGGAATCTTTGCAAAGGAGCTGAACCAGATGCTGGCAAAAAACGGTATGAGCGAGATGTGGTTCTCCGAAAACCCACCATCTGGAGACGTACTCCAGTTGCAAATGGTCCCCAAGGAAACAGTTAGAAAAATTCAGGAGACAGAGAAGAGAAACAGTAAGGAGGTTAGACGGCCAGATCCCAGGATCGAAGCCAAAAAAGAGAGAAACGCAGCCGCCAAGACAGTCCAACCAAAACCACAGTGTGCAGAAAAAGAGAAGGAATCGAAGTCATCCAACACCACGGACACCTCGGACTCAGAGGGCTCCGTATGTGAAGCGAAGCCCAAAAAGGGAAAGAAGGCGAAAAATAAGAAAATTGAAGCCGACAGAATCAACCTCTATATATACGCCTCGGAACAATTCCCCTTCCCGAAGGACTGGGACACAAACAAAGTCTGTGTGGGGATCAAGAAAAAATATTACAAATGAGACTTCGATGCTCAATGCGACGAAGAAGCGGTGGAGGAAGGTTTGTATAACCAAAGTATCGCCTTCCACCGTGAAACCTTTGTAGAACTGTCCCCAACAGAATACAAAAAGAGAAGAAACGGGAAAAGGAAATCAACTACCTGTAAACACTAGGACATCCACACAAGCCAGAACAGAGAATGGAGAACCAAAACAACAGGTTAAAGATCTTAACACTCAACAGTAACAGATGGGAGGGGAAAGCCATGGCATAGGCAACATATTTCGTGTGCTAGATCCCGACATCATACTGATTACGGAGCATGGTATCGATATGACCAATAAACAGTTGAAGATACCAGGCTACAGAGTGATCTCAAAAAACCATACTCGGAGAGGTACGACGGTGCTGCCGTTGCCGTCAGAAGGAACTTCCAGATATGGACGAGTCCTTCGTGGCGGTAGAGCTGCACACTTTAGTGGGCAAGCTCATAATCGCGGCGGCATACTAACCACCTCGACGAAAGTATCTCCCTCTCACAAACTTTTACACCCTGTTTGGCCACGGCAGAAGGGTATTCCTTGGAGGCGACCTCAATGCCAGATGCCGAACGGCTGGCTATGAAAACGCAAACAAAAGAGGTCATAACTTGGAAATGATTATGAGAAGGAAAAACATCCAGCGTATAGGGCCGGATTTTCCGAGCTATTTCACCGTAAGGTCCGCAACGAAACCCGACATAATCATGACAAGTGATGGCTTCCCTTTCAATTACCGTAGTGAGCCAGGCCCGACATTCCCCAGTGACCACATGCCGATTTTGACAACCATTTCTCTCGCGCCAATTCAGCTCCCAATTCCTCTTCGAAAAAGCTACGTTTCGGCCAACTGGGAACGCTACAAGGACATCCTTGCTAGATATTAACCAGTGGACCTGAATGGGGCAAGTCTGAAGAGGATCGATGAGGAGCTGGAAGCGATGACTGCCCGCATCATCGAAGCAGATCGTGAGAGTGTGCCGATCAAGAGGTACAAAACTCTCCCTCAACCCATATGGACCGAAGAAATGAGAGAGATCGCTAGAGTGCACAGGGAGGTGTATGAGGAAACCAGGAGAGAGGGCACAAATTGGAAAAGAACAATGCTGCTAAGACGACTGAGTGAACAACTTAAGCAGGCTATCAACCAGCAACAGGCTGAAGTCTGGGACAGCTTGATTGAAAAGGTTGACAGCGAGGTGCGACCCGATGTGTTCTGGCGACTTGTGAACAAGTTGAAAGGTCTTACAAGTAGAGAAAAGACCCGCATTAAAGAGGGCGATGACTACTTGGAAGACCCGGCGGTTTTGGAAGAAAGATTCTGCATGTTCTGGAAAAATATCTTCAAGATAACACCAGAATAAAATGCGGAATTCGACCAGGAATTCGAAGGCCAACTGATTAAAGATCTAAATCAGAATGTGCATCGCACGCTCCCACATGCCAATGTCGACGAAGGGAGGAATTTGGCAGACCATGGCCGACCAACTACACCGGAAGAGGTCATGACAGTCATAAAAACCTTCAAACAGAAGGCACCAAGCTGGACGGGCATCACCAGAAACAACTTGGTACATGCCCCCCGGCAGATCATTCAGGAAATCACGAACATCTACAATTCTTCCCTGAATACGGGCTACTTCCCAGGTGGTTTAAAGATTGCTAAAACATCTTTTTACCTAAAGGGAGGAAGCCTGATCAACTGGTGGACTACAGACCAATATCCCTCCTGGAGATTATAGGCAAAGTGTATGAAAAGCTTCTGGCTAACAGGTTACAAGATCAACTGACCGATCTAAAAGCCCACAGCCCTCAGCAACACGGGTTCCGCAAGAGAAGGGGGACGGACATAGCCCTTCTCACCGAAAAGCTCGCCTGATGTAAAGCTGATATGACATCACGCAAATTATCCCCAGTTACTACAAACATGCCGGATATCAGGCAAGGCAGACAGCCATCGAAATCGACAACATCAATCGATATGAACGAAAGTGGAAAATCAAGACCAACCGCCGAAAGTTCCAGATCCTTCCAATTAACCGCCGAAGACGTGTGAATGTCACAGTAAATAGCGATGTTTACCCATATGGTAACAAAGGAAAAGTCCTAGGTCTGCAATTTACCTCTAAAGGGTACTAAGTTTACATTAGTGATAGAATCTTCCTAGTTAAAATACAGCTTGGCAAACTGTATAGGTTTAAAAACCTCAGCTCCAAAAACCTAAAAAAGCTGTACACTGCTTTGGTACGCTCAACCTTAGTGTACCCGGCAGTGGTCATGCAGGCTGCGAGTTCCAACTCTCTCAGACAAATGCAGAGAGTGAAGAAAAAAGCAGCCCTGCTTATAGCTGGAGCACGAAGGACGGACTATATTCAGCAGACACTATTGCACGCAAGAGCAGGACTAACCCCTCTGAATATAGAACTCCAAAGGCTAGAGGAAAAGACTTGGGACAAAATAAAAGAGGAAATACTCTCGAATACGAACCACAACCTCGACATACCAAGAGCAGTCAAGGGACGTGTCACCAGGAAATCCCTCTTCCCGAGTGGAAGAAACTGCTCCCGAGAGAATCAAGTTGGAATATATACTTAAACAGGCGAAGTAAAAACACCAAAGTGCAAAGAAGGAATAAAGAAGAAACAACAACAAAAAGAAAAAGAGGCGTAGTGCCCAATGCAAAAACTAATTGAAGGAACAAGGATTCAAACCTAAACCCTGGCAAATATAGAAATTAGCTAATAAGATAGAAATAAAAAAGAAGATATATATAGCAAATAAGAAACTTGAAAGGCTTGAATGCCACGATGGAGGAAATAACAAATATATTTATTTATTTACTTTATGTAAATATATATATATATATATATATATATATAAAATTAATAAAAAACAAATAAAGGGAAGAAAAATAATAACCAAAACAAGAAAAACCTGAGAGGAGCCCTCTACACCAGGGCAAAACTAAAACTCTTATTATTTTTATATACCTACTACGCATTTTCCTACTTCTTACATCAATTTCAATTTCAATTTTTTTTGTTAATAGTTATTTTTCGTACTCCTTCTCACGCCTGTAATCGAGATTATAGTCGGTTATAGAGCTTCTAAGCATAACCATACCTCTCTATATAATTGGTGCCATTCACCTTGACTTATTTTCCAATTTAAAATAACCTGATTTGTTTTAGCATTTGTCTTAGTTTTTCCTATTTTAGACATAATGAAACATGTTAATTACATAACATGTAAACTTACCCTCTTCCGGCAATTTCATTCGTCTATCCATGGCTGCTTCAACCTTTCTATAACATCTACGAGCCTTTCAGATGCGCTTGCCCTCGTCTTTTGACATCTGCATTCTCACATTCGAGGGTATCCAACATACACACCTACTGATGGCGTGAACTCAGCCCTCCGTCCAAGGTTGTCCTTACGTGTTCTGCCATTTTAAAATGACCAACAAATTTAATGAATTATACTCAAAGAGGGAGCTAATGGAAGCTCACAGCTACAATGTATACAAAAAAGGCCTTAACCATAGCCAAGTTTGCCGTTTTAATGAACTCTTAGGGATTTTAGACGGCAAGTCCGATACGGAAAAAAGTACGCGAGTTGGCTCAGGCTGAAGGCACTCAATCTGAACTATTTGAACTTCTTCTCAAGGAAATCTTCATGAGAGTCATGGCCGAGCAAATTTATTCCCTAACGACGATACGAAAATCAGGTATCTTGGTGGAAGTAGCAGAAATTACCGCCACGTTATATACAAGCTCGCTACGTGGTTGAACATCTCCTTAAGTCTTGTCACAACAACACTAAATGTAATATTTGTTCGGAGGTCTAGAATTCAACGGAGCTTCCCACCAACCGGTATCTATCTCTTCAGGCAGTAGCATCCTGAAGGATGTTGTTATTAAGAGTTCCGTGACCTAAAGTTGCAGCAAGGGGATAGACGAAAACATCGGCCAGGCCTTGCTGGAGGCACGGCTCGTCATTTCTAATTAGAATTAACCATTGAGGCCATCCCAATACGATATGTAGGGTTAAGCAATCAACTTCTTTTCTTATTCCAGTTATTCTCATATCCCTCGTTTTCAATATAAATCCTCGGATTGGTGCTCATAACACCAAGAATTCGTCGATAGAGCTATATAGTGTAAACAGTCATGACACGATTTTCATTCTACTTCTCTGCCATATTCGACCTCTTAGTCGCACTCTTCCTCTAATCAATCTGCATATTCTACTCTCAGTCTTTTAGGTTAAACTCGAGATTACAAATGATTAATTGGTCGACCACGTCTGCAATTTTTTCTCCCATTTAGGTTTCTCCCTATTTTCGTACCTATGACACAATTTCTGGTTTTTCATTCCCGGTAGACAGTGGCGCAGAGTAGAGTGTTCTTCTACCATATAATAATGACAAAGGTTCTCCTCCCTCGGATTTAGGGCTTTGGGCAGCTAATGCTTTCGTCATTAGCACCCATGAACGCGCACCTATTGAGTTATTCTCGGCCTCTCTGTAGTTTTTCGATGGCCTTCGTTATTGCCAAAGTACTCTTATTTTGGTACTCTCGATTTTCTTCCTGCCAATGGTTCTCTTGTTTGCCTCTCGAAATCGCAAGTTCATCGTCTGCATTACCTATCTTACTGTTTGTGGTTCCTTGCCCCTTTTCACAGGTCTCTCCTACCCATTAGTTTTCCATCGGTCTAGCTGCCTTCTGTTCTTTTCTTTCTACCTTCAAAGGAAAAAACTATTTGCAATCGTTCTAGAGATTTAGCCCGATACACTGCTTCCAATGCCTGCGGATTTGGAATATATACTGTAGGCTCTCGTGTACAGCTGTTAACGACTCCCTGCAAATCTACACACTACGTAGGATTGAATTCGACACCTTTTAACTTCGGGGCTGTTAATAATTACAAGGCATTGAGCTTTTATACTATCCTGGATAGGTATCCATTGGCCTACCTATCCGATTTTACTTCTTGTCTCGTTCTTTCATTTGTCGCCTTGATCTGGTGCGACTTTCATCCAGATCCTTGTTGATCCTGAAAGCAGCCCCCAAACTACCCTCACCACTCATATAGTGTCTGTTGTAATGCTGATAATGTTTTATAGTCATCGTAACAGTGGTCAGACATTCCAACGGTTCATGGATCAGGTTCTTAGAGGACATCCGCTCGTCTTTCACAATATCAACGTCCCCCAGATAACACCCCTCGAGAAACATCTTTCTCACCTTTGGCAAGCCTTTTCTATTTGGAAATATTAAGGTACTGCACTCATCTCGTCTAAGTCTCTATGGTGTCATGCAACTTTCTTTCCTCGGATACCATTTTATCCTGGCGAAAATCGTCCTTTTCAGAATAAAGTTGTTGCGATCCGCAATTTTCCTGAAACTTCATCTTCAAGAAGCCAAAGTTATTTTTCCTTCAGCGAGGCACCAAGCAGAATACCGGCTCTTTGTTCCCATCAAAGAGCCACTGAACCTGTGGTGCCCCATTGTAAGGTAGATTAGGATCAACAATGAAGCCTCACAAATTAGTGTCATGTGAGTCCCATGAAGATTTGAAATAAGCACGCACGTAATTATGCACATGCAATTAATATACTAAACTTGTAAAACATTCCGTCATGTAAATAATATATAAATACGGTATTCTTGTAAAGATAGGCAAAAGTGAATTCAAGGTGGATTAAGATCAACAATGAAGCCTCACAAATGAGTTTCATGTGAGTCGTATGAAGTCTTGAAATGGGCACGCAAATAATTATGCAAATGCAATTAATCTACTAAAATTGTTTAGCATTTTGTTATGTAATAATAATATATACTGTATTCTTGTTAAGGCTATAGACAAAAATTATTTTGAGACGCTTTAATACGCATACACACTTACACGCATACACGCGGTCACACGCAGAAAAGGCGCTTCTCACGCTATCTTTCCCTACCATTTCGGGCCGCACCAAAAATTCTGGGAGACGCTTAAACATCTGTGCAGAGATGCTTATCAAAGCCCACTAAGCTGAGAAACAGGGAAGGCGCTGATTTTGTTTATTCTCACAGGCCGTGAAACACGAAATCTTATACTCTAACATTATCTCTGTCCCCAAGATAAAATTTATCTAGCATAGGCCTGAAAATAAAACTCCCTGCTCACTTTCTCTCCAAGTCGAGTAAGCTTCGCCCAAACTACATCAGTAACTAATAGTGGGGCACGCTTATATTTTCCGACACATTAAATACCATCTAAAGTAGACCCAAGGACAGATAGTGAGAGTAAAAGGGTGAAAGAACAGTAAGAAAGTAAGCAGTTTTGAAAAGGCGTAGTCATCTCCTGAAGAAGAAGACCTTGTCAACAATTATAGGGTGCTTCTCTCGTAAGCAGGAAGACACATTCATAACCGGTGACGCTTCGAAGGATGGTGGAGAAGAAGATGGAAACACCAAGAGAGAAAAAAGCTGCTCCATTTACTATCTAAGAAGAATACCTAGCGAATTCCCTATTATCCCACATCAGGACGCTCATCTTGTCATATTTGAGTTCTGAAAAACGAGCCACTTTCACTAGCTAGGTGCCAACCCTTGTTTCCTCGAGTTCCTCACAAGCCTCATCTATTTCTGAAGGCACTGTTTGACTTTTGACTTCCCGAGCTCGCGCTCAGGCTTCTGGGAAATGTACACGCTTTATTCTTTTGGTCGTTACCTGGACTAAAGGGATATGTATGAAATCCTTAAGTGAACGGTTGCAGTCAATTTATCGTGGGAGAGTGATACAGCAGGTCATGCGCGTGAGGTCAGAGTGAAGAATGGCCAGACTACAATACCTTGGAGGAAAACACTGTTATGAATCCCTCCACTAGACGCCTAATATACTAAATCCATATAAGGATTTTTTTTGTCAATTATTCTATTAATATATGTCATCATCAACCAATATGTTCAAGGTTAATTTATTCCTCTGTCCTTTTATATTTATCTAAATGGATCTAACTCCTTCCCTATACCATTGTCTTCCTGAACACCTCACTGCACCCTTTGTAAGATATGGCCAATTGTAGAGTTGTTACTTTACTTTGCCCATATCGGCTATAAGTAGATTTGCAGTCTTCCACTATACCCATCATCTACTCTAACCTCACCAGCTTAACATCTAAGAAGAAGAATTTGAATTTATATCGGAAATCAATTTCTTTTATATTTTCCATTGGAATACTATCAAATAATTTTGAATCACCTAAGGATAACCACCCCAAGCTTTCGTGGTGTGGCATTGTATCTATGTGATAGCCTAGTCGGTAAGGCGCCTCTCCAATTCAATCTGATCGACGTTGAAGTTAATCGTTCGATTCTCGTTACCGTTTCCAAATTATTTTCCTCCACCGTCCTATGTCCTTGCTTTCTTTAACTGATGACCTTGAGTGGGAGGAGCTTTCTTACTACTTTTCAAGGTAGATGGATCTTTAAAAGCGGTGAAAGAAAACTTCTTCTAGAAGGGGTCGGGGGCTACTATAGCAGTTGGCGGGATGATAAAAGTGGATGACTTATAAGCAAGGTGTGAATGTTACTTTCCATAGCTACGGGATAGCTTAGTCGGTAAGGTGCCTGCCCCACTTGCTCTCAGCGATTTCAGAGTCAATTGTTTGATTTTCGTCACTGTTATGATAGTTATATGTAGTGATGAGCATAGCTGCCTTACAAGATTATATTTAATCAACTATATTCATAATCCACTAGAAAAGAAATAAAACAAAATATTAGTAACATGAATACATATAAACAAATATAACTGAGCAAGGGGGGGACATATAACAATCAGGCCCACAAAAAAATTTATTCCTTTTCAAAATTACAAAATATACTAGATAAAGAAAGATAAAGTAGAGATCGAAAAGATTACAAATCTAAGTGACATACAGGTTTATGAGCCCGTAAAGACCCTCTAGGGCCAGACAACTGTATTGTCAGATTGTCGTGACTATTCACACTGTTATCAGCATCATGAACCTGATCTTCTTCTATCTGGATAATCTTTTTCTTGCTCATTTCCCAATATCTTCTCCTTGGCTTGAGGAAAGTTTATAGTTATCGATGAGAAACTGGAATGGGAAGCTGGATCGGAAAGGACACTTGGATTTTGTGATTCGGAATCATTAGCTGGAACATTCCTAGGACATGGAGCTAAATTACGCAGAGCAACAGTGCTCTCTCTCCCATCAGGAAATTTCACACGAGTATGTGTAGAATTAGCACCAATGAGATCAACGACGTCCACAGCTGGTTCGTATTTATTGCGATCCCAAATCATTTGAGGAGAACTTTTCCAGGTTCAATTAGCCAAGGCGGTAGGGCCGAACCACTAAATGAACGTCTCTCAAAAGCAAAAATTCGTTCATGCGGCGTGGTATTTGTAAAGGTACAAAGTAATGAGCGTATGGCATGTAAGGCATCAGGTAACACATCCTGCCATGCATTTAATGGCGACCCTCGAGATTCAATAGCCAACTTCACAGTATTCCAAATAATGCCATTAAAGCGCTCACATTGGTTATTTCCATGGGGGTTGTATGGAGAGGTGTGGTTACTGTTTACACCAAGACGTAGTAAAAATTCTTTCACTTCCTTGGAAATGAATGACAAGCGGCAGTCTGAATGGATATATGAGGCTAGACCAAATAACGAAAACAGATTTGTAAGGCAGTCAATAACTACTTTGGATGACATATCGCGGCATGGAAATTGCAAACGGAAATCGGCTAAACTCATCAACAATTATAAAGAGATAACGCGACGAATACAAGGAAACTGGAAGCGGGCCCTTAAAATCAATTGCAAGAATTTTTTCTGCTCTAAAGAAACAGTAATACGGCGGATTTCATCGATGGAGTAAGGAAGGTTTTTAACACGAAAATAATGTAGCATTCGCTGGATTCCAAGATGAATGAGACACTCATGAAGCGATTTTAGACTTGTAATATCCGAAGTGGCGTTATAATACGACCGTGATAGTGTATCAGCAACAACGTTTTCGTGACCCGGGCAATGATGAATATGGAAGGAAAATGGAAGTAATTTCATACGCCAGCGCATGATCTTATCATTCTTGATTTTACCTTTTACATTGGTATCAAACATGAATGACACAGCTTTTTGATCAGTTGATACTTCAAAATGTCTACCAGCCAAAAAAAGTTTCCATTTACGTATGCTCTCTACTTCCGCATACGCTTCTTCATCAACGATGTGGTGTCTCTTCTCTGATCGGTTCAATGAGCGTGAGAAGAAAACGACTGGTCGTCCGTACTGTGATAAGGTGGCACCGATTGCATTATCTGATGCATCTGTTTCTATGGAAAAGGGGGCGTCTTCATCAATAACTTTCACTGAAGATTTGGCAATGTCACTCTTTAAAGTTTCAAATGCTTGAATAGACTGAAGAAATAAAGGAAATCTGCAGCAATCTACAATAGGCCGTACTTTCTCTGAATAGTTGCGAACTCACTTAGCGTAGTATGCAAATAACCCCAAACAACGCTACCAGGATTTTTTACTAGATGGTACGGGTAATTCTAACAAAGGTCTCATTCGTTTAGCATCGGGTTTCAAATTACCGTCAGAAATTTGGTAACCGAGAATATTGATGCAGGTTAGAGAAAACTTGATTTCTCAGAATTCAGGGAGAGATTGTACTTAGAAGCAGCTTCCATGAAATGATTCAGATTGCTGTCATGTTCTTCTTTCGTTTTTCTGCAGTCTGTTATGTTGTTGAGATAGGCATAAGTGTTACATAGTTTGTTATCGGTTATTAACTGATTCATAGGTATGCGCCTGAATTTATAAACTGTTACCGGCCAGAAAAGCAGTAGAACGGTCGGTCCTCTGAGCATATTTTTATCTGATGATATGCATTGGATAGACCAATAACGCTGAAATAGTGATTCTTAGCGATATTTGCAACTATATCTTCAATCCTGGGTAGCGGGTGAGTGTCCAAAGGAGTGTATTTATTTATTGTTCTAGAAAAATCTACCACCATTCGTATTTTCTTATTTGCGTTTGATGTCACTACCACTTGTGTGCGCCAAGGATAATTACTATGTTCAATAATTTCCTCGCGAAGTAGACGTTTAACCTCATTTTCAATGAAATCAGCATCTTCGGAGCTGTAATGGCGAGACTTGGTAGCAATTGAAATGCAATCTGAGGATAGGTTTCTAAACAGTTTAACTTGGGGAACCTTTAGTTTAGTCAGTTCACACACAATTGAGGATGGTTCTGTACCCCCATAATTTAAGCTAACGCTTTTATACACTCTTAAAAGTGATAAGCCAAGAATAATATCAGTAGAAGCGTTTGGAAGTACAGTAACTTCGACATTCTCATAAGTGCAACCATTCATCAAACTTTACCAATACAGTAACCTTTACGATTTACTGAGAAAGAAGAAGACGCCATCGAAACAACAGACGATCGTTTATGAAGTGAGAAATGCATAACTTTTACTACAACCTCATTTGTAAAATTCTTTGAACTTCCACTGTCAATCAGACCTTGACGAAACTGAGGATCTCCGTTCAATTGAACAAGAACGGTAGGCAACAGCAAGCCGCTGGTAGCGCCGGTAGAAGCAAGCGTGGTATAAGATAGTGAAACTGTACATTTGGATTTTGACTTACAAACTTTTGCAAAATGCCCAAACTTCCCACATTTACGACAAATTACATCGCGAGCTGAACCAAATGTTTGGTCATCCTCAGGATGGCGACGAGTACCACAATTGTAGCATGTTTGCTTCATTTTTTAAATATCTTTTGAAACAGCTGCTGCAAGTCCAAGGCTAATTTCTTCAGATTCTTCTTCATTATTAGAGGTCATAGATGTACCAGGAACAGCTGCCACACTAGCAGGTACATGGCCGGGGGCAACTAAGTATAACGTACGAGAAATGCAGGCGAGCGGCTTAAAAGCTTCGTTTGAATGAGTCTTTTTTAAGACTCAAGATGGCTGAGTGGATTCGCCGCTGGCTAACAGTGGTCCAGCGACGCCGAAAGCTGTTCGCAACTCGCCTACGCTATTATTTTTTCTTTGCCCCTTTTCCAACTTCCCTCTATCTACAATGGCGCCCAGACCCGGGAGGGGGAGCGTTATCCCTTGGATAACATTTCCAAATGGGTTCTCTTCATTTCTTCAAATACGCTCCGCTTCTGGGATGGGGGTTATATAGTATACGAGAAGTGCAGGCGAGAGGCTTAAAAGCTTCATTTGAATGAGTCTTTTTTGAGACTCAGGATGGTGGAGTGGATTCGCCCCTGGCTAACAGTGGTCCAGCGACGCGGGAAGATGTTCGCAACTCGCCTACGCTCTTAATTTTTCTTTGTCCCTTTTCCAACTCTCCTCTATCTACATAAGTATGATTCAGATCTCAGCAATGCTTGCTCTAATGCTCGAGCTTGTTGAGTAGCATCGGTTAATGTAAGCTATTGATTCTCAAGGAATCGTGCACAAATTTTCGAAGATTTTAACCCTCGTATGAAGGTATTATTGATACTCTCATCATGTTAGACTACAGCAGTAACATCCTGAAAGTTCCAATCCACAGCAAGACAATTGAGAGCTTGAAGGTACTGCTCAATCGATTCTTCTGGGAGTTAAATTCGACTAGAAAGCAAATGTATGGCATGAATTTTACTGGTAGCCTTAATATAGGCAGCTTGCAACAATTTAATAGCCTTCGAATAATTAGCACAGCCCCTCTATTACATCCGTGACATGAGGACAAATGTACAAGTAGAGTACTTGAAGGAGTCCAAGGAAAGAATTCTGCGAACGTTGGCTTTATTTCACTGAAATAAACACAGAACATAAGAATACAAGGAAATAATACATATAATAAACACATTTCCACATAAGCACACACACAAATATAGGCACATGTACATTTCACAACCAAAGAATGAAGAATTAATAATGGCAACGTATAGGTGTAATAATGCTGGTTTCACAAACCTAAGAGTCCTAGAGGAACTAAAAAAATCTTCACTCTCATACATTATTGTCAGCAATAATTCTATTTCAAATTATCAGGTAATATTTGAACCTCGCTAAATTTACTTTAAACAAAGTTATACCTAATAAAAGAAAGAAAAACAGGTTAATCCAAAACAAATTAGTACAATCTTCCTCTCTACAAAGAGAAAAAAGCTAAAATACAATAAAATACTAGATCAAGCGTCCAATGCAAGTATTTACAGAATTTAGCAGTTTTAAATGTAACGTTCAGCAGGCTTTCTAGGACGAGTAGAACGACGAAGATTAGTTTCAGAGGAGGCGTCTGAGGGAGCAGCTGAAGGAGGAACATCATGAGATGTATCGTTTTCAATATTGAGTAGATCGACGAGGAATATTTTTAGGGGAGGCTTCAAGGAGAACAACAGGAGTAGGTTAAATCATGGATAACCACCGTATCTTCTCGGCCGTCTGGAAATCTGACGTGTGCATTTTTACTTCGCGTACTAAGGGATCGTCCTTACCCCGTACATGTCGTTTTAACAGTACTTAACCAGGTGAAGCAAGCCAGCTAGGTATACTCATTCCCGTTGTGGTCTTTCGAGAAAATGAAAAGAAACGTTCGTGAGAAGTTGAGTTTGTTAAAGTACATAGCAATGAACGCAAGGAATGAAGGGCATCCGGGAAGACGTGTTCCCAATGGTTAATGCTCAGGTTTCTAGAATTCAACGCCAATGTAACAGTTTTCCATACAATTCCATTCCCGGTAGGATGGTAAGGTGTTGAACGACTCGTTGGAACCCCTTTCTCGTGCAAAAATGATTTTAGTTCATCAGACATGAAAGTAGTACATCGATCCGAATGCACATACCCTGGTAACCCGAAAAGAGAAAACAACGTAGTAAGACACTTTATAAGAGATGAGGAAGAAATATACTTACAAGAAAAACAAAGGGAAAATGCGAATATTCGTCTACCAGAATTAATAAATACTTATTGGAAGAAGATGTTAGTGGACTTTTAAAGTCCAGGCTGATTGAATCAAAATGGTGCATTGCACGCTTAACTTCATCTACAGAATAAGGCAAGTTTCGTACTCGAATAAAATGGTGAAATCGTGTAATCCCTGGAGGACAAAAAGCTTTATGAAGCTCGACAAGATTATTGTGGGTCATGCTTGAGCATAAAGTGCGCGATAGGGCGTCAGCAGCTCTGTTGAGCGAACCAGGACGATGTATAACTTCGTAACAAAAAGGCATTAATTCTAAATGTTTTCGTTCTTTATTTTACTCTTATGACGTGAATCAAACATATAAGATACATATTTTTGATCTGTAATTAAGGTAAACTTACAACCGAGAAAAAAATTACGCCACCTTTTGATCGCATCAACAATAGCATAGGCCTCTTTTTGGACAGAGCAGTGATTTCTCTCGGATGAATTTAAGGATCTCGAGAAAAAGGCAACGGGTCGTCCATTCTAGTGCAGAGTGGCCCCAATGGCGCCACTTGAGGCATCAGTTTCCAGTGTAAATGATAAATTTTCATCTATTTTTGCTTTAACAGCGTTAATAATAGCTGATTTTAATTTCTCGATCGCATTTATAACTTCTTTAGAAAGTGGAAAATGACAATTAATTAGGGGACGAATTTGTTGAGAAAATCTTGGAACCCATCGCGAGTAGTATGCAAACAATCCGACTAATCGAGATAATGATTCTTGGCTGGTTGGTATGGACATATCCTTGAGAGCAGCAAGGCGTGACTGATCAGGGCGAAGTTCATTCTGGCAAACCTGATAACCTAGAATACATATAGTTTCAGTTGAAAAGGTGCATTTGTTTTTATTTAAGGTCATGTTATGTTTCTCAGCAGCTTCGAGAAACTTAGTTAGGTTTTTATCATGTTCCGCTTGCCTGCGGCCGCAAATAGTAACATCTTCTAGGTAAGCATACGTGTCCTCAAGATTATTTTTAGAAATAAAATCGTCCATAATCCTCTGGAAGCAGGCAACACCGTTGGTTAGACCAAAATTTAAGCGTTTAAATTAAAAAAGCCTCCCATCCGCCTCAAAAGCAGTGTAAATTTTATCCTCAGGGTGAAGAGGAATACAATGATTAGCACTACTTAGTTCGATTGTGCTAAATATCTTATAGGTCGATATCTTATTAACCAATTCTTCAACATTGGGTCAGTGGCGTACCAAGAGGGGAGGAAGGAGCGGTCCGTCCTGGGCAGCACAATTTGGAGGGGGCGGCCTTTTGTGGTGACCCAACATATTAATATTTAATTTATATTTTGGGGGTATTTCTCACATTCGCACTGCTCTGAATCTATTTAATTGACAAATGCAATTAATTTCTGAATGACTGATTTGGCAATCTTATCCATAGGGCGTGACCTTGCGGATAAAGTTAATTTTGATGAAGTCATTCAAGATTTCGCGAAGAAGAAGGCACGTAAAATCAATTTTTAAATCGTTTGTTTGTAATTCACTTATCTTCTCTTCTTTAACATATTTTGCTTATTATTTTTTGTGTATAAACATTATAAAAGTAAATTTGAGCGAAATAAAGGATTGGTACCGTTTGTTTTCTTATTTTGCATATCTATTTACCTGTATTATTCCGTTTTAGGCGTTTTGAAGTGTTATTAGAACTTTTACAAGTATATCATCAATATAGGAACTGGTAACGCTTTTCACTTTTCAGATTTTGATAAAACACATTTCAAAATTTAGGATATAACTTGCGGGACACAATTGAATCCAAAACCAAGTCTTGTGAGACAATAAGTTTCGCTCTTTTACTTCACGAGCTGATATTTCCACAAGTTTTCCTCTACCTCAATTTGAAGATATGCTGTCTTTAAATCCATAAAAGCAAGCTCTCCATCTACCTGTCACCATACTCTCAGTCTTTCATTACACACATCAATGACAAAATAGCCCGTATGACACATAATGTATTTATTTAACTCTCCATAGTCTATAACAGGTCTCATCTTGTTCTTTGTTGGCTATTCCACTGTCATGAGGGGCAAGATGCCACTTTCCACCTCCTCCTTCCATGGGACTAAGATGCCTTCTGCAATCCAACGATCTATTTCTTTTTCAAACTCTTCCTTTTTTTTCTTCCTTGCAAATCTCTGTCATAACGAAGCGTTGTGCAACGAGCTTGTATGTGGCATTGACGCCAGGATGAGAGAGACCATCAATTTGGTTGAAAATGTGCCGACGGTAAGCGGGAGGAATGAGAGAACGAGGACAGTCAGAAATTGAATACTCAACCAGGATGCGCCTGGAAGGACTGTCCGGCAAGTCGATCTCCCGAACGACAAGTTGAGAAGAGTGACGTAGTGTTTGCGTGTCTTCATCTTGTTCCTGGGCAAGCGCTATTGTTTCATGATCAATGGGTGCAGTGTAAGAGAGTTGCGTGCCCGAAATCGATGAAATGCGAGAGCGCGTGTCCGGTACGACGTTTGAAGAACAGGAACGTAGCGAATATCGTTTGTCATCTGCAGGATGAAGTCAAAATGACGAGTGTCAACTGCAGTGTGTATTGACGAAGTACTACGAGACGAACATGCACCGACCAAGGGCTTATGGTCAGTAAAAATGGCAAATTCACTCCCTTCCAAGTGATGGCGGAAGTGGCGGACAGCGAGATATTTTCTAAGGAATTCTCGAGAGAACGTTGAATATCTTTTTTGAGGGTCTGTAAGAGCGCGATAGAAGAAAAAAGAAGTTGCCATTGGTCACCAACTTTCTGCTGCAAGGTTGCACCTACGTGGGTTGAGGATACATCGGAGGCGACGCTGATAGGGGCTCCTGGAGAAGGATGAGCCAATTCCACAGCGCGGTCAATAGCGTCTTTGGTGCGAGAGAAGGAATCGCACGCCTCAGCAGACCATGCAAGAGGAGAGTTCTCTTTGGTCTTGGTTAGCATAGAGTTGATAGGTTGCATGACCTGGGCACAATTAGGGATGAATCTGTGGTAGAGATTGACCATGCCACAGAAACTCCTGAGTTGCTTGCGTGATGTAGGACGAGAAAAGTTTCGCATCGCAGTAACTTTATCTTTGAGTGGGCTAATCTCAGCACTCGAGACATGGTGCCCCAAGAATAAGAGTTGCGGGACACCAAAGAGGCACTTAGCGCCGATTAGTACGATACCGTACTCCTGAAGACAGAAAATCGATGAACACGAAGACTGCATCATGCCGCTCAACCCATCTGGTGGGACACAAGGGCACCAACTTCTCCCGCTTAGTTGAGGAAAGCTTCACGATTTGGGGGAACCGGACCGATCGCATGTTGCTGGAGTAAATAAAGTTATGGACTTCGTTGAGCGTCTGAAGGGCGAGGTTCACTTTTTTCACGTCGTAGGCCTTAGTCAACACTAGGTTTAGTCAGCGATTAAAACAGTGGATCGGTTTGGCGATGGAGTATTTATTGTTCAATGATGATGGCGGCACAACCTCTGAACTTCCCCATCATGACACTTGCTCCGTCGAAGCCAAGGCCCCGGCAGTTTGACATGTATGTCCAAACCAAGGATATGTACACTGCAAATGAGCAGTTGGGTCAGGTCTCCACTGGTGAGGCTCTCTGCATGGACGAAAGTGAGCTAGTCCTCCTTGATGTCCTCTTCAAGGTGTCGACGGATAATGGTGGCTTGCTCCTTCCCTGAGAGGTCCGTGGTCTCGTCCATTAGCACTGCGAATACCGCTGACACTCCGGCTAAGACCTCTTACAGCACCAATCGACTTGTAAAGCGAAATATGATTATGGTGATACCTGCTCATAATCTCAAAACAGAATGAATCCTACTTTTGGAATAAGAGACCTATATTTTAGACAGAAGTTGCATTGTCACCCACCTGTGATATCGATGAGACTGTTTTGAATATATAATAAAAAAACATTTACTTTGGCACTGCTGTGTTTCAGAGAGAGGATGACGTGGAGATGATGCTGTTGTAGTTGCGAGTAGAGAGAGAGAAGATGCTGGAATTAGTTCCGGAAGTGAAAGATGCCAGCGGGCACATGCCCAGCTCAGGCCAGATGACAAAGAACGTAAGGGCCACCCTTGTGAGTCAGGATGCGCGATCCGACTGGTCAGCGAGTCAAGCGCAGGCACGCACCCGCCGTGTGTCTGTCGTGACTCAAGACACGAGATGGCGACTCGAAAAGCGATGCAAGCCAGGCACACTGCGTAGAATTTTCCCCTGGTCATGGGGGATGCTCGGTTCGTTCTTTTGTCTCACCATAATTACTAGATTACTTCAAGTTAATTTACTTCATTAATTAGTCTTATTATTTGTTTTATTGATTTTATTTAATACTTATAGAACAATTTATTTAAAATGAGACATTAATTTTAACGTCTTCTATATTTATACCGCTGAGTTGCCAAACATATTTGAAAGAAAATAACCTTATTTTTGCATTAATAGCATATTTTTTCGCGCTGAATTTAGTTAAGCTAATTCTAATTTTCTACTGCAAATGCAGTTTGCTTGACGCAAAATTCCATGCTAATCCAATTTAATATATTTTATAACACTTTCGGTTAGGTTGTTCGAGTTTTAGGTAAGGTAAAAAGTAATAATCTAAGAAACTTAAACATTAACAAAAACATATTCATCAACATTTTATACACCACTTCATACATAATAACTCCCTTTTGTCGAATCAAATCAATAAACCCAAACCACTTGACCTAACTTACGAAACATATAAGAAATCTTATTATTTAATAAAACCAATAAACTCATATAACCTGACCTAACCTAGGAAAAAACAGACACCCCAGATGAGAAAAATGGAGGGAAGGAGGCTTTTCTATGCGAAAAAGTTGGAGGCTTATCTTCAGATGGAAAAAAAATGGGCGATCTTAGCTTTAGCTGTACGTTTCCGATTGGCTTATCTTCAGGTAATTCGATATATTTGTTAAATATAATTTTCCCGCCGAATGGACCTAAAATTGGAAGTTAGAACTCGGTCACAATAAGACATTATCAAATAACTATCATTATGTAGCGGAACTTGAATTAATTTTATTAAATGGTTTCGATGTGATTTATATCTTTAGTGGTCGTTTACATAGTATGCAAGAAATATCTTAACCTGTTATGTTGTGCAGCTCTATATGATTTCGACGTCCCAACATTATTTTTTATGCTTTTAGCTTCCGAGAGCATTCCGAAATCAGAAATTTATTCGTTTTGTTTATCATGTAACGTTAATATCTAAATATTAAGTAAAGGAAATAAATAAATGTTTAGAAAATTAAAATGTTTCCTTGAATCGCTCATTAGATTGATTGTTCGCAATATATATCAATGTTAAATCAATAAGACATATGCCTGAAGGGCCATAACCTTTGGTCTTTCAAGGAAGATGATAAAAACAATGGTGGAATTTATTATGCTGAACTTATAGGCATTTATCTAATATTCCCAAAATAAATATTATTGAGTTCCAAGTTTCCCGCCTAACCCCATCTTTTGTTTATCGTAATAATGAATTTTGACTCTAGAAAACCTTCGTTTTGCCCTTAATTGTGTGTTTTTGTGTATTTTTTTTTTTGTAGGCAAGAAAGTTCCTAAACGCAACAAAAACGCCGAATGTGAGTGTCTTAAGATTTGCTAAGATTGCCGCACTCATTCCTTTAATGGTCACAGAATCTAAATTACTTAATGATTTACACATTTTCTATATGTATGTTTAGCAAAATCCTAATAACTTAAAGGTAGAGATTCCTGATTGCTAAGAATGCGTCTTGTAGATATTTTTGAGTAATCTCTGGCATGACACATAGACCATTGTGATACCTGTCACTATCTTTTTGACTCATGGTTGTGTTTTACCAATGGCAATTCATCTTTTTGCTCTTTTATGTCAATTACCGATCAGTTAAATATTTTATGCTGAATATGGGCACCTGTCAAAGATTTGTTATCTAGTTTGAAGCATATTCAGGTCTTGGTAAATATTTAGAAAACTCATGGGCTTTTGATAAGCCCTTGTGGCTTTTGTCATCTGTGAAATTATGTTATGGAATTTAGTTAGTACTCAAGTAGAGATTTGACAGAGTTTACAATATAAAGGATGAAAAAAAGCCATCAGGGTCTTATCAAAGTAATCCCTGTCATGTGCCTTGGTGATCAGTTCCTGGACCATTATTATTTTTAATACTGACTTTTCTAACTTTTGTAGATTCTGCCTTTTAGTGGTATAGCTGAGGTGGTCCTCCACTTCAGTGTTCCTGATTCCTCTTGTGGGTTACTTCGGGAAAGGTACCTGGGAAGATGATTAAAAACAAGGTGTCTATTTTTGCTGATAGCACAAAATTGGGAGCCCAGGTAAAAGATGTTCAGACAAATTGAGTTGAATAAATTACTATCTTGGGCACATAAGATCTAGATGACCTTAAAAAGGCAAAGTTATATATATGGGAAGAGATAATAGAGAATTTGGTAAGGTAAACCCGAAGATCGGCGGAGTGCCTGAAAAAGTGGGTTTTTTTTTTTTAGCTGAAACGACACTTAAGTTGCATTTATGTTTCGTTCACCCATCTATGAATATTCATGCACATTTGGTTGAATACAAATGTGGTAATTCTTCCCAGATTTGGGGTGCACAGTAAGTGGCACTGTTAGTAGGCTATAATAAATATATGTCTTATGAAGTCAGACGGTAGCTTCAGATGTGACTAATCTCGGCGTTATATTTTTTGTTTTATTTTGGGGATTTGTAACTTTTAGTCTGTATTATTTACTAAATATCTGTGCCTCTGCTCGTTTATAGTTTTTTCTAAGTTAGGTAAGGTTTCTTGATGTCTTTTATTGTTTTTTTTTTGTTTTTTGTATTTGTTTTGCAGTGAACGATAACAGCTTCTTACTGGCAATGTCGTAGCTATAAATAGAATCCGCTTAGCATTTATTTCTGTTTCATTGTGGCTTTTTTGTGCCCTAGTTGTGCTGCTTCGTTATTCAAATTCAGGTTTATTTTGCATGACGCGAAAAACTTTTAGATTATTTAGAGGAGCATAAACTAATCAAGAAACCTATAAAAGTAAGTATTGTTTGTCATTAGGTTAGGTTTTTCTGCCAGTAAAAAGCTATTGGGTGGGAAAAAAAACAGTAAATTCAAGGGGACTGCTCATGGGGGAGATATCACTGTGTGGGGCCCAACCTGTGATGATCCTGAGTTTCAATCAATTAGGAGAGTCTGGTGGGCGCAGCCCGCCAGTATATACTCATATACAAAAAATATAACGCCGTAATTGTTCACATCTGACGCTACCATCTGATGTCATAAAACATATATTGTAGCCTATAAACAGCGCCACCTAACGTGTGCCCTGAAACTGAAGTGTTACCAAAAATGTTAGAACATTATTCTATAAACAATTATGATTATATACTGAGGGGGACTGTGCCCCCTAGACCCCCCCAATTGATTGAAACTCAGTATCATTAAGAACATAAGAAAAGAAGGAGACTGCAAAAGACCATTCATGGCCTATACTTGGCAGCTCCTGTTCCA
This sequence comes from Ceratothoa steindachneri, assembly GCA_963969495.1. Classification (NCBI taxonomy): domain Eukaryota; kingdom Metazoa; phylum Arthropoda; class Malacostraca; order Isopoda; family Cymothoidae; genus Ceratothoa; species Ceratothoa steindachneri. The sequence goes on along the minus strand of OZ018317.1, from coordinate 8,078,194 downwards.
GTCAACACACAAAAGATTTCTTACCAGAGAAAAGTCATCAACATTGTCACCCTTACAGGAGTTCGTCAGATCTAATCTACAATATACATAAAATGCATCCAGAGGATTATGTCCATTCATGCAACCGCAAAATATAATCTCTCCACTCCTTAGAAAAATATATACATATGTACATAAAAAAAAGTCAGTCCCATCTAGCAGCTTCATCCATATATTTATCTAATCTATTCTTAAAACTACCCAGAGAGGAGGCTTCTATCACATGTCTAGTGAGCCTATTCCATTCATCTACCACACGATTTGTAAACCAATTCCTCCCAATCTCCTTCCTAAACCTATACTTATCAAGCTTAAACCCATTGCTACGTGTCCTGTCATGTTCACTAAGTATAAGAACCTTACCCAGATCCCCTTTATTATATCCTTTTACCCATTTGAAGACTTCAATCAATTCCCCTCTGACTTTTCTCCTTTCCAATGTATGTAGATTTAGTTTTCTGAGCCTTTCACCATAAGGTAAGTTCCTTAGCCCACCAATCATCTTTGTCATCCTTCTCTGCACAGACTCAAGTAAATCAATATCCTTCCTATAATATGGTGACCAAAATTGTACTGCATAGTCTAGATGAGGCCTAACTAGCGCCAGATACAGTTTTAGAATGACTTCAGCACTCTTATTGCTTACACTCCTCCTAATGAATCCCAATATCCTATTAGCTTTATTCTTAGCATTTAGGCATTGCTTTCTAGGACGAAGGTCTGAACTTACCAGAATACCCAGGTCCCTCTCACAATCGGTCCTCCCTAAATTTCTCTCATTTAATTTATAACTATTCATTGGATTATTTCTACCTATACTAAGTACACTACATTTGTCTGTTAAACTTCATTTGCCATTTCTCGGCCCAATTGGACAGAATGGTCAATTCTTCCTGCATTACAACAGCATCAGAATCAGCCCTAATGGCCCTACCTAGCTTAGTATCATCAGCAAATTTACTCAGGTCACTACTTATACCTATGTCAAGATCATTAATATAAATTAAGAATAGCAAGGGACCCAAAACAGATCCTTGTGGAACTCCACTGCTAACACACCCCCACTCAGATTTAACTCCCATCTATACTAACTCTTTGCTGTCTGTCACCAAGCCATGACTGAATCCACCTAAATATACTGCCATCGATCCTGTGTGCTTTAACTTTGCTCAGAAGCCGTAAGTGTGGCACTCGATCAAAAGCCTTACTAAAGTCCAAGTATAAAATATCATAGTTTTCATCATTATCTGCTGCTTCATACACCTTACTATAAAAAGACAGCAAATTAGTCAGACAGGATTTACCCTTACTAAAGCCATGCTGTGATTCTTTTATCAACTTATGCTTATCCAAGTGATCTCTAATATTCCTTGCTATAATAGATTCCATCATTTTCCCTACCACTGATGTCAAACTTACTGGTCTGTAATTAGACATATTTGTTTTATCCCCTTTCTTAAATATAGGTATCACATTGGCTTTCTTCCATGCCACTGGCACAATGCCACTCTCCAATGATTTTCTAAAGATGCATGCTAGGTGTAGGCCATGAATGGTCTTTTGCAGTCTCCTTCTTTTCTTATGTTCTTTAACACATCCTTACATTCTTTCAAAATTCTAGGAAAGAGCTCATCAGGACCGGGTGCTTTACTACTTTTGATTTTATCAATTTCCTTTGTCACTATCTCCTTTGTGATCAAGATATCCTTTAATTTCTTTTCATCATTACCCTGAAAGATCATTGACACCTCAGGTATATTTAGAGTATCCTCCTGTGTAAATACTGAGAGAAAAAAAGTCATTTAGCATTCCAGCCATTGAGTCCCTATCACTCACTAATTCTCCATTGGAATCTATAAGTGGGCCTATTTTATCTCTAACCTTAGTTTTGTATAATTGATAAAAACTTTTAGGATCTTCCTTTGCCCTATTTGCCACTTTAATTTCATAATTTCTCCTTGCTACTCTAACTAACTTTTTAACATCTCTTGCTAGTTCATTATATCTCTGCCTTAAGTGATCCTCTCCATTTTTTATTTTCCTATAAATGCCCTTTTTAATGCCAATATAATGCTTAATTTTATCTGTCATCCATTTTGGGTCATTATTTTTAGTCCTAATCTCCTTATATGGAATGTTAATCATCTGACCTGTAATTAATTGCTCAATTATTCTTTCATACTCTTCTTCAATTGTAATCTCTTCCTCCTGGTGATTATTGTCTCCACTAACTGATATCATTGAATCTATTCCTGAATTGATTTCATTGCCTGGTTTCTGTACAACTGCCTCCAGGTAAGTCCTTAGCCCATTATAATTTGCTCTTCTAAAGTCAGGAATTTTAACATTGTTCATGTTACTATCAATACCATTCCATTTCATCTTGAATCTAATTTCACAATGGTCACTATTACCCAAATTTCCTCCAATCTCAGTATCCTTAATAACTTCTTCCCTATTTGTCAGAACTAAATCCAGTATATTATTACCTCTAGTGGGTTCGTTAATAATCTGCCTCAGAAAATTATCTTGGACAACATTAAAAAATTCCTCAGCCTCCTGATCACCCACAAGAGCTTCCCAGTCTATATTTCTGTAATTAAAATCGCCCATTATACACACATGCTTACTTCTACATGCCCATTCAATCTCCTGCCACAGAAGATTTGAAGCTTCCTTACTAAGATTTGGTGGTCTGTATAATAATCCTATGACAAGCTTGTTTTTACCTTCCTTTACATTTAGCCATAATGACTCTGTGTTATCATCTAATTTAATTGTACTGTTTACACAACACTGGAGATTATCTTTAATATAAATAATAACCCCTCCTCCTCTCTTCCTATTCCTATCTGTATGGAACATGTTAAAGCCCTCAATCTCAACCTCAGGTTTAAAGTGATTACCTGCCAAATCAAGCCATGACTCTGTTATTGCAATTATATCAAAATTCTCTTCACTCGCTAACGCTCTTAAGAGATCTATCTTATTCCTTATACTCCGACCATTTGTGTAGTATATTTTTAAGGTTTATTTATTATTCCCATCTTTATTGCATTGTGCTTTTTTATTGCTAGTTATCTGCTCATTCACTTGTGCATTAGTCCCCCTATAACGCATCAGTATGCCCTCTCCCCTAGCTACTCCTCTATCTCTGCATCCCTTTCATTTCCTACACCTGCCCTCTATTCCTGTTATTTCCCTTGTAGGAGGGGGGGGGGTCCCCCACAGTGATATCTCTCCCATAAGCAGTCCCCTTGAATTTACTCAAAAAAGGTGAAATATATTGGAACAGGGACAAAATATTTTGCGTCCCATTGGTCGTGCTGCCGATCTTCAGGTTTACCTTTGGTTATTATTTTGATTAGTGGCGCACCATTTTTCTTAGTGATTTTTGCATATTTTGGTTGTATATTATATTATATATCATTTTGAAATGGAGTGGCTTCAGACCCCCCTTGAATTGTGGTGGCTTGTAACCCCCCCCCCTTCCCCTCCCTGCGCTATTAGCTAAACTCATTAGAGGATGAAAAAGACCTCAGGGTAGTTATAGATGTCTCTATTTTCTAAACAGAAATCTTGTTTTGTATACAGGCTTGGTCCCTCTCCCCCCCTACACTCATTATTTTTAATAATCTAGTAGTATTCCTTACTAGTAATCACTAACAAAATTGTGCACCATTAATCTTAACAATTACCCTGAATATTTTCTCCTTTGAAAGGTCTAATATAGAGAGAGGCCATGAATTATAGTTAGACAGTGAACAACAATAATTTGCAACACTCACCATATATGATGTGATTTATCAGATATAGGTAATAAGCTTTTCAACAAAAGTGTGGTAATTTGAATAAAAGTGGCACACATATATTTTAAGCTTATAGCCTGTAATGTTGCTTTGTATTGTTGTAATGGTGTCATAAGAGTAATATTTCAATCGCAGAGATCTATCACATGTTATAAAGTCAAAAAGACAATATTTCAACATGTTGCTGAAACAATAATTCTTCTATGATGCCATCTTGAATTTTTAGTCTTTCTAATGACCATATGTGTGTTTCACTATTTGTTTGAGAGTCAGACTAAGTTACATGTGTAGGTATCTTGAAATGCCATGTGAGGGCTTAAGTTATGCTACCACATATGTTTTTAATGTTATCTAATTTTTTTTACTTCTAAGTGAAGATGTAGTAGAAATACCAGAATTAAAAGTAAATTTCCAGAACATCTCCATATTTTTTTGGCCATGAAATGTATTTTTCTGACCTTTTTAGGCTTACCATTTAGTTAGTTTCACATTTATGGGAGCACAGCTTTTATGAAAAGTAAGCAATTTTTTGCTAGCATAAGTGATATTCGGAGACAAAGACAATCGTAAATTTGTTCTGGCAGTAGATAAGTTGGATTTTAGCAAGTTCTTTGAGTTGGAAGATAGTAATAGGACTAGAGGTCTACTTGAAAATTAAAAAACAGGTGTAGGTTGGATGTGAGAGTACTTTTTTACCAACAGTGGTAGATTACTAGAATGGTTTACCACAGTAGAGAATAAGTAGGCCAAATTTAAATGTTTTCAACCACATGTTAGATGAGTATATAGGGAGGGTGATGCCTTTTTAAGCAGTTAACACACAATCTTGTAGATGCAGTTTATGGGCTATGAGTTGACTTGTTAACTTCTGATAGTCCCTTGTGACTTTTGTCACCTGTCAAATTATGTATAGGGAAAACAGGTTGTAACACAGGAGTTTCTCTTACAGGAGGTCTTGTAGATGTAGGAATTACCAGGGTTGGCAAATAAAAAAACCTGGGTTTTATTAGCGTTTATTTATTTATTTATTTTTTTTGCTTTTTCAAATGAAATTAAAAAATCACTTGTTTTTTTCAAAATTACACTTTTTTTTCAAGAAATGAATGCTACTTATCATTATTTTATTCAAAATGCATATTTATAATTTCAACAAATAGGGTAAACTCGCCAATTAAAACGCAGTTTTCAATACCTTTTTATTTTTCAAAAGAAATTAAACCCATGTTACAGGCAATTAAAGTTGTTTTTATGCCACACTATTGAGGAATGCATGGTCTTTTACATGCATGAAAGAGATTCAAGTATAACGAATATAATGGGAGTTATAGGTACTTAAAGTCAGTGCATCCTAATTTAGTCAAAATTCCTATTTATTGTGCACCTCCACTTAAGACTTGTTTGCTTTTTTTGTCTCTTGTTTTACTTTTTATAATAATAATACAGAGAACATAAATATTAGCATGTTACATCTACTAACAAAAGATAATTCAAAACTACCAACAGTTGCTGCTGTTATTTCCTCTTAAAAGTTTACAAAACTGAACAAAACAAATCACTTTCCTTTCCTAAGCAAGTAGGGACCAAGCGACTGCGCTTACTAATTTAGGCCCTTTCCCTGTGAGGAGAAATAATCTCTAAGAATACTGGAAACATTTTTGGGGAACTGAAACCCATATGTGCGTTGCTTGGAGACAGCTGTTGGAGGTTCTAGGACCACTAGTTCTTCTTCCATGACAGATGCAATGTCTTTAGTTTAACATAATTTCACGGATGACAAAAGCCACAAGGGCCTATCAAAGGTCATCCACATCTGTCAAAACCCACCCACAACATTCATCCATAGGATTGTGTCAGATCATGCATCTATAATATACAATTCAAACCATACATAGGAATGTGTCAAAGACAAAAAGCATCATCATCAAGACTTGTCAAAATCCAAATCAATTGTAATATACAATAATAAAAAACTGCATCCACAGGAATGAGTCCAGAATACCCTCCCTCCCCTCACACCGACTACATGGCAGGAATACGGGCAGCTCTTCGGACTGCTTGGCAAAGAATATGGGAGACGGTCGAAGGGAACTTAAAGTTGCGTGCCATTGCGCCGCGACTGTTCCCATGGACCTATCCCCCAATGCCGCGGCGGCTTGGGGTTGCTTTCTGTCGTCTCTGAATCGGACACACTCGTGTGACGCATCGCTATTTGATGGAGCGCTCGCCTGCGGCCTATTGCAACAACTGCGTAGTCCCCCAGACTGTTCGGCACATTCTTGTCGAATGTCCCAGTCTGGGTGATCTTCGTGCACGATACCTGTCCCGGTACTGGGATGGGCGGGGTCACTACCGCCTGTCCCTTGTACTCGGGATGAGTGCGTGCACTTTGACTGGTGGACTTGTTGACTTTTGGGGGGAGGCCGGCCTTCTCCCTTTCATTTAACCAGGTTTAATTGTTGTTTTTGTTATTGTTTTTGTTAGTTTTTTTATTGTTGTTTCCTGTTCAATTTTTTAAAGTAGCCTAGAACTAGGCTGTTTGTTTACGGCGACTTATGCCTAAGTCGGAAGTCGCCAGATAGCCCCTTAAAAAAAAAACCCCCTCCCTTCCCATATAATCATCTAATCTGCATTTTAATACATTCAAGTTTGGACTGTCTACCGTCTCAGATGGCAAACTATTCCAGTAATCTACCACTCTTGATGAAAAAATATTTTTTAGCATCCAACTTGCACCTCTGTTTTTTAATTTTTAAGTGGTGACCCCTAGGCCTATTACTACATACATAATTTCACTGATGACAAAAGCCACAAGGGCCTATCAAAGGTCAAATAACTTGCTAAAATCCAACTTATCTATCCCAGAACAGATTTTAAAAAGCTCACTCATATCTCCCCCACATATCTTCTCTCAAATGAGAATATATTTAGTACTCTCAGTCTATCTTCATATTCAAGGAGCTTCAGGGAAGGTATTATTTTTGTTGCCCTCCTTTGTACCAACTCTACCAGGTTGATGTCATGTCTAAAATGTAGTGACCATGCTTGTATACAGTAGGTACTCTAAATGTGGCCTAACATACGAGTTGTAGAGTTTAAGGATAACCTCTACTTTTGTAGCTAACATTCCTGTTAATGAATCCTAGCACCCTATTTGCTCTATTTTTTGCCTCAATACACTGCTTTGAAAACTTCAGTGACCTATCTATTACTACACTGAAGTCCTTCTCATCCTCAACTGGTTTCAGCCAATACCTATCCATTTCATAGCTAAATTCCCTAATATCCTTTCTTATGTTAATAACTTGCATTTTTTAAGGTTAAAAGTCATCTGCCACTTCTGAGCCCAAGCTAATAACCTATTTAAGTCACTCTGCACGTTAAAGCTACCCTTAACTTCTTTGACTATAGCTGCCAATTTAGTGTCATCAGCAAAAATTGACACTGCTATTTACCTCTCCAAGATCATTTATATAAACAATGAATAAATAATAAAGGGCCTAGAACGGATCCCTGAGGTATGCCACTTGTTGCAGATTTAAATGAAAAATGTGATCACTGGTCACCACTTCCCCAACACAAAAGAAATAAATGATAAACTAAGAAAATAGTGGACTGTATAATATAAGTTACTCACTTGTGGTATTTATAATGATGGAAATAATATCATCCCTTAAAACTATATTGAAATCCTACCAAGTGCACTAGGGTTCAGTGAGAAGCTATTAGCTATAACATAACAAAATCAACATATAAAGAGAATACTTATGTGAACAATGGTGGCAGTTTCTTGCTGTGGGGGCTAACTTCCGCTGGTCAGGATGAAGACGGGGTCATACGGAATCTTACCTGCACGTAAATCAATATAACTAGTTATGGCAAATACAGAAGGTTCTGTGCTCTGTACAACACTGATGAAGTTTTATATACAGGAATTATCAACAGTTTAAGTGCTGATTGATACGAGGTAGGGCGAGTTTCACGCAACGGTCAGTATGGCTAATGGACAACGACTGCCCACATAAAATTTACCTGCATGAACCTAGTTCGCTCTCGTTTTCTTTGGGATTGCGCATCACAAGATGGTTGTCTCGAGTAATGCACATATTAGCCAATATTTAAACTGTAAATTCTGGGGGTATTTTAACCACCAAAAATAAAATAATAAATAAGAACATAAGAAAAGAAGGAGACTGCAAAAGACCATTCATGGCCTACACTTGGCAGCTCCTGTTCCAGTCAACACACAAAGATTTCTTACCAGAGAAAAGTCATCAACATTGTCACCCTTTACAGGAGTTCGTCAGATCTAATCTACAATATACATAAAATGCATCCAGAGGATTATGTCCATTCATGCAACCGCAAAATAATCTCCCCACTCCTTAGAAAAATATATACATATGTACATAAAAAAGTCAGTTCCATCTAGCAGCTTCATTCATATATTTATCTAATCTATTCTTAAAACTACCCAGAGAGGAGGCTTCTATCACATGTCTAGTGAGCCTATTCCATTCATCTACCACACGATTTGTAAACCAATTCCTCCCAATCTCCTTCCTAAACCTATACTTATCAAGCTTAAACCCATTGCTACGTGTCCTGTCATGTTCACTAAGTATAAGAACCTTACCCAGATCCCCTTTATTATATCCTTTTACCCATTTGAAGACTTCAATCAATTCCCCTCTGACTCTTCTCCTTTCCAATGTATGTAGATTTAGTTTTCTGAGCCTTTCACCGTAAGGTAAGTTCCTTAGCCCACCAATCATCTTTGTCATCCTTCTCTGCACAGACTCAAGCAAATCAATATCCTTCCTATAATATGGTGACCAAAATTGTACTGCATAGTCTAGATGAGGCCTAACTAGCGCCAGATACAGTTTTAGTTTACTATTCTCCTTTCTGAAACTTCTGGAGTGAAATACACAACACCACTGATAACGTCCCTTCACTGACCTCAGCCATTCAGTTATCCAATTCAAAACTCTACCACATATCCCATGTATTTTTAATTTGTGAACTAATCTCCTATGTGGAACCTTATCAAAAGTTTTGCTAAAATCTAAGTAAATTGCATCACCATTCTCTCCCTTATCTAATTGTTTAGTAACATAATCCATAAAATCCAGTAAATTTTGTTAAACACGATCTACCTCTTCTAAACCCATGCTGAGCATCATTTATTAACCTATCACACTAGATGGTCAGAATTTCCCTTAACTATCTTCTCAAGAATTTTACTGGCCTAAAGTTATTTGGGGTCCTCTTTACTTCCCTTTTTAAAAATTGGCACTACATTCCCTAATTTCCAATCATTAGGTATTTCTCCAAACTCTAGTGATCTAGTATATATCTTCTCAAGAGCTACTGCAATACTATCTACACTTTCTCTGAGTAACCTAAAATGAATGTTGTCTGGGCCAGACTACTTACTAGTATTTAACTCGAATATAAGCCCTTTAATTATTTCCCTGTTCACATTAACGGTATTCAACACAACTTCCCTTGACTTAGAATTATCATCAATTAATCTATCTTGATTCTCTTGTGTAAATACTGAGGAAATATGATCATTAAGAACATCTACTATTTCCTCATCAGATTCTTTTGACATAAAAGCCTTTGGCTTTTTTCTTCAGAAAAGACACTGCAAAGTGACCTAAGGAAGGCGGAGAAAATTATTTTTAGTGAAGAACATAAGAATATCAATTGGGACATTGAACACTAATGGATGTTTTTGGTCCAATCTTGGCAGCTCCTTTACACATGTGGTTGTTTAGCTTCCTCTTGAAGAGGAATCTTCAGAATGTTTACTAAGATTGAATTTTATGAAAGAAATGATTTAAAACTAGTACTAAAATACTAGTGATAATCCCTTTTATTTTGCTGAGCTTAGCCTTGCCACATATACTTCAAATGGTGTTGTTTTTCTTCATCTTGCAGTTGTAAAGGCCTTGCTAACTTTGACCCCAACCCATGAATCCACCACAGGTTCTTGTATTGGAAGTTTAATGCATTGATGGATCTCACCATCATCCAATCCCATGCTGTCATCGGACATGTCATGAAAACTCACTGGATGAAAGAAAAAATAAGTGTGAAGAGATATGAAGAAAATACCGTACTGAATGAAGTTTGTAACAAAAGAAAAATTAGTTGATAGAAATAGTCAGCTTTCTTAGACCATTAGTAATTCGTGCAGCATTACATTAATAAAGATTATAAAGGGCAAGTTGGATCGTAGGTGCGATAAAGAAATGGTAGTACTAGTACCATACTAACCATGGTCTCTGCCTCTGCTGCTGGTGCTAGAAGACACAAGTGAGGGTGAGCGACCATGGGGCGTTCACACCCAATTCAGAAGAAGCTGGAGGTACTGTGTCTGGAGATGCTTGAGGGGGTTCATCTGGAGATGTTGGAGGCAGTGGTTCAGGATGGGAATTCCACAGAGCTATGAACTTTGTGTTTCTTTGCTTTATGCTGTCCTTTTGTAGGTATTTGCAATTTTGCGCCGCTTGTTTTTTTCTTCTTCTCCATCCTCTCTTTCAGGCATTTGATAACTTTCATTGAAGAGAGGTCAAAAGTGTCATTCAGGTCTGTTTTTACATTCTTGGGGCCATGGCCAGGTCTTCTTTCTGATAGAAATTGTGTGTCAACATGGATGGACTTATTTATATATATATATATTTTTTTCCTTCAGACCTATAGAAACAGTTGGGGGAAAATCTGAGGACTACTTTTAGGAGGGTTGCTGGAATTCCTTTTCAGTTTCTTGTTAAGTGAAATGCAAATATGCATTCTTGTAGATCTCAAGCAGGTATGCATACTGTTTGCAATCAATGATCAAGTCACACAGGGACCCAGTATGGCTGCACTTCACCATTCTCTCATTTTTTGTTATTTACATTGTCCGATCAGACAAAGTTTTTGTGCCTCGGTGAATTGCAGGGATGCCATTGTCTGGGTTGATGCTTCTCTGTATCCAGCTTGCTCAATGCCTTCAAATATTGTTGAGCCATGTTCCTTTTGGGCTGCTGCAGCCTCCAGTTTACTATAATCAGGGCTATCAGGATTAAAAGGCATGATGTTCTCTGCACTAAAGTACTTATGATAAGCGGGCATGAAAGCTTGTGCAAAGTTTGTCTGTGTTACACTTTTGTTGTTGGTAATTTCCCACTCCCTTACTGACTTAGCCCAGCCTTTCTTCAGCAGGCCAAATACTGAAACATCCAAAGGCTGCATGAAATGCATGGTGTTTGGAGGGAGCCCATACAATATTATATTCAGTTCATTCAGTGTCTTGGCAAGAAAGTAATTGTTTCTGGTCTCATGCCAGTCAGTATACACTATGACTGGTCTTTGGATGTGTTACAAGGAGTAACAAGGAAATTAAGTACCCTAGGAGACCTTACGGTCCATACAAAGAGGGTACCTTTGGACTAGCAATCAAACAGGCACATGGCTGCTCAATTGTTTTGCGTCCCTGAACGGCCGCTTTTCAAGACTTTGTCTAGTCTTGACTTGAACTGGTCAACAGATTCACTGTTGACAACTTCCACTGGAAGTGCGTTCCACTTACCGCAGATACTGTAGGTGAAAGATTTTTCACACAGATTGCGGTTGTAACGCTTCAGTTCAAGTTTGAAGCCGTGATTGCACGTTCTGTTCTCACTCAGTGTGAAAATATCCCGGTAGTCAACATTGTCGAAACCTCAAAGTATTTTGAAAACTTCGATGAGCTGACCACGCAGTCTACGGGTTTCCAGCGAGAATAGATCTAATTCCCTTAGTCTATCCTCGTAACTTTTATGTCGGATAGAGGGAATCAGTTTGGTTGCCCTAGCTTGTACGCGTTCCAACCTTGCGATGTCCTTTCGAAACAAAGGACTCCAAACTTGTACGGCATACTCCAGGTGTGGCCGAACGAGGGAGTTGTACAGACAAAGTACTATCTCCTTGTTACGGTATCCAAACTGGCGCTTTATGTAGCCTAACATCCTTTGGGCTTTCTTCTCTGCCTCGATGCACTGTTTCGAGAACTTGAGGTCGCTAGTAATAGTTACACCCAAGTCCTTCTCAGTGTCACTCGATTAAAGAGCAGTGCCCTTAAGGATATACTGAGATTGGGGGTTTCTGTGGCCGATATGCATCACTTTGCATTTCCCCACGTTAAAAGGCATTTGCCACGTGTCCGACCACTCCCCAATCTTCCCAAGATCTTCCTGTAGGCGGGCAGTATTTCCATCCTTTGCAACGTTCATACCAAGCTTGGTATCTTCGGCAAATTTGGAAATCTTGGCAACCATGTCACCATCCATGTTCTGTTACCCAATCATTGCAAAGATATTCCTAAAGAGTTTCGTATGTGATATACCCTTTCTCACTCTTTCCTACTGTAAATTTGTAGCCAGATTTGAAATTTCTCAGCCATCTGTTTTATTGGTCTTGTACTGAAGAGAGCCTTCCTCAAAGACATTTTTCTCCCTCCTTAGTACCAGTACTTTTCCTACTGATGGTGATAAACAAAACCCAGTTTCATCAATGTTGAAAACACGACTTGGGTCCTCCCAAACATCAGTGGCATCAACTTCCTTAAAGTAGTCAAGAGTAGAGTGAAACCACTGTTTAATCACTCCAACACTGATGTTCTTTCTTGCTGATGTTAATGATTCTGGTGTGCAGATTGTCAGCTCAGGGTGTCTCTTTAGGAAAAGAGACCACCATTTTTGTTTGGGTTCAAACCACAAAATGAGGAGGGTAGCTTTCTTGCAATTCCCATCCTTTCCTCATCCTGCAGTATGTCCTTTACAGCATCAAGTACATTTTTTTGTAGCTGGATGTGTCCGCTTAACTGTGGTGGTTACATAATTAACAAGAACTTATTTTCCAGCATTAATAGAAGTTTTGGGTCCAGGTTTAGAAGTCGGTCCATGATAACCTGATAATTTGTGCCTAAGGGTTGCTTCAGGGATGTCGTGTTTCTTTGCAGCCCCTCTTACTGACAGTCCAAATCTAAGAAAAAGTAAAGTAATCACAAAATAAGAGTATGCAGGAAAGAAAAAAAGGTGTACTAGTACCAAGTTAATATATAGTTTTAGTTCTAATAAACTAATGCTGAAATAATTATCATGTAAATATTTGCAAGAAAATCTGAGTTGATGGAAAAAAAAATGGCCAAATCTTGGTTGAATTGACATGGAATGACCCACCTGAAGTTTGTAACTTTCAAGAAAGGGTACTCCACATTGCACCTGAAGATGTCAAGGCACTTCTCCTCCTTGACAATGCGCCTGCATACCCTAATGAAGAAAAACTGGTGAGCTCTGATGGCAGGATTCTTGTGATGTTTCTCCCTCATAATACAATGTCACTAATACAACCGATTGACCATGGAGTCATTGTTTCATGTAAGAAAAATTACCAGCACAAATATCTTTATGAAGGCTTGGTGGTTGTCGAGGAAGAAGAAGGCACTGGAGGTCCCCAAATTCTTAAACAATATAAAAAATGATAACCTCAGAATGCCATTTATAACGCTTCAAAACAATGGACAATTCATATCAATGGATGACCTCTCCCCTCTTTTAGTCCGTAGATAAGAGGTTCAACTATATTTAAATTACTATACAGAGCAAAATTTGCATTTTGTGTAGACTACCCCGTAAGGGGCGCGGCGATTTGCCATCCTGGCCGCCGTGCTGACGGAATCCAGCGCTCCGTCCGGCCCCAGCTTAGCCTCTCTTCCTTCCTTCAAAACACTTGTTTCCTCTCTTTTCACACAACCTCTCCCACAACTTTCTCTGGTCAGCCTCTAATTTCACAGGGTAGATGCTGACCTTCCTTTCAGCCAACCGTCCCGCATCGGGGCTGAGGGGGTGGAGGACAATGTTCCCTAACCCCTGAGCTCCGGTCTGGGGTGGCTGGTTTTTAACAACCTGCTTCATCCCCACCCATACCTTCCTCAGATCCCTTTTCCTCTCCTCTTCACAATCTATATATTTTACGCCATGTTCAAGGTGGAGCCGCCATGCCGATGGACTGCCAGGCCGCCGGGCGGGAGGGGTGGTCTTAAACGGCGGCGCCTGGCTCTGCCGGGCTTGTAAGCACCTCTCGCAGTGCGGGCTACTGCGAGAGGTGTGCGCGATTGCATCCCGTGTTTAAAAAAGGGTCACCATGCCCAATGATGATAAAAAAACAAAACAAACCCAACCCTCAACTTCCCCTGTTCCATCGACAAAGCCGCCCTCGGGCAGCTCCAGCAAAAAAATGGAGGTCCCCCCCCCTGTGCTTGCACAGGGGACCCTCCATATTTCTCTAACCGGAGAGGAGGCTTACTCCTCTCCTTCGCCTACGGGTGCAGGGGATTCCCCCTCACCCCCTTCTCTGGAGGTGCTTTCGGGCACCTCCCTTTTCCCAGCGGCAGTCCCCTCTTTTCTTTCCAAGGGGACTGCCAAGAAAGCCAGCAGGCAGCCCTTAGCCAGCCGCTCCCCATCGAAGCGGCTCGGTAGGGCAAACCCCCTTAGGGGGGAGAGGGAAGCCAGGCCCCTTCGGTCGCTTCCCTCAAAAGACCTGCTGGCAAGAATTTTAAACCTTGCCGGGGGTCAAGGCCTGTGCCTCCCCACACAAGACTGGCGACACTGCCAAGGGGACCTGCGATGTCCTGGGAGGGGAGGGCCAACTGGAGGCCCCTCCTGTGATAGACATGGTCCTTGAGGAGACCCAGCCTCAGACGGTAGGGCCTTCCATGGGGGGGAATTCGGGCTCAGCGCCAAGCACTGAACCCGAATCCGCCCCTATGCAAGGTCCTCCTCAAATGGCTGAGGGCTCCGAGGCAGTAAAAGGAGGGGAGGGATCTCCTCCGACAGGTGCCCCTACGACAACCAGGACCTTCTCCATTTCGGAGAGGGACCTGGCTGAGGCCGGTCCATCTGGCCTAGGGGCTTCTGCCGGCGGAGATGAGAAGCGGGTTCATTCTCCGCCCTCCTCTCCAAAAAAGAAAAAGACTCGGGGCTCCTCTCCATCCGCGGGGACGGATGGGTCTGCTACCACTTTGGTAGGCGACCAAGCCAAGATCGGCACATCCGGCCCCTCTACCCCCTCGTGTGCGGAGCCCCTGACCAAGACTAACACCAAGAGTGCACAGGGCGGAGCCTCGATGACATCGGGGCCCCTCATTCAGAGGTTATCTGGCGTTTTCGAGCCCGCTGGCTTCAAACGCTTCCTCGTTATTCGCTCCACTGATGGCACCATGTTGTCCAAGGGCAACATGATCCATCAAAGGAGAGCATTAGCTAGTGCAATTGGTAGAGAGCCGAAGGTGACCCGTTTCTCGGATGGCAGCCTTCTGGCGAATGCGGCGAATCCCGCCGAGGCGGCCAAGATAAGTGCTCTTCGGACACTTCATGGCACCCCGGTCAGTGTGACGCCGCACTCTACCATGAACTTTGTGAAAGGAGTAGTTTATGCGAGGGAAATCGTTGACTACTCCATTGAGGACATCACCCTAGAGCTGGCCGACCATGGGGCGGTCAAGGTCGAACGTGTGATGAGAAAACAGGGAGGGGCTTCGAGACCCACCCCTACACTCTTCGTCACGTTCGACTGTGACAAGCTCCGTGAGTCGGTGCGTGCTGGTTGGTACCGCTACCGCGTGAAGGCATTCGTGCCACTGACGCGGCGGTGCTATTACTGTCACCGCTTCGGCCATACGAATCGCTCATGTAGACGTGCAAAGTCGGGGTCACCCGAAGTCTGTGTAAATTGCTCCAAGGTCGCACACGATAAGTCCAAATCGTGTGTGGCCAAGTGTGTCAATTGCGGAGAGCCGCACCCTGCTTCTTCGAAGCAATGTGGTGCATATCTCCTTGAGAAAGAAATCCTGGCCGTTCAGGCCCAGGATAGACTCTCATTCCGCGAGGCTAAGGACTTGGTCCTGGCCGCCCAGCTCTGCCTGGGACGTCATATGCCTCAGTAGTTAGAAAGGCACCCTCTGCTCCTGGCCCATCCAGGCCAACGAGCACGGTTGTTTCTGCGCCCATTCGGAGCCCTTCTGTGGGCTCTACCCAACCCGGGCGCTCCCCTGGTAAAGCTGGCGGCAAAAAGGGTTCATACCCAGCCCCGGCTAAAACCAGGGCTCCCCCCTCTTCCCCCAGCGTGACCGTTTCCCGCAAGGCGAAACGGCCACGCGCCTCCACCGAGTCGTTAGACTCACAGGAGGCAACACCCCTAAAGATGGTCGCTAGGCCATCTTCGAGGGTTCCTAAAGCTGTCCCCCGAAAGGAGGACAGCAACAAAGGAGCTTCAGCTCCTTCGCCCACGCCCCGAGGTGGATCGAGTGGCTCAGAGACGGTGGTTCCTCGAAAAGAGGGCCCCCCGCCTCCGAAGCCGCAGCGCCCGCCTAAGGTTTCGAGGCGGAGGGAGGAAAAGACACGCATGGCGAGCCCAACCTCCCCCAATAAGTCCTCGAAGGCGACAGCGCCTCCAGCGCTTTGTCCGGCCAACAGCGCCCGGGGTTCTGCCCCCGGGAAGCGTACGGCCATTCCTGTGAGGGTCTTCAGTTCGAGGAGGGCCCCCGCGTCTCCGAGCTAGGCCTGGAGGGCATATTCCTTCAATGGAATTGCCGTGGACTCCGGGCCACCTGGGAGGAGCTGCGGAAGCTCGTCCCGCTCCCCGTTAGCTATCTTTTTACAGGAGACCATGCTAGGCGCGTGTCCCCTGCCCGCCCTCCCGGGGTACAAGGGTCTTGCGACCCCACCACCGCGGGATGGCCGGGCTGAGGGATGCGCGGTTTACACCCGGCATGATGTCTCCGTTCTTCCTTTCTCTTTCGATACCTCCTTTCAGGCAGTGGCTGTGCAGCTGCACCTGGATAGGAGGTATACTATCATTTCTGCGTACATTCCACCGTCAGCTGACTTCGACGCGGGGGACTTCCGCCGCGTCGTGGCACGGTTGCCGAGGCCCTATCTCTTGCTTGGAGATCTGAACGGCAGGCATCCTCTCTGTGGAGATTACTCCATAAATCCCAGGGGACAAGTCCTTGCCGATCTGATCGAAGAGCTTGAGATGGGTGTCCTAAACGTGGATGAGTTTACGCATCACTGTCCGAGAACCGCTTCATTTTCTTGCCTTGACCTATCTTTGTGCTCTTCGGATGCACAGCCTGATTTTGATTGGGGGGTGGTCGATGACCTCCATGGTAGTGATCACTTTCCCATTCAAATATCATTTTCAGGGCAACTGCCGCCTGAGAGACCACCTCGGTGGTGCTTGGTGCGGGCGCGGTGGCCTGCATTTCAGGAAATGACTGAATTGTCTATCTCAGTCGAGGAGTTTAGGTCGGTAGATGAGGCCGTTGAGTTATTCTCCGGCAACCTCATCGCCGTGGGCCTGACTACTATTCCTAGGACGTCTGGCCGTTTTGCACGCCGACCACTCCCATGGTGGTCGGCCGAGTGTGAGACGGCCCTGAAACAGAAGCGTTATGCCTACATGCGCTATAAGCGCCGCACGAACGATTTCACTGTCGCTGAATTTCGTCGGGCTAGGGCTAGGTTCCGGTATATTTCGAAGCACGCCCGCCGCTCTTCTTGGCGGGCATACGTGTCTTCACTTAACAGGAAGACCCCTTTAGCTGAGGTGTGGAAGCGAGTCAAAAGGATTCGGGGCAACTTCTCGCAGGACCCCCCTCCCGTTCTCCAGGAGAATGGGACCGCAATCTCGGACCCCGCGTCCGTGGCGGAATCCTTCGCGACCGCTTTTTCTGCATTCTCTAGCCGTGATGCTGCTCCGCCAACATTCAATGCACGTCGTGATGTCGCGGAAGGCCGCCGGCTGGACTTTACCTCCAGAGGCGGAGAACCCTTCAACGACAAGTTTACTGTAAGTGAGTTGTGTTCCGCTCTCGCTTCGTGCGCGGACACCGCCCATAGTCCGGACGATGTCCCGTACGCCATACTTCGACACCTAGGTGAGCGAGGCATGGCCTTTCTGTTAGATTTGTTCAACAGGATCTGGGTGGAAGGTCTTCTCCTAGACTCCTGGCGAATCGCTACTGTGCTTGCCTTTCGCAAACTGGGGAGAGATCACTCTACTCCGACCGGTTTCCGCCCAATCTCTCTAACCTCTTGCGTGTGCAAGTTGATGGAGAGATTGGTAAATGTTAGATTAGCCTTTTTCCTGGACAGCGGAGGCCATCTGTCTTCCGCACAGTGCGGCTTCCGCAAGTTCCACTCCACGTCGGATGCTCTGCTCCGACTGGAAAATGCCGTCTGAGAGGCTTTCCTTCGTAGACAGCACTATGCCACTGTGTTTTTCGATCTGGAGAAGGCCTATGATACCGCATGGCGATACGGTATCATGGAGACTCTCCACACGATGGGGGCGAGGGACGCCTCCCAATTTTTATATCTGAATTTTTGCGAGATCGTCGATTCCGCGTACGGGTGGGGGGAGCCCTCTCCGGCCCAAAGGAGCAGGAAGAGGGTGTCCCGCAGGGAAGTGTCCTCAGTGTCACACTCTTTGCCCTGAGCATCAACGGCATCACCTCGGTGCTGCCGGAAGATGTTCTCGCTACGCTCTACGTGGACGACCTTTCGATCTCTTTTGGCGCGGCCCAGATGCCAACTCTGGAGCGTCGACTCCAACAGGCATTGAACCGCGTCTCTCGCTATGCCGAAGCGAACAGGTTTCGGTTTTCTTTGGCCAAGACTAAGGTGGTGCACTTCTGCCGCCATCCACGGCTTCACACCGACCCAGATTTGTTTCTTAAAGGGGTGCGCCTGGATGTGGTTGAGTCGCACCGTTTCCTTGGTCTTGTATTCGACCGACGCCTCACCTGGGATGCTCATATTCGCAGCCTTAGGGTCTCTTGTACCCGCGCCATGGATCCTTTGTTCGTTCGAAGCTCGACTACGGATGCGAGTTTTATGCATCCGCAGCCGAGCGTTTATTGCGGAAGGTGGATTCGATCCACCACACCGGCCTTCGCCTTGCGACCGGTGCCTTTCTTACCACACCCAAAACACGCACCAGATGTCCACCTACATTCTGCCAACATATGACCTTTCCTTCCACACCGACGACATTCCACAATCTTTCTCCCACCATTCGGTCTCTCGTTTGCTGGGACATACCTCGGTTTCTCTCTCATATATCCGTTCCCACGCTTGAAATTCATCTGCCCCCTTCCATTCGACCACCCTCCATTTGCCCATCCATTCTGCCGGCCCAGGAAGTTTGACATCACTCCAGCTGGTGCAGCCTTCAGGGCATCCCTGTAGCTGACAAACTGCTGGGGTGGATGAAAGCTCCTGGGCTTCTTACCCCCAACATTCACACTGTACCATCCATCCTCTTCTAGATCGCTTTCATCATTAAATCGTCCATCTTCTAACAGTTCCAACACATCCTCCCACATCAACCGTTCACCTGTCAGTCTCACTCTCTCCTTTCTCTTTCCACTCAGCCATTCACTCACCTTTCGCGGGATCGTGTCCAAAAACTTCCTCATGAGTGGTTTACATTCATTTACATCATCATCACCATACCTCGTTCTTGCCATACTCTCAAGCCTATGTGCATACATATTCACACTTTCACTCTTCCCCATTCGAGCCTTCTCAAATTCATTCACCCTCTTATACTTCACACTCTCTTTCATTCGTTTCACCTGCCCAATCAATCTCTTCTTCACTACATCGTACTTTGGCTCTCCCACACTCGTTATCACTCGCAAGAACTCCAACACTTTCCCATCCAAACAATCTCCCAGAACACTCACCCAGTGACCCTTGTTCTGCGGGTACTTGAGCTTGCAGTACCGCTTAAAATCCCCGAAGAACTCATCCATACTCTTTCCCCCATGCAATCTAAACTTATCAATCCTTGGCACTTCTCTAATCAAAATTCCTTTCCCCACATTCACTTCACTCTCCGAAGAGCTACTCTCGGTCTCACTCATTCCAATCATATCGTCACTCTCTCCCTCATCTGAGTATAGCGAATCCACACTCTTCCCTCTCGCCTTCCTATCCTTAACCTTAGAACCATGCTTACTTCCTCTCTTACTTTCCACTCTCTTCCATTCACCCCCTTTCCTACCACTCACAGTATCTTCTTTAGACTCAATCCTACTGCCATCCATTCCATTTAGCGGAGTCCCTTCAGTAGGAGCAGGGGTCAGGGTTGTAGGTCCTGGGACTGATCCAGCCCCTGTCATCATGTTATACAGGTCCTGCATCCATCAGTCCTCTGATCCTGTCGGTCTCCCATTTCCTTCTTCATCCTATCAGTCTTTTCATTCATCCCTTTTATTTTATTCTCCATTCCCTCCATCATTCCCCGCAACATTTCACACTCCTCTTCTTTCTTTCTCAACTCCAGTCTCAATCGCACTACTTCTTCATTCAATGTTTCCGCTACAGCCATTGTTCCCAAGTTAGTAAAAAGATAGGAGGAGGGAAAAATCAATCAAACTACTTGTCACACTAATTGGGTATGGACTGCAATCCAATCCAGTCACGCTCCCAGTTTCGAAGTCTCACGTCCCTATTCGGGCGCCAAATGTAGCGGGCCGAAAATAGATCTCTAATCCCAATCGATAATCGATCCAACCCGCTTCCTACACTGTCCGGACGTGAGAAATCGAGGGAGAATAAAACGGATTGTATATACAGTCCCTTTACTTACAAAAAAAATACAATGATAGTTACAGTTTATATTTACAACAATTTTATATTTACTAGGGAAGTGTGCACACTTCGAAATGAGGCTAAATTCCTCAATCAAAATACGGTACCAAACGAGAATCTTATAACCGGCGGATACAACAATTTACTTATATTCTACACAACCACAACCGAACGAAAAGGGGGCACGCGCTATCACTTGCTGGAGGTGGGTGGTAGTTGTCTAACTTAGAAGGAGGCAGGATTGTCAACGATGGCGGGTATGGCGGTTCAGGTGGTTAGCGAGGCACGAAAGCCCTCCTCTCAGGGCTGGGTGGAGCACTCGTCTATAGAACCCCTCTTGCTACCAGTCCACACTTCCACTCTCTGTAGAAGAGATATATCCTCCTTTTATGACCCATTTATTTATACATGGATGGCGAAACTAATAAGTGGGCATTACCCGAAAATACATCGACTAGCTTACCTTTTTCCAGAATAACGCTTTGATAAAAGATTAATTGAAACAAAGTACAATCTTATTATAGTGATATCTCAAAATTAGCTACTATCTTTCCAGAATAACGCCTGGAAAGAAAGAAAAACATGGTAATCATTTTATACATGAAATAAACAAAAATAAAACAAACCCATTCCCATTCACACACATTCTTACAGAGGGAGGGAGAGGGTACTGAGAAAAGGGGTGGGAGAATGGCCCTTTTACACACACTCACATTCGCCCCACCACACCCCTCCTTCCTTAAGCCATTCGACCAGCCACTCACTAAACCCTTTCAATCACTCTTCACGGTATACTTGTGCTCAATCGCACCCTTCTGCACCCATTCACACTCTTCTACTGGTCCCTGGCTACGCGTAGCAATTAGTCGGGGTTGTTCGTCAGTCGTCCTGTCAGTCTCATCATCACTATTTATCATCTCATCAACCATACTCTTAGCCCTCATTACCAGTTCTCCCATCTCACGACAGAATTCTTTCATACTCTTCCGTTCAGAACCCTCACTCTTCATACCCCCATTCATCAGCTCCTCACTCGCAACTCTCATCCAACTCAAGGTACATTCTTGCGAAACAGACAGGTCACTCACATCCCCTGTATTCTCAACAGGCATACCAGAAACCCCTTCGACTGGTTCCCACCAGAAACCTGAAAAATCAGCCACTTCATCATTCACTACATCAAACTCACCCCTACTATTACCATTCATAAAACCCGAAAAATCAGCCACACTAGGTTCATTCTGCCCAAACACACTATCATTCATACTGTTCCCAAAACCAGAAAAATCAGGCACAGGCAGCTCACTCTCTCGTCTACTTATACCAGCCAAATCACTCACCTGTTTACGCAAAAACTCAATCTTCCTTTCAAGATCCCCCATACCAGAAACACTCTGCTCAGACTTACTTTCATTCGTACTTGCATTCTTCCTTTCACCCTTCTTTGTACGCTTTCTACTCCTCGAGACTAAGACTAGCTCTTTCCCAGACAGATCCATACTATCACATTCAATCTCATCATCATGCACTTTACCTCTCTCTCTACAAAGTCCATACACCGGATGGCTCACCAGGTAGTCAGGAGGTTCTCTCCATCTCCTTAACTGACTCTGATGAGCCCGCACTCTCTCAGTCATGCCGTCATTCAAACTCTCCAAAACATACGTTACCCCATTTTCCCAAACTCTCACAACTCTATAAGGTCCATCAAACTTCTCACTCATCTTTGATACATTCAACCTACCCTTCACTTCTTTCACCTTCAATACTTTCGTACCTAATTCAAATGAATGGAACCTTTCATGCGCCTCATGCCATACACTCTGCTCACTTTCACTCAAACGAAACCTATCTTTCACTCGCCTTTCAAAATTCATCACAAACTGACATGGGGACATTCCAGTTGCACTATGCACAGTTGAATTATACGCCCACAACACTCTCCCCAGACACACATCCCAGTCATTCACTGTCGTACTCATCATTCTCAACATCTCACACAAGGTTCTTATAGTCCGTTCAGCCAATCCATTTGAAGACGGTACATACAGAGTTGTTCTCACATGCTCCACACCATTCTCTCTCAACATTTGCTCAAACACTTTCCCTACAAATTCAGGCCCATTATCACTCAGACATCTTCTAGGCTTCCATACACACATAGGAAAGAACAACTGCTCAACCACATGCGCAACAGTCACACTCCTTTTATCTCTCACAGGTGCTGCATACACAAACTTACTTTTATGATCAACCATCACAACTATACCAACATTCCCAGCACTCGTACGCGGCAAAGACACACAATCAATCACTACCAATTCAAACGGTTCTTTCGCATCAACTTTCAACATCGGTGGTTTCACTTGCACACCTTGCACCTTTCGCTTCTGACACCTTTCACACGTAGTTGCAACATCATTCACAACAGTTCTCAGAAACGGGTGGAACACACGCTCCTTCATACACTCCCACAGCTTAAACTTACCCATATGCCCATAATTATCATGCACAACCTTCACCAGACCAATCATACCAACTAAGGACATCACAGGTACATACATATCATCACCACCCTTCACATGCCTCACAAAGTATACAACATCCATACAAACAACAAAATCCTTAGCATACCTTTTAAAATCACTTAAACACTCTAGCCATTCATTCAAATCAACACGCATCATTACACACTTCTTCAACTCACTAACAAAAGGACACATCTCTTGCATCTCTAGAATATCATCATCACTTAAAATCTCATTCTCATCATCCATGACCAACTCAATCATGCCACAAAATTTGACAACATTCTTCGCACACTCATTCAACTTCATCACCTCACATTCACCTTTCATAAGACGATCCTTATCAGCATCCAAAGACAAATCATTCAATCTCATAAAGTCTACACCAAGCAAGAAACAAGGCATTTGCTCACCTTTCAGAATCACAAAGTCATGCCTCACATTCACACCATTACCCAAACTCACTTTCAGACTAACCTGTTCCCATGCCACTATCAAGCCATTCCCTAATCCACTTATCCGTAACTTCACAGGTTTATGCTCGCAACATTTAAACTCATCATACTTACTCAGAATCTTCTCATTCACTAAAGACACCTGTGCTCAAGAAACAATCAAACCACAGAACAACCTTTCACCAACTTTCACTCTCGCTTCCATCATATCAGGTCCACCATGTTCGCAATACACCGAAGGAACAAGCACACCAACATCAGCACTGATATCCACACTGTCATTAACTCCCATATCATCACTCAACACACACTCATCTTCATCCAGACAATCATTCTTCTCTCTTATATATGAACACTTTTCAATTACCCAATTGTAGTGCACACCGCTCAAACATTGCAGATGTACCACATTAGGATTCAAACTCTTCATCTTCTCATCCTTGTACACAATCGGCCTCTCACCACCAAAGTGCACATAAACAATCACTCCATACAAACGACTCACTACAATCAACACTTCCTGAAATGGCGGGACCCCTTGCATACACATCGCTCTCAATTCTTTCATGAAGTTCCGCACCTTTGCCATACCAATGCTTTCAGGCTTCCTACACACTTCATTCATTACCTCCTTCTTTAAATCATCTACACTATCGGGCACTCTCACATCTACTCCATCACTCTTCAAATCTTGCAAACCATTCCATACACTCTCAAACAAGGAATCACCACCACCCTTACTCTCTTTTCCATTCCTAATCCCTTTCGGCAAATACTCAGGATCACTCACTCCACACACATTTTCATCATTCGTACCAGGATACCTTGACATCAAATCAGCCACTCCATTCCGTTCACCAGGCACATACTCAATCACATAGTCAAAGTCACTCAAATCTTCCAAAGTCCTTGCAATCCTACTATCAGCCCACTTCATACGCTGCAGATACACAAGAGGTTGATGATCGGTTTTTATCACAAACCTCACACCATACAAAAATGGACGCAACACTTTCAAACAATATCTTATCGCAGCCAGCTCTCGTTCCACAGTCGAATACTTTCGTTCTGCAACATTCATAGCCTTGGATACATACCCAATTATTCGCCTGACATTCTCTCCATTCAAACGCTGCTCTTGCATCAGAAAACCTCCCATACAATACCCACTCGCATCTGTATACAATTCAAGCATTTTAGCATTTACACTATAATCTGGGTAAGCCAATTCAACATCTTCAGCCGCTGCCTCTTTCAGTCTCTCATACGCCTCATTCATCTTATCATTCCACTTGACAACCGTACTACCTTTCTTGCCCATCCACTCAGTCAGAGGCTTACTCACACCAGAACAATCACGTATAAACTTTCGCTGGAACTCAATCAAACCCAAAAATGACTTCAGTTGCTTCACAGTCACCGGTTTAGGAAACATTCGCACCTTCTCAACATACTTCGATGATTTTCGCAATCCATTCTCACTCACCATATGCCCAAGGAATTCCACTTCTTTCGCAAACCATTCACACTTCGCCACTTTCACCTTCACACCAACACTCTCCAACGTTCTCAACACATCATTCACCAATCTCATATGCTCCTCAAAAGTCTCAGTCATAATCAAAATATCATCTATAAACACAATCACATTCTTGCTCGCAAACTTACTCAACACAACATTCATTGCCCGCTGGAAGGCTCCGGGAGCATTAGCCAACCCAAAGCTGAGGTTCCGGAACTGGTAATGCCTCTTTGAGGAAGAGAAGGCAGTTACTGGCCGGCTCTCCTCAGCAATGGGCATCTGGTAATACCCCCGTACCAGATCCAGCTTCGTAAACCACTCCATCCCATGCATACTATACACACACTCAGATACCACACACATCGGAAACCTTTCTTTCACAGTCCTTTCATTCACCTTTCGATAATCCACACACAGACGCAATCTTCCATCCGGCTTACGTACAGGTACAATTGGACTATTCCATGCACTCTCGCTCTCTTCAATCACCCCCAATTGCTCCAATTCCAAGCACTGCTCCTCAATCTCATCAGCAACCGGACGTGGGAAATGCCTTGGCCGCTGATAGATTGGGGAATCCTCCTTCAGGACAATCTTGAATTCCGGGAGCTTTGCAACCCCGAAATCCAGATCACCCTTACTGAGGGCTCCCTTTCATTCAAATATCATTCGATACACATCCTCCCTTTCATACTCAGTTAAACATCCATCCAATTCCACCATGCTCTTCACATCATTATACGTCCATTCAGACGTCTCTTCACCTGCAACATTCACCCTGACATCCGTACTATCATCCATACCTACCTCATTGACAGTGGAGAGGTGGCCCAGTACATCTCCGACTTGGATTCCCCTCACCTGCCCTTTCACACTGGGGTCCGCCTGCACACATACAAAAGGATCATTCATTCTCATCAAGCCATCAAACACACAAGCAACACGCCTTACCTTATAACACGCATCGTTTCCATCCAATATCACAGTGTTCTCACTCACATTCAAACTAACATCCTTACTCCAACTCACTCTAACAGACACCCGTTCACCCTTCACAAGCCTTACATTCTCCATAGCAGTCACCTCAATACCAGTAAACACACTCCTCAAAACGCTACCATCTTTCCCTACATACAACTTATACACCCCATTTTTACCAATCTTTCTCTCAATCTGATCACTCGCAGGATGCACAACCATACGATTCATTTTCATAAAATCATACCCCAAAATCACACCATACTCACTACTCACCTTATCAATCACAGAAAATTCACATTCATTCATCATCATACCATGCATTCCAACAGCTGACCTTATCATTCCAATCACAGGCACTCTCCTATTACCAATACCTACTAAACTTCCCTTGCACTCAGACAGGAGGGCTTTCTCGCTAACCTTGTCATACACATCTTTATACACCAAGCTCGCCTTGCATCCAGAATCTATTAAAGCCAAACACTCAATTCCATTCAATTCCACCTTCACACTCAGACACTCATACTTCCTACCAGACAGCACTTTCACACTCGACAGACTTACCAACACATTACTCACACTCATGCACCCAGAGGATACTTCAGCAGGTACCCTCTTACCATTCAGTTTCCCGCTTCAGACTTTCCATTCACACCTTGCGCTCTCAGTCTAATCCAACACTTTTCACTTGAATGTCCTTCCATCGCACAATAGCTACATACATTCCTCTGGTCACGACATATCCTTGCATAATGACCAGCCTTTCCACAATTACCACATGCATATTTCATACTTTCCCCACCAGTTGCTCCACCATTCAACCTCGGACAATCTTTCTTCAAATGGCCTATTTCTTTACACTCGAAGCACTCTTTCACACTTTCCTGGCAATCCTTTATCATATGCCCTTTCTTACCACACCCAAAACACGCACCAGATGTCCACCTACATTCTGCCAACATATGACCTTTCCTTCCACACCGACGACATTCCACAATCTTTCTCCCACCATTCGGTCTCTCGTTTGCTGGGACATACCTCGGTTTCTCTCTCATATATCCGTTCCCACGCTTGAAATTCATCTGCCCCCTTCCATTCGACCACCCTCCATTTGCCCATCCATTCTGCCGGCCCAGGAAGTTTGACATCACTCCAGCTGGTGCAGCCTTCAGGGCATCCCTGTAGCTGACAAACTGCTGGGGTGGATGAAAGCTCCTGGGCTTCTTACCCCCAACATTCACACTGTACCATCCATCCTCTTCTAGATCGCTTTCATCATTAAATCGTCCATCTTCTAACAGTTCCAACACATCCTCCCACATCAACCGTTCACCTGTCAGTCTCACTCTCTCCTTTCTCTTTCCACTCAGCCATTCACTCACCTTTCGCGGGATCGTGTCCAAAAACTTCCTCATGAGTGGTTTACATTCATTTACATCATCATCACCATACCTCGTTCTTGCCATACTCTCAAGCCTATGTGCATACATATTCACACTTTCACTCTTCCCCATTCGAGCCTTCTCAAATTCATTCACCCTCTTATACTTCACACTCTCTTTCATTCGTTTCACCTGCCCAATCAATCTCTTCTTCACTACATCGTACTTTGGCTCTCCCACACTCGTTATCACTCGCAAGAACTCCAACACTTTCCCATCCAAACAATCTCCCAGAACACTCACCCAGTGACCCTTGTTCTGCGGGTACTTGAGCTTGCAGTACCGCTTAAAATCCCCGAAGAACTCATCCATACTCTTTCCCCCATGCAATCTAAACTTATCAATCCTTGGCACTTCTCTAATCAAAATTCCTTTCCCCACATTCACTTCACTCTCCGAAGAGCTACTCTCGGTCTCACTCATTCCAATCATATCGTCACTCTCTCCCTCATCTGAGTATAGCGAATCCACACTCTTCCCTCTCGCCTTCCTATCCTTAACCTTAGAACCATGCTTACTTCCTCTCTTACTTTCCACTCTCTTCCATTCACCCCCTTTCCTACCACTCACAGTATCTTCTTTAGACTCAATCCTACTGCCATCCATTCCATTTAGCGGAGTCCCTTCAGTAGGAGCAGGGGTCAGGGTTGTAGGTCCTGGGACTGATCCAGCCCCTGTCATCATGTTATACAGGTCCTGCATCCATCAGTCCTCTGATCCTGTCGGTCTCCCATTTCCTTCTTCATCCTATCAGTCTTTTCATTCATCCCTTTTATTTTATTCTCCATTCCCTCCATCATTCCCCGCAACATTTCACACTCCTCTTCTTTCTTTCTCAACTCCAGTCTCAATCGCACTACTTCTTCATTCAATGTTTCCGCTACAGCCATTGTTCCCAAGTTAGTAAAAAGATAGGAGGAGGGAAAAATCAATCAAACTACTTGTCACACTAATTGGGTATGGACTGCAATCCAATCCAGTCACGCTCCCAGTTTCGAAGTCTCACGTCCCTATTCGGGCGCCAAATGTAGCGGGCCGAAAATAGATCTCTAATCCCAATCGATAATCGATCCAACCCGCTTCCTACACTGTCCGGACGTGAGAAATCGAGGGAGAATAAAACGGATTGTATATACAGTCCCTTTACTTACAAAAAAAATACAATGATAGTTACAGTTTATATTTACAACAATTTTATATTTACTAGGGAAGTGTGCACACTTCGAAATGAGGCTAAATTCCTCAATCAAAATACGGTACCAAACGAGAATCTTATAACCGGCGGATACAACAATTTACTTATATTCTACACAACCACAACCGAACGAAAAGGGGGCACGCGCTATCACTTGCTGGAGGTGGGTGGTAGTTGTCTAACTTAGAAGGAGGCAGGATTGTCAATGATGGCGGTTCAGGTGGTTAGCGAGGCACGAAAGCCCTCCTCTCAGGGCTGGGTGGAGCACTCATCTATAGAACCCCTCTTGCTACCAGTCCACACTTCCACTCTCTGTAGAAGAGATATATCCTCCTTTTATGACCCATTTATTTATACATGGATGGCGAAACTAATAAGTGGGCATTACCCGAAAATACATCGACTAGCTTACCTCTTTCCAGAATATGACGCTTTGATAAAAGATTATTTTAAACAAAGTACAATCTTTTAATTATAGTGATATCTCAAAACTAGCTACTATCTTTCCAGAATAACGCCTGGAAAGAAAGAAAAACATGGTAATCATTTTATACATGAAATAAACAAAAATAAAACAAACCCATTCCCATTCACACACATTCTTACAGAGGGAGGGAGAGGGTACTGAGAAAAGGGGTGGGAGAATGGCCCTTTTACACACACTCACATTCGCCCCACCACAATGAAACGTTGTCAATCACAACGGATTGGGTACGAGATGAGAGGTAAGAGCGGAACCAGTCATGGTATGGTCAATAGTATCAAAGGCAGAGGAGATGTCGAGTAGAATGAGGATGGAGGCACAACCCCTGTCTGCGGCTCTTCATAAGCAATCGGACACATTGAAAGGGCGGTTTCTGTGGATTGACCTGACTTGAAACCAGATTGATAGGTTTCATCAATATTACAGGCCACCATGTGACTGTTGATGCGTGGTGTGAAGCAACCACTCTCTCCAGAACCTTAGAGAGGAAAGGAAGTTGCAAAATCGGGCGATAATTTGAAGGGTCAGTGGGGTTCAGTTGAGGCTTTTTAAGATTCGGACGGATGTGGGCACGTTTGAAGGAAGAGGGAACAAGACCAGTTGCAAGTGAAGTGTTAAACAGGTGAAGAAGCGTTGGGAGGATAGCAGGCAGAATTTTACATAACAGTTTAGGCGGAAAAATGTCCTTTGGGGAGCCCGATTTCTTAGAATGCGAGAGCAGGGCTGTAAGCTCCAACGCAGTCACAGCAGGAAAAACAATAAGCGCCTGAGGTGGGAAGTCAGGGAGAATGGCAGGAGCTGGGACAGAAGGCTGAGGGAGGGAGGCACGGAGGTTAGTGACCTTATCTGCGAAGAAATTTGAGAGAGTAGCAGGGCTAATGGATGGGGAGACCTGGGCTGGGGATTGACCTTAAAATTTCAGAAATGGGTTTAGGGCCCCCAAACTTCCTATAAACCAAATTTCAGCAAAATCTGAGAGATGATGGTGTTAGGCACTGGTTGATCTGACAGACTGCCCCAATTATTACAATAGTGCTCTAGGCTTCACTTCTAGAGCACTAGAAAGTAGAGTTTGGAGATATACCTAATTATTGGAAATTACCAAATGTAGTCCCGTAAGAGGCATAGCGATGCGATCCTGCTTTTGTTTTTTTCCCTTATAGGTCGCATGCTCCTGCGCCGGGGGGACCATCCCCCTTGCTTACCGCTCGCTTCCCTTTGCCTGTTTTTGGTGGGGAGTTGTTTTTTATCTTGAATTTTATTTTAAAGTAGCCTAGTACTAGGCCAGTTTTTAATATGGTGACTAATGCCCAAGTAGGCAGTGGCCAGATGAGCTCTTTAAAAAAATAAAAAATAAAAAAATAACAAATGTAGTACCAATTTTTAAAAAGGGAAGTAAAGAGGACCCGAATAACATTAGGCCAGTAAGCTTAACTTCTATAGTTTGTAAAATTCTTGAGAAGATAGTTAAGAAGTGGATTTCTTACAATCTAGATAGTGTTAGGTTAATAAATATTTTTTGCTGATGACACTAAATTGGCAGCTGTAGTAAAAGAATTTGAGGGTAGCTTTAAAGTGCAGTGACTTAAATAAGTTATTTGTTTCTCAGAAGTGGCAGATGAGTTTTAACCTTAAAAAAATGCAAAGTTATTAACATGAGAAAGGATATTAGGGAATTTAGCTATGAAATGGATGGGTATTGGCTGAAACCAGTTGAGGATGAGAAGGACTTAAGTGTAGTAGTAGATAGGTCACTGAAGTTTTCAAAGCAGTGAATTGAGGCAAAAAATAAAGCAAATAGGGTGCTAGGATACATTAACAGGAATGTTAGCTACAAGAGTAAAAAGGTTATCCTTAAACTCTACAACTCGTATGTCAGGCCACACTTAAGAGTACTGTAGACAAGCATGGTCACCACATTTTAGACATGACATCAACCTGCTAGTCAGTACAAAAGAGAGCAACAAAAATAATACCTTCCCTGAAGTACCTTGAATATGAAGATAGACTGAATGTACTAAATATATTCTCATTTGAGAGAAGATGTGTGAGGATAGATATGAGTGAGCTTTTTAAAGTCTGTTCTGGGATGGATAAGTTGGATTTTAGCAAGTTATTTGAGTTGGACCGTAGTAATAGGCCTAGGGGTCACCACTTAAAAATTAAATAACAGAGGTGTAGGTTGGATGTTAAAAAATATTTTTTCACCAATAGAGTGGTAGATTACTGGAATAGTTTGCCATCTGAGACAGTAGACAGTCCAAACTTGAATGTATTAAAATGCAGATTAGATGATTATATGGGGGTATTCTGGATTTATTCCTGTGGATGCAGTTTTTTATTATTGTATATTATGATTTATTTGGATTTTGATGAGTCTTGGGGATGATGCTTTTTGTTCTTAACACATTTCTGTGGATTGTTTAAATTGTATATTTCTTTCCTGACACAATCCTATGGATGCATTTTGTGGGTGGGTTTTGACAGATGCGGATCACCTTTGATAGGCCCTTGTGGCTTTTGTCATCCGTGAAATTATGTTATGTTAAGACTCAAGCCCACAGTAGCACAACATAGACAGTGAATACAGTCATAAGACTAGTTTCAAAAATAAGCTCTGCATGCAACTAAGTTCAGTATTGACTTATTGAGGTCACTTGTCAAAATCCAGAACACTTTCTTCAACCGGAATCAAATGTACATAAAGAAATTGACACTAAATAATTTCCCTACTCCTCATTACAATTGTGACAAGAGATAGCACATTGGTGCCATTTAAAATTTCTGAATCAGTGAAAGTGCAGCTAGACCTGGAAAAGAGGTATGCTGGTCTTTATGCATACATTCCACCACCAGCCAATTTAGATATGGAGGAGTTCTGCTACTTCTGATTGACAAGCTTAAAATAAGTGTCCTAAATGTAGATGAGCTTATGCATCACTGCCTGAGAACCACTTCTTTTTCTTGCCTTGACCTATCCCTGTGCTCTCCAGATGCATACCCTAAGTACCATCCTGGTGGTGCTTGATGTGGGTGCGGTGGTCCTCATTTCAGGAAATGACTGATATTTGTTAGATGAGGCTGTTAAGTTCTCTGGCAACTTCATCATTGTGGGCCTAACTACTATTGCTAGAACATGTGGCCATTTTGCACACTGACTGCTTCTGTGGTGGTTGTCAGCTAAGTGTGAGATGGCTCTCAAACAGAAATATTATGCCTACATGCACTATAAGCACCGCCTAAATGATTTCAGGATTTAGTGCTAGTTTCTGGTATGTTTTAAAGCACACTCGCCACTTTTCCTGGTGGGCATACATGTCCATTTAACAGGAAGCCCCATCTTGTCAAGGGGTATGGAAGAGAGTCAAATGGATTCAGGGCAAGTTTTTGCAGGATGTCCCCCTTCCTTCTACAGGAGACTGGGTCCTGCAATTTTGGACTCCACCTCTGTGGTGGAATTAAAATCATGACTGCGCTCTCCACTTTCTGTAGTCGGGAAGCTATTGTGCCAGTATTCCATGCACATGATGATGTTGCTGAATACTGCTGGCTGGACTTTTCCTCCAGAGGCGGATAACACTAACAGATTTAGATTGAGTTGCATTCCACTCTCGCTCTAACTTTGATCAACAGGATCTAGGCAGATGGTATCTTCCCAGAATCCTGGTCAATGGCTACTGTGCTCTCTTTCATAAACTGGTGAAAGATCACTCTACCCTGGGTGGCTTCCGCCCAATCTCTATAACCTCCTGCGTTTGCAAGTTGATGGAGAAATTGGTAAATGTTAGACTAGTCTTTGTCCTAGATAGCAGAGGTGAGCTGTCTTAGGCCCAGTGCAGCTTCTGCAAGTTACACTCCATGTCAGATACTCTGCTTCAACTGGAAAATGCCCTCTGTGAGGCCTTCCTTCATATGCAGCACTATGGCACAGTGTTTTTCATTCTGGAGAAGGCCTATGATAGTGCATGACAATTGTACAGCTAGAAAAACAAAAGGAACAGACCTCTTAAAACTTCTTTAACATTAGAGCAAAAAGGATTCTTTTTTGTGTACAAATATACAAAAATAATGTAAACTTACCATAGCTTACGGAGATGATAGGTGTGCAGGACGGGACTTGTGGCTGCACTCACTGATGAACTCAAACTTATGCACAGGCAACATTCAAAACATAGCCTAGTGGCCAGTCCAGTGTTAAAGATGTCTATGCCTAAGTCCATTGGCCGTATACCTATCTTTAAGGCATTTTGCTTTTGGAGATGATACTTGCCTTTTCAACTGCTTTTAGCCTACAGTGTAATCTGTTGGCCCAGTTAGATGTATTTGTCTCGCATTTCAGTTTGCTCATTGTCAATTGTAATGTTTATCATGTCAACCTCTGGTTGGTTTGTTATGACTTTTGTTTGCCAAGATTTATTTTTAGGCCTACTTCATGCCTTTCATTGATAAGTTCTTAGAGCATTGTTTAAATCTCTTTGAGGTTGTAGCTATGAGTACAATATCATGAGCAAATCTTGGGTAATTGAGGTAATCCTCATGGATCTTAATGCCTTTGTTTTGTCAATTTGGCCTTGAAACTTTCTTCTAGACAAGACCTGAATAATTTCCTTGTCTTGCACTTTTCTGTAATTAAGAGATGTCTGAATCCTTATACAATCTAATGTAGAATCTGAAATTTTGGTATGTTCTTCATGTATGTTATGACCACTTTTATTATGAATGCTTTCTGGTAGTTTTTAAACACCAAATATAGAGGTACATTGTACTCTAATTTTCTCAAAGAGCTGGTTGATAGTATTTGTGGTTAATTGTTGAGAAGCCTTTTCTGAAGCCGGCTTGTTGTCTCAGTTGTTGGTCATCTAACTGGTTTTGCAGTCTGTTAGAATGACTTGCGAACAGTTTATAGGCACATGAGAGAAGGCTGATTGGTCTGTTTGCTCACCTCTTTTGTTTTGTAGGATTATTATTGCATTGTGGCAGTTGCCTAGATTCTTGACTAGTTTTAGACATTAAGAGAAGTGGCAAGCTAGTTTGTTTACAATGACATCTCCAGAATCTTTCAGCAAGTCAGATATGATATTGTCCTGACCTGGTGCTTTGTGGCTCTTCATTTGATTGATTGCAATTTCAATTTCTGATTTGAGAATAGCAAGACATTTTTGGGTGTTGTTGTTTGGTTGTGGTCATAGATGGTCTTTTGTTTTGCTTGAGTTCTTTAAACTATTCTTTCTCGATTTTGGATAATTGTACCATCTTTGTCTTTTATTGCTACTATGTGGAATTTTTCTTTTTGAAGTCTCTTTTAGCCATTTTATACCCTTTGATTATCTTCAAAATAGTTATTAAATTTTCTGATGTCGGCTCTTTCATTTTAATGAGCTTGTTTAGTTGTGTTAATAATTCAATTTGTTGGTTCATGTTTGCACTTCATTACATTTAGGGTTTCTTCTAAGTGTATGTCATGCTTCATCAAGTAATTATTCATCGCTTGTATATTGCTGGTGTTACTGGTGTCAAAGGGATTTTCATGGCAAGCTTTGTGCAGATGGTGCTTGAATTCTGGTATGTGATTTTCCTGGATCTTAATGAGCTTATTTTTGGAAGGAATACATAGCTTTCTCTCTTCCTGAATTATCATTTTTTATCCTACATCTAATCATCTTATGGTCACTGATTTTGATTTTGTTGATGACTTGGAAATTATTGACAGCAAATTTTTTATCACCCGGCATATAATCAATTTCATCAAGTAATTATTCATCGCTTGTATATTGCTGGTGTTACTGGTGTCAAAGGGATTTTCATGGCAAGCTTTGTGCAGATGGTGCTTGAATTCTGGTATGTGATTTTCCTGGATCTTAATGAGCTTATTTTTGGAAGGAATACATAGCTTTCTCTCTTCCTGAATTATCATTTTTTATCCTACATCTAATCATCTTATGGTCACTGATTTTGATTTTGTTGATGACTTGGAAATTATTGACAGCAAATTTTTTATCACCCGGCATATAATCAATTTCATTGTTATATCTGGCATTAGTTAGTTGCATTTTGTTCACCATATAGAATGGATATTGGTTTGCTTGAGTCAATACACAAGGATCGCTAAGATGATTCATGGGTTGAGGAGTTTACCTTATCGTGAAAGGCGTAGGAGACTAAATCTCCATAAGTTAGAAAAGAGAAGAGTTTAAAGGGACTTGATTGAGGTCTTCAAGTAGGTAAAAGGTTATAAGAGGCGACACATGGGCAAGGTTCTTATTTTTAGTGAACAGGATAGGACATAGAAGCATCCTCCCTGAAGAGTTTTAAGAAAAGACTGGATAAATTTATGGATGAGGATGCTAGGTAGGATTGAACTTAGTGATGGGAGCACGAGCTACCTTGTATAGACTATTAATTAGCCTTTTGCAGATTCCTTCTTTTATGTTCTTATGTACACTATCTTGCATAAGTAATCTTAAAATAGGTATTCAGAGTATCGGATTCAAGCATCACTATTCCTTTCACATTATTGTCATATGACCTTGAGTATTCAGGTTTTTTGATTCTTTGAAAATCTATTTGCATGAAAGGAAATGAAAAAAGGGAGGCTAAATAAGTGTTGTGGATGGAGAAGGGAACAAAAATTTGTCTAAATTAACTGATTCATCAAAATTTTCTCTTTTCAGTTTGATTCAACATTTGCTAGAACTGGTGACACTGACGCCAAGTCAATGAAACCATGTGTGATGACCCTCAGCTGAAGGAAGGTTCCTTCTTGCTAGCTACTCAGGAAAATAGCATTAAAGACCAAGACAAATCCATCATGGAATTTGAATTTATTGAGACAAATTCTCCTGACAAATGTTCTGTAGAACTGGGGTTAGTTGAAGAACTAGATGCCAAGTCCACTGGATCACCCTCTCCCAGCTCCGATTTGAAAATATGTATTAATAAATCATTGACAAAAACTGTCTTGTCTAATTCATTAAGAACTACACGAAGCAAAGACAATCCTGACTTTGTTGCTAAACAAAAGTCATTTATGGCAAAGGTTCAGGCAGCTTCTTCAGGCAATTGCGAACCACTTTCACCAAGTGAACGTCCAGATACTCCAGGAAAGAGAAAACGGGAAAATAATAGCATAATACAGATTGGAAAGAGGAAGAAAATAAGTCGAAATGACAATGGATCACAGGTGAGGGAGTTCTTTTTTCATATTTTTTTCAATTAATGGAGCTTGATGTAGAACTGATTCTCTGGCAAATTAGACAAAATCTTTTAATTATGCAAACACACCCTCTTATATCTCTATGAAAATTGGTGTATTGGTAGGGTTTTGGCTGAAACCACCCAGTCTGAAATCTGTTTTTTTAATATTCTAATTAAAAGGAAAGTTATAGACATCCCAATTCCACACAAAACGAAACAAAAATTCTAAGGACTTTTATCTCAGTCACTAAATAATTTACCTAGGTTAAACAAAAAGGCATTCATGATAGAATTTTTAGCCCTTTAAAATTAAGTCAATATTTTACATGAAACTATATTTAAAAAGTTACAGCATTCTAAATTTTTTAAATAGGGGGGACCCCCAGAGTGCCTGGAAATGAAATTTAAAAAAAAATAAAGAACACACTCTTTTGTTTCTTAAAGTGCATAATTTGTGCATTACTTTTTTAATAATTGCTTATAGGGAATTGTGCTGCTGTTTTGTGTCAAATGAATATGTGATTGTGACTCCTGCATTCAATTTGGCACCGCTCAACACATTCGAAATGTTCATCCATACCCAACATGTATCCTCAGTGGACCAAAAAGAGAATTTGTTTTTCACAACCTAGTGCATCAACTTAATTTTACATTCTTGATGTTCATCTGACATTTCTTCCATAAATCCTCTGTTAAGAATATTTTTATAGGTACAAAGAACATATTGACCAGTATTGTAGTCAATGTAGGTAACAGAAAAAAATTGATATCAGCTGAAATTTGGTTGGCAGTATATTCTGTTGACTGTGATGTTTTGAATGCTTTCATTCATTAAACTGTTTAGAAACCAAAGTACCCCTAGGGTGCTCCAATGAATGCCACTAGCTTGTGAGCATGCTTTCATTACTACCTACCAAACAATCCACACACTAATATTACCTCTTCATTGCCTTTCCTTATTATTATTATTCTCTCTCCCACATTGCAACCACCACTCATAACTAAACGCACATCTATCTCCCTCCTGGCTTCAGTCTCAAACTTGATTAAGAGTACCTGGTCTTTATTTCTTCTAGACATTTCTATTTCACCTTTCTTTACTTTATAGCATCTTCTCACCTTTGTTTATTTGTGTTGTGGCTAATTTTGCAGGCTAGTTGCTGAACAGCTTTCTGCCATTTAGCTCTGGTGCATCTGTGTGAAGTCTGCCCTTCCCTCTTGCCTGTTTATAATATCTTCAACTGCTTCTGTTGGTAGTTTCCCTTAAAGAAGTTTAAAAATCTACCTCACTACTTTACTTTAAATTTGGGTGTGGGGGAAAATCTAACAGACTGGCTGACATATAGATATCAGCTGCTAGCAGGAATCAGACAAAGCTCACTACTCATTCTCAACTTGCGTGACATTTGTAGGATTAAGACAAAAGTGACATTGAGTGGATCTCTGAGAAAGCTCCATCCAGTTTAAGACTTTATCCAGTCTTCCTCCCTTAGAGAGGAACTTCAGCTAGGGGCAACTTAACTAAACTACAATAGTTATTTAGGTACTCTTGGGATAGGTTTTGGATTCAGTACATATTACTATAATTACTGATAATAATTAACAATTTAATACCATTGCCAGAATTTCAACACTTTGTTGCAATGGGATATACTTTATTTATTTATTTAATTATACCTCTAATATCTATTTAAATATGGAGACTTCCATTAAGGAATGGCAAAATGACAACTGCTGTTGGGTTTGCCATCGTGAGGGGCAGTTCATTTGCTGTGAGATGTGTCCACGTGTCTTCCACTTGAAGTGTGCCAATTTGGAAGAGGAACCGGAAGAGGATTGGGCCTGTAGTGAATGCCATGCTGTCATGCAAGCAGAAAATGTGGAAAACAGGTGATATCTATTTTCATATTTTTCTTAAGAATATAATCATGATTTTCAGTTACGTGTATTCAGTTGCTACTGGTTGTCATCCATGTGGCCATGTTCTAAACTCGGTTATAAGCAGGTGCAGTGTTCTTTATACATTCAAACTAGGTTAGCATAAGTTTTTTTCATATGACTTATACCTTTTAACCTCGTGAAGTATTGGTTAAAGGTTAGGGAGTACTGAACAGAGGTGCTCGTTCTGCCATAGAGCTATGTTTCATTTGTTTAATGTGCAGACTCTTATTGACAATTTTTCAATGGATGTGCTCCTTATGGCTTCCATTTTGGTTTGTGGCCCTTCAAAAACTGTTTAATTTAGCTAAACTCTAATATTTGTTGTTTTTTTTAATTAATAGCCATTTATTTGCTAGACAGTGGATAATGTTTACAAATTCAATACTAAATTAAATTCCAATTTTCAGATCCAAAGCAATGCAACTAATATCTGTTGATCAACTGTGTGTTCTTTTGAAGTATGCCTTAAATAGACTGAAATCTATGCCTGTTGTAAGTCTAATTTTGTCTATATTTGTTTTCTAAATCATCTCACTTTCACCTTTAGAAAATATTGCTGTGCACTGATTTTTCCATTGTCAATTTTTCTTTTTTGTGTAAATTGGGCTTTTGTTCTATAGTTGCAACATTTATCTTTCAGATGGAGCCTTTTTCCAAACCAGTCGATATCCATGAATTTCCAACCTATTGGGATATTGTTGTTCATCCTGTTGACTTTACATCTCTTGAGCGAAACATCAAAAAGAAGTTTTATGGTTCTACTGAAGCTTTTCTATCAGATGCTCGATGGATTGTTCATAACTCTGTTATCTTTAATGGAGGTTTGTTTAGTGTGCTCCCTACTCAGTTTTTAACCTGGATCGGTCTCAAGTGCAATTTCAAAATTTAATG
The DNA here is from genome assembly GCA_963969495.1 of Ceratothoa steindachneri. NCBI lineage: Eukaryota > Metazoa > Arthropoda > Malacostraca > Isopoda > Cymothoidae > Ceratothoa > Ceratothoa steindachneri. The sequence continues at coordinate 8,039,019 of OZ018317.1, read as the reverse complement.
GTGAATTCATTTTGTTATATGTATTAAAAAGAGCTAGCTTGCATTTCCAGTTTCTCATTTCTATCTCTCTCTTATTCATCTTATGCCTTTATTACAGCTACCAGTCTACTCTAAAACATCCGTCATTTGTCCCACAGTACATGGGGCAATGGCTGCTGCCTATTATTTTGATTCTGCAATGTTTTGGTCCAGTCCAAAGCATTGTATGTATTTGACTATATGGCTTTTCTCTCTTCTACAGTAGCCAGCCTCTGTGCAGAAGGCAACGTTGCTTCTCTATCGGACAGGCATGCCTCCATATCTGTAAAGACTTTCCTCCACTTCCATTGGATGCCCACATCAATAATTTTTCCCCAGGTGTCAATTTTTCCCTCCACTGAAGACCACTGGCACCTCTTAAGGTCAATGTCTCCATTCTTCTCCCTCTGCTTCCAATCTATCAGATTTCTTTCATGAGTGTTCCTTCCTGGATGGTCTCCCCAGCAAAAGAATCTGTGGTTGTTTTGCAAGAAGGCAAGTCTTAAGCTGGCTAGGGTTCTCCTATTAAAGATCCTCAGCTATGTATTCACTCACTCTTAGGACACAGCACAGCAATCTTCACTCATGCCTCGTGTTCAATCCATAGCTTGTGGGCTCCTGTTATGGTTGGGATGATGTCTCTGCTCTTTTTTCACTCCACCCTATTGTACAGTCTACCCTCATTAAAACAGACCCTGTTAGTCCAGATATCAGATAAACTGGACAAATTCTGGCTTAAAAGAGGGACTCTCCATAGAGGTCATCATAGTCTGCTTCTATATAACATGGAAAATTAAATTTTAGTGAAAACAAATAAAAACATTATAAAATAGATAAAATAAAAAAGTGTTTCTAGAAGTGGCCACTAGATGGCCCTGTCTGCTTGTTGTTATGCACTGTCATCTTTGAGTAGCAGTCCTTTGTTGCACTATAATTATTGCTGATATTTTAGTGATAAGTCATCTTTTATTTCTTATATTATTTTACATTTTAAATAATTTTATATGAAATAGATGTTTACAGTGCATTTTGGTAATTTTGTTAGTATTATCTTCAGCATAGTGTTTATACTCCCATTGCCATTTTACATACCAGCAATACCTATCATTGGTTAAATCATACACTTGGCTAAAACAGACCCCTCCCCTCCCTATTAGTATGTTTTAATGAAGGTAGACTGTACACTGCAAAGCTATATCTCATCTGGGAGTCCCTCCATACTATATAGCTATTTCCTTCTCCTGAATGTGTTCACCCCTCGCAGAGTGGCCTACTGCGTGGGGTGATGACCGTTTGTGTCCCTTAAAAACTATAGGGTCACCATGCCCAATGATGAGAAAATGAAAAAAAACCCCCAAACCCTATTCACTTTCCTGGTAATATCATCCGAGCTGGGTCAGCTGCCCTGGAAAAATGGAGCCCCTACCCCCTGTGCTTTCATAAGGAACCCTCCAAACCTGTGACTGGAGAGGAGGTTTACTCCTCTCCTATGCATGCAGGTGTAGGGAACTCCCCCTCACACGTTTCTCTGGAGACACCCTTGGGTAACTCACTTTTTCCAATGGCAGTTCTCCCCCCTCTTTGCTTTGCAAGGGGACTGCCAAGAAAGCAGGCAGACTGCTCTCGGCTCGATAGAGCCAAGACGCTTAAGGTAGCTAAGGATGGCAGGCCCCATTGGCCTGTGCCCCATAATGTCATACTAGCCTGCGCAAGTAGTTTGCAGGGAGGGCCTCAGTCTATCTTCCTCCCCCCCTCTCTTCCTTGACGGATGCCAGTTCACTGACATTAGAAAGTGAAAAAGGAACCTCGAATGGCATCTGTGATCTCTCGAGGGGGGGGGGGCACATGAAGGCCCCCCTCTGAGGTGACCTAGACCCCGATGGTAAGATCTTCCATGGGGTCAAACCCAGGCTCGGTGCCAAGAACAGAAACCGTGTCCGCCCCTATGCAAGCTCCTCCTCAGATGGCTCGAGTCTGAGGCATTGCAAGGGGGGGGGGCTGATTTACTTCCCTGGCTGGTCCCCCTGTGACAGCCAAGGCCTCCATTTCCGAGAAAGATCTTGCTGAGGCCTGTCACTATCGGGCCTAGGGGTTCCTGCTAGCTGAGGGGAGAAGTGGGGTCACTTCCCATCCTTCTCTTCTCAAAAGCTGAAAAAGACTGGGGGACGGGGGCTCCCTTTGCAGGAGGCACAGTTTCAGTATGGGACCAAGCCATGATTCGCACATCCAACTCAGGTGATCCCCTGGGAGGCGAGTCGCTTTGTTGAGCCCACTGGTTTCAAACATTTCCTCGTTATTCACTCCACTGATGGCACCATTTTGGCTAAGGGCAACGTGATCAATTAGAGGAGAGCTTTAGTTAGCGTGATTGGTAGTCATGATTAATGCCCTTCAGACACTTAATGGCATGCTGGATTGTGTGCTGCTGCAGTCTAACATAGACTTTGTGAAAGGAGTAGTTTATGCAAGAGAACTTGTGGACTACTCCATAGATGACATCACTTTAGAGCTGGCTGACCATGTAGCGGTCAAGGTCGAACGTGTGATGAGAAAACAGGGAGGAGCCTCGAGACCCACCCCTACATTCATCGTCACGTTTGACTGTGACAAGCTCCCTGAGTAGGTGCATGCCAGTTGATACCGCTACTGCGTGAAGGCATTCTTGCGACTGCTGTGGAGGTGCTACTACTGCCACTGCTTCGGCTATACTAATCACTCCTGTAGATATGCAAATTTGGGTTACCTGAAGTTTGTGTAAGTTGCCCAATGCCAAAAACGGTAAGTCCAAATCGTGTGTGGCCAAGTGTGTCAATTGCGGAGAGCCGTACCCCACTTCAAAGCAATATGGTGCCTATCTCCTTGAGAAGGAAGTCCTAGCCGTTCGGGCCCAGGATCGTCTCTCATTTTGTGAGGCAAAGGACTTGATCCTAGCGCGCCCATCTCTGCCCGGGACGTCTTATGTCTCAATGCTAAGAAAGACACCCCCTGCTCCTGGCCCCTCCAGGCCTACGAGCACGGCCGTTTCCATGCACATTCAGAACTCTTCTGCAGGTTCTACCATGCACAGGCGCTCCCCTGGTAGAGCTGGTGGTATAAAGAGTTCACACCCAGCCCCGGCTAAAACCAGGGACCCCCTCCTTCCCACAGCGTGACCGTTTCCTGTAAGCCAAAATGGCCGCCTCCACCAAGTCATTAGACTCACAGGAGGCAACATCCCTGAAGTTGGTCGTGAGGCCATCTTCCTGGGCTTTCTAAAGCTGCCCCCTGAAAGGAGGACAGTACTAAAGGAGCTTAGGCTCCTTCGCCCACACCCAGTGGTGGTTAGCAAATTGTTTGACGGCCCTCAAACAGAAGCGTTATGCCTACATGCACTATAAGTGCTGCCTGACCGACTTCACTGGCAGGGAATTTCATCGAGCTAGGGCTAGGTTCTGGTATATTTTAAAGCACGCCTGCCACTCTTCCTGGTGGGCATACATGTCTTCACTTAATGGGAAGACCCCTCTAGCAGAGGGGTTGAAGCGATTCAAAAGGATTCGGGGGAAAGTTCTCGCAAGACCACCATACTGTTATCCACGAGAATGGGGCAGCAATTTTGTATCTCGTGTCCTTGGCAGGATCCTTCGTAACTGCTTTCTCCGCATTCTCTAGCTGGGATGCTGCTCCACAAGCATTCAATGCAAGTTGTGATATCGTGGAGGCCATATGTCTTCTGCATAGTGTGGCTTCCGCAAGTTCCACTTCATGTCGCATGCTCTGCTCTGACTGGAAAATGCCCTCTACAAGGCCTTCCTTCGTAGGCCACTATGCAAGTGCTTTTGATCTGGAGAAGGCCTATGATACTGTATGGTGATACGGTATCATGGAGACTCTCCACATGATGGGGGCGAGGGGACACCTCCCAATCTTTATATCTAAATTTTTGCGAGATCGGCGATTCTGCCTACGAGTGGGGCGAGCCCTCTCCGGCCTATGCAGCAGGAAGAGTGTGTCCCACAGGGAAATGTCCTCAGTGTCACACTTTGCCCTGAGGATCAACAGCATCACCTCGGTGCTGCAGGAAGATTTTCTCACTACACACTACAGGGATGACCATTCGATCTCTATTGGTGTGGTCCAGCTGCCAACTCTGGAGCTTCAACTCCAATAGCCATTGAACCGCGTCTATTATGCTGAAGCGCACAGGCTTCCGTTTTTCTTGACCAAGACTAAGATGGTGCACTCTTGCCACCATCCATGGCTCCACACTTAACCAGACTTGTTTCTGGAAGTGATGGACTCTCACCGTTTCCCTGGTCTTGTATTTAACTGACTTCTTGCCCGGGAGGCATCTTAGCTCTTGTACCCAGGCCATGGATATTTTTTCTTCTGTGACGTTCAGTCCCTGGGGTGCCTTACTTTTTTATCGATCCTTTGTTAATTTGGAGCTCGACTATGTATGCGAGTTTAAGGCATCTGCAGCCGAGTGTGTATTGTGGTAGGTGGACTCGATCCAGCACAACAGTCTATGTCTGGCGACCGATGTCTCCCGCGTGTCACCCTATTAAGAGCCTACTTGTCGATGCTGTGGAGATGCCACTTGCTCTGCACAGTGCATTAATTGCCTGTACGCACAAGCTCGGCGCCTCCCTAAGTCGCCAACAGCTCTCATTTCATCCGTAGCTGATCTCAATGGTGCCCATGCCCCCGAGAGATGCAAGTCATACCCTAAGCCCTTTGAGAGTTAGGTATAGCTCTTGGGCTGGTGGTGCCCCTGGTTCTGCCCAGGATGCCACCCTGGAGGGTACTACCACCTTTGACTATTCGTCGCCATGCCTCTGCTCCCAAAGATTCTACAGCACTGGGAGTATTGCATTTGACATTTTTGGAGCACACTGCGCTGGTGTTTTGAGAGTGTTAAAGAGTTTGTGTGTTAGGGTAGAAGAATTGTTCAGTATGAATAGTTAATTTGTGTTCTGTGATGGTGCGGGCTCTTGTGTGTCTGTTTTTTGGATTCTAGCCAGGCGAGATCCTGAGCATTGAAGTCACTGGCAGTGGTGATATTGTTGTTGGAAGGTGGTTGAGTATTGGCTGGTAGTTTGGTGAAAGTGTAGTTTAAAGAGAATATTAATGGGTAATAAAAAGCTGGATTTGATTTTAATTGCTGGATTTTGAAACTCTAATTAAAATAATTTTAATTACTTTTTCCTTGACAGTTCTCCCTATCATTATTTTTTTTTTTTACTCAGATGTGGATTACACAATTTTCTCTTCACCCTCAATAATTAAGAATTGTTTGCCAACAGCCAACTCAAAGGTTACATCCTTAGCCAGAACTCTAATCAAGATTTTAAAACAAGAGTTGAGTGAAATTGAGACTTGTCCAGATTGTTATGAAAATGCACATAAGAAGCCAGATAGATGGTTTAGTGAAGCCTGTGTAAGTTTGCTCATGTAATTTTTACTAATTATGATTGACTGATGACTCATGTCGAATTGATTGTAGAAAGTTGATTGCAGCTAAATTTCCATCTTATGCTTCTTTAATAATGCTCAAGCATTTAAGATTTTATTTTGGTATGCTTACAACCCCTAACCCCATAGGTTAAAAAGACTTTGAGCACCTTTTTAATAAATTCACCTATCGAAGGGAGTCGCATTTGGGCTATTAAATACTTATGCTTGGTGCGTCTTTTTTTTTTTGAAGGTTTATAATAAATACACAGCCCCAGTTGGTGAGATTTGCTCTCATAATCACAATTCTTGCGCTCCCCCTCCCTTTCCCCCCACCCATTTCACATTTCTGCCAGTGTTAAAAAAACAAATTCACTTCTTACATTGGTTAGATTGTGTAAAATGCCCCCCCTCCTCCTCACCCAACCAATCAAACTTTGAATTATGGCCATGTACAGAAAGAAAGGTATTTGTTTGTCACAAAAGTAGTAAAAAAAAAAGCTTGGTTTTGCAATTTTTTATTTATTGGGCAAAATTGCATTTTTTGTTACCCATATCTTACAAACCATGAGTACCGACCCATATTTTGCAAACCATGAGTACCCTATAAATGCATACTAGTTTTGCCATTTTCTTCTGCTACAGCTGTTTTTGCCATTTGGGTGATTCCGTTATCTTCACTTGGTAATGAGGTTTTTCCCTTGACAATTTGTTCATTGCAGAGGTTAGCTCACCCCCTTGTGTGGGCTCGACTTAAGGGGTTCCCATTCTGGCCAGCCAAAGCTGTCAAGTGGAAAGACTCAAATGTGGATGTGCGATTTTTTGGAAGGCATGACAGGTAAGATCTTTGGTTTTATATTATGCCTGTATGTGGGGCAGGAATGATACCCATGATGTCCTATAGGGCATTTTGCAAATGGTGATTAAGCCTGGATAGTAGGCCACTGGCCTGTGAAGCCACCTACCCAAAAGGGTTTTTCCTCTGAGTAGAATATGCAATTGCTGTAATGGGTAGAGTTGTCACTGATCCCATCCAGTCATGTTGGTTATTCCTTGTCAATGTTTGAATTAAGGTAGTGTGTGGAATGTGAGAAGTATATGTGATATCGGTAAGAGGAGAGTGGTAGTCAGTCTTTAAAACAGGAAGATTGCAGATGTTTGCTCTGAGACAAATATGAAATTGAATGAAGTTTGTAGAGGATGGAAATTTCTGTGAATTCAAGAATTATGTTGAAGCTGAGATTTGCAAGGATATAATGGTTTGTGGTAGTGTATGGACCCTGCAATGATAGAATTGAAGCTGAGAGAGAGAGATTCGGAAATGAGTTGTGATTAGTGGTGAATGGTGGTTGTAGGCGATTTGAATGAACAAATAGGTGGCTGGATAAGGGATCAGATAACTCGAGCTTTTTGGTACACCTGAAAAGAGTGGTAAGGTTCTGTGCTGATGGAAATATGTGTGGCAAACTTTCAGCATCACAATGTGCAAAGGAAAGGCAGAGTATTTGAGTATGATTAATTGACATCACCCACACAGGAGTGTAGAATAGCGCAAGGAAGGTGGAATCTTTCCAGCTTTGTTACGTCTTCGTTGTACTCAAGTTGATCTGCAAACTTCACCATTTTCATGGAGTTAAGGTTTCTGGCCTATTGAATGCTGCCTGCTTGACTCCAGTGAGGAGGCGTTCCTCCAAAAAACAATATATCATTTCAGCCATTTCCTTGTAGTCGGCTCTTGGAAGCCTTTCTGCTGTTAAAATGTCTTGGTAGTTTTTTTTTTTCACTGTTCTTCTCTTCTTTAAGCCATTTGCTGTTGATAGCCAGCTTCTTTGCATTTTCCATAAGCAAACCAAAGATTATCTTCTCCCTTGACCTTCCCAAACAGCTTCTCTCAAACTGCCCTACTAGGATTTCCAGGATCTTGTGTAGACAGGCCAGATAAAATACCTTTTTGTTCAGAATTTTCTCTAGCAGTTTGGCAGATACTCTGTGAACTCCATTGTTACTTGTAGTGTCATAAATATGGGCAGTGACATTATTCATAAATTCTCATTGAAGCCTCAGCCTCTGTCTGAACTGTACCAGAAGAGTTCTCAATGGAAATCACTCCTAATAACTGAGTGTATAAAGGTAGACCATATAGGAGCTTAGCTAAATTCTCTAAGGTAATTCCAAGTTCACTGCCCAAAACATCTTTGAGCAACTTTCCATCCCAATAGGGCAGTGGACAGTTGGGGGTTTTCACAAAACACTCAAATGTCACTGGCTAATCCAGCTGTCAAAGTGGCAGAAACCATCACACTAACTTACTTGATTGTCTGATAAACCACAAAAATCAGCTGCATTGCAGATGACATTACATTCCATGACCTTTCTTGTATTGGGTTGAGGAATAAGTTCTTGCAGTTTTATCATATTTATTAATTACCATTAACAATTTTTAGAAAAACTTGATTTTTAATTGATAACAATATGCAATTTAATCAATAATGTATTCTCTGTTGTTATTTACGACTTCTTCCCAATGTTCAACTACTTTTTCCATGCAACAATATGCAATTTAATCAATAATGTATTCTCTGTTGTTATTTATGACTTCTTCCCAATGTTCAACTACCTTTTCGATGCCTCTGCAATAAAAATCTCTGGATTTTAACTCAAAGAATTTGTCTAACCAGGTTCTTAATTCCACATCAGTATTGAATGAATTGCCGCGCAAATTGTTGGAGAGTGACCAGAACAGATGGAAATCCGATGGAGCCAAGTCTGGTGAATATGGAGGATGTGGCAGGATTTCCCAATTAAGCATTTGGATGGCGTCTTTTGTCATATTGGCAATGTGAGGATGAGCATTGTTGTGTTGCAGAAAGACTCCATAACATTGATGAGGTCGCTTTTCACAAATAGCTTCGGCGAGTTGATACATTTGTTGAATGTAGAGTTCTGCATTGATGATCTCTTTGTTCGCAAGGAGCTCATAAAGAATGATGCCTTCACAATCCCACCACACACACAGCATCGTCTTTCATGGATGAAAGTCCTTGCTTTAATTGCAGAAGTGTTTTTTTTATTGGCGCTAAGACATTGTTTTCAATGGTTCATGTTGACATAAACACCACTTTTTGTCGCCAGTGATGATGCAGGGAAGAAATCTGTCCTTATATCCATGAGTAGCCTTGTGACGAGCAAGCAAACCTGCAGCAATCGTGGAGCATTGAAGTTTGTTGCTTTCGCTCAAAGCATGCGGAACCCATGCACTGAGTTTTTGAACTTTCCCCATCAAATGAAGGTGATTCACTACAGTTTTCTGATCACACACCAATTGTACAGCCAATTCTCTAGTTGATTGACGAGGATTTTCATGAATAAGGTCGTTCAATCTATCTTCAGCCAACTTAATGGGGCGACCAGAATGTTCTTTGTCATTAAGATTGAAATGACTGTTTTTGAAACATGAAAACCAGCAATTGAGCTGGTCCTTTCTGATAAAGCATTTTCTCCCTACACAGCACAAATATCGCGACGAGCTTTGGCTGCGTTTGCATTGTTCCAGTCTCAATTGAAAATGAATAACAACAAGTGTCAAAAATGCACCTTTCTTTCAACTTGACATTCCATTTTGAGGGTACAGAACAAAAATTAAATTAACAACTTTTAAATAAACCGCAATGACTTATTACTAAACTTCAAGACGTAGCCTAAGCAAAAGCCTAATAGTCTACACTGTTAAGAGACGTACCCTAACCTTTGCAGATTTTGCTCTCATTATTTATTATTGTTTCTTAATATGTGCACAGATCACATCAACAAAACTTAAATCAACACATTAAAAAAATGCAAGAACTTATTCATCAACCTAATAAATGTCAGTCATACTAATCAGTGTCTATATGGTGGAACTTCCAGGTTGATGCTGATGGTAATCCATGTCTTCTGCCTGTGTTAGCCTCACCATGCTGGTTGCAATACAATGCTCGGTATGGGAGATAACACAACATGCCCGGTTCGGAAACTTGAATAGTGATTTATAGCGACTCACAAAGCACCCTGAGTGCTCTCGGAGCATTGGAATCTCCGCATCCCCTGCCTGGTTCACGATATCCGTGACACCACAGTTTTGTTGAGCCAGGCGTTTGTCGCGATTATCTTCTTCTGGGTTCCTGGATATGTGGGAATGAAGGTGCCAAAGAGTCTACGAGGACTTGGCGATCAGACCAGGGTTTCCCTGCCCGCAGGAATATGGGCAGCTCTTCGGGCTGCTTGGCAAACAAGTTAGGAGACGGTCGAAGGGAACTTAAAGTTTTGTGCCATTGCACCGCGACTGTTCCCATGGACTCCCCCCCCCAATGCTGCGGCGGCTTCAGGTTGCTTTCTGTCGTCTCCGAATTGGACACACTCACGGGACGCACAGCCATTTGATGGAGCGCTTGTCTGCGCCCTACTGTTAAGACCGAGTTGTTCCCCCAGACTGTTCAGCACATTATTGTTGAATGTCTGTCTGAGTGATCCTCGCACACGTTACTTGTCCCAGGACGATACCGCTTGTCCCTTCTCGAGACACATTCATGATCACAGACTTATGGACTTTATTTCACTGTCCTTTTGTTTTTGTTTTTTTGTAGGTTGCATGTTCCTGCGCTGAGGGGAGGTGGGCCTCTCCCTAACTCATGAGCGTGCCTCCTGCTTGTTGCCTTTATAGATTGTTCTAAGTCCCAAGAGGCAGTCAGTTTCCAAGCCATATTCCCTCTGTTTGACGTCAGCCAGGCACTGCGTCTGTCACTGGTCAGTACTGGAGATTATGTTACATGCCCAGTTCAGAAACCGCATTGTGATTTATACCGACTCACAAAGCTCCCTAAGTGCTCTCGGGGCATTGGAATCTCCGGATCCCTTGGTTTGCAATATCCATGATGCCATGGTTTTGGCAGGCTGGGCAGACTTTTTTTTACTCCTTATCGTTCTGTTGGCTGCCCTGCCACTCAAACATCCAGGGAAATGAAACAGCCGACCTAGGAAGCTAAGAAGGGCACTCTCCATACTGCTTCGTTCATACCTGAATCATTTATCTTCCAAGACTACATCCCTCTTATCTGTAAATTGGTTAGAGAAAAATTGGAGCGATATTGGAACTCATATGTACATACACCCTCACCAATCCAACTTAGAAAAAATGCTTCCCTGTGGCTATCCTTCTACTCCCTCACCAGATGGCATGAAGTTATGCTGTGTCACCTGCGAATCAGCCACTGTCGCCTCACCCACACACTTAATGGCTAGTGAGGAACAACAATCTTGCGAGATGTCATTTTCACATCTCAGTGCAACACATCTTACTCACCTTACCGCGATATTCTACCCATCGAAAGTAGTACTTCGGTCCTCACCCCACCTCCGCTTCTATTCTCGGAAATTCTTCCCATGTTATGCCCAACTTAATACGATTCCGGGAAGATGCTGGCCACTCTCCTTAGTTTTATCTGAGCCTTGTCCATTCCTATTTTTCCATGAAGGACTTTACCTAATCGCATGTCTGTGCTCTTTTATTTTGTTTTTAATCTTTTAACTGAACTGATATGTCAGCATTATTTGACCTCTTTTGTTGGTAGTTCAAATTTTTACCTCTTGTTTTTAACACCAACTTAAGCCAGATGAGTCTATAGGGCAAAAAGGGGCTATAAATGCTTAAAATTAAATTCTTATTGAATTTCTGAGTCAGGGGGATCTTTTCGCATGTTTGTTACCTGTCCCGGTATTAGGATGATCATGGTCGCTACTGCTTCCATTTTATTTAACTCTTTGTTATAGGTTACATGGTCCTGCAGCCATGGTGTGGTAAGCGCGCCTCCCACTGATGTCGGAACATGATTCCTTCTTTTTTGTTCTTTTTCAAATTTTAGATTACTAGTACTAGGCTAGAATGTTTAGAATTTTAATTATGGTGACATGTCCTTGAAGGCCATTGCCAGATGGGGGAATTAAAATATAGGCACCCTGTTGTGGTTGTTTATAGCTCAAACTGCTTGGGAGATTAAAGGAGAAAGCTTTGGTCCAACATCCTGTGCTGTAAGCTCCTTGCCATTCTATGCAATACCTGTACATCATCACCAAACATGGGCATGGCTCTAAGGTAAATAGGAGGAATTCTACTGTCCCCAAACCAGGCGGCCCTTACACACAGAACACATCTAGCCCCTGTGTCCATGTTATCTCCTAAATGCCATTCCATTGGACATTGGCCCATAAGACACATCCTTGCAATGCTCCATTCCTGCCAGTATCCACAAAGTACCCAACTCCCATGTTCTATCAGGTTCCCCAATACAGCCATCACTTAATTGCCATGAGGATCACAGCTGTGTGAGAATGATGCCATTCAGATGACAACTCCCTGCCACTGATGCTGCTCCTGAAAAAGCTGTTCACATTTTGCTCCCACCAAGCTGTTAATTGTTGTTACTTATGGCTAAGAACCAAAGACCAGCTCGGGCATTTCTACCAGAAATTTGTAAGGAGAGATCTGTAAAGAAACTGAAGATGAAGTTGTATTTGAGAAAGATATTTAGCTGCAGATTCACAAGTGGGCATTGGAGCAGGAAGAGCATGCAATTCTCCTGGCCTCCGCTGCCATTCATACCCCTTGTTGAGCCCTGAGATGTTTAACCTCAGAAGCACTGCCTGAGATACATTGGCTCCGATGGTCCAAACCTAATGCACTAAACTCCCTTGCATCTGATCCTACATCTTCATCTTTTTCACTTTTAAAATCCACATATTCAGAACTTGCCTAACGTTTGCACATCAGATGTAGCGCCTGCTATATGTAAGAATCCCACCTGGTTGCAGAGTTCATAGATGCTGCTCACTCCAGGGCAGATTAACTAACCATGGCTGTACACATTCAGAACATGCTACACACTTGTACCATGTAGACAAAACCTTATTCATGAAGAGTTGGATCTCTTAGTAAACCCGTCCATTTGGCTGAATTGATTTGGTTTAGGGCAGTGGGATATGGTAATCTTGCTCACCCAACTCAGGATAAAATACCACTGATTTTTTTTACAATTGAAATTTAATTTCTATTTAATCAATTTTTCCCCTTCGATGTATTCTCTCTTTTGGGTTGTTATTTTCCCTATTCATTTACTCACTGGCATTAGACTTGGGCACTATTTATTTGTCTCAAATCTTTGGTCTACTTGCTTTCTTTGCTCAGCCCATACAAAGTTTTCTTTGTTCATTTCATATTGAAGATTTAGAAACAGGTTTGGTAGGTGTGTCACACATCCTGCCATCATAGCAAAACAATTCACTCAAATGTAATGTCCATCTCTAGCAGGCAGTTTTAATTCAAGGGGCCACCAGCCTTTCTAAGTGTGTGATTACTTTTAGTTGTCTGTATTTTAAGTCATTGGGTGTGGTTAGTCACCAGATATAGCCCTGATTCACACTGACTTTTTAGCTTCTCCCATAGTAACCCCTGTTTCGTATCCCACCTAAGATTATATTTCCAAGAAATGATGCAGAAAAAGAGTGAAAAAAAGTATAAAACCAGCACCTTAACAATTAAGATTCCAGTGGATGCATATCTGTCGCGTGACAGTGGATGATATTCCACCTGATGTTAGTGAATATATTCTCTAATAAATGTTCTGACCAACCTTGAGTCTGAAATCTATGGCAGACATGTAGAGGGAAGGTAATGGTAGTTTCTCATTTTCACCTCTCACTATAGCATTGATGCCTACCAATGCACACATTATATAAATTGTGGGTGTGGTATTTATCAATGAAGTAAATTGTAGCTTTCTTTTTAATTTTCAGATTAAATTTCTCAATGTCTAATAACTTTAACCTGTCTTCTCTTCAAGGTCGTGGGTTCCCTTAAAAGAGTGTTTTCTGTTTTCTGAACAAATGCCCACACCTCTCAAGAACAGAAATAAAACATTGGAGTCTTGTTTAATAGAGGTAAGCATCAGTTTTTGTTGATAAATGTGATTTCTCATGATTTCAAATGTTGTTTTTTGTACACAACTGATTCAGTGAAGGTTGGTTCCTATCCGAGCATTTCTACCTAATTAATCATTGGTTACATTTGGTAGCTTACTAAATTTAATAATACTGAGGTATGTGTATTCCTACTCCTCACCACAGCTAACAAATACATCCTTGCCACAAACATTAAATTATACCTCAATCTCTTTCTGGAGATCAAAACTGGAATCAAACTATGAAAACGACCAAGAACCCAAGAGAACCCTGACTCCATAAAGAAAACTTGACATAACATCCTAGCACTGATCCACCAGCACTGGCAAGCTTTCCTTGACACACTAAACTAGAACAACTAATAAAACTGGAAAATGTTCAAGAACCCCCTACTCTGACAACAGTGAACCAGACACACAAAGCCATCACCTTGAATGCATAATGGCTGTGTGTGTCCTGTTCACCAAGGACTGAGACCCCACCACAATGCATCGTTCAGCAGGCAAAGTTTTTCCTTGTCTCTGGTCCGCACAGCATATCAAACATTACCTAGTTCCCATAAGCTTTAACATCACACATCTTCAATCATTCTCTCCAAACTATTGTATAGTTCTGGAAATTTCCCCCCCCGCCCGGACTCCTAACATGCATTCTGCCCACTGTGGTCAACAAGCAGATTGTGATCACCAACATCTCTCAGCTAATACCTAAAGGCTTTAATAAACACAAACCCACACAGCATCATTTTGTTAGCAATATACATGAGTATGGCTTAGATCACTGTACCTAGACACATGTGTGGGACTGCAGGTTCCTTATGGAGGTCAGCACCACATGCAGACCTCATTTTTGTGCACCTCAAGCTCTCAATTCTCTCATAAACTTTCCTCAATTCTCCGACCATCTCTGATTACTTCAGCTTCACTGTCCCCGTAAGGGGCGTGGCGATTTGCCTTCCTGGTCGCCGTGCTGACTCAGCACCCCATCCAGCCCCAGCTTGGCATTCCTTTTCTTCTTTCCCTAACCACTATCTCGTCTTCTGTACCAATTCTTTTCCCCGTAAGTGGCGCAGTGATTTGCCTTCCTGGCCGCCGTGCTGACGGGACTCAGCGCCCCGTCCGGCCCCAACTTGGCCTCTTCTTGTTTCAGACAGCCTGTATTTCTTCCCTACTTCCTTACTTTTCCTACAACCTCTCCCACAACTTTCTCTGGTCGTCCTCTATTTTCTCAGGGTAGATGCCGACCTTCTCAGCCAACTATCCCGGATCAGGGCTGAGGGGGGAGGGGACAATGATCCCTCAACCCTGAGCTCCAGTTTGGGATGGTGGGTTTTTAAATAACCTGCTTTATCCCCACCCACATCTTCCTCACCTCCTCTTCCTTTCTATTTTCAAACACTATACATTTTACGCTGTGTCCAAGGTGGAGCCGCCATGCTGAGGGACTGCCAGGCCACCAGGCGGTAGGGGTGGCCTTGAATGGCGGTGCCTGGTTCTACCAGCCCCGTAGACACCCTTTGCAGGGCAGGATACTGCGAGGGGTGATAAGTGATTGCTTCCTGTAAAAAAAATAGGGTCACCATACCCAATGATGTTCCCCCCAAAAAATCTCTACTCAATTTCTCCTGTTCCATCGTCGGAGCCGCCCGAGACAGAGAAAATGGAGGCCGCCCCCCCCCCACCCCCCTGTGCTCTCCCAGGGGACCCTCCAAATCTCTGTAACCGGAGAGGAGGCTTACTCCTCTCCTTTGCCTATGGGTATAGGGGACTTCCCTTGTCTGGAGATGCTTTCGGGCACCACCTCCCTCTTCCCCTTCGCAGTCCCCCCTTTACTTTCCAAGGGGACTGCCAAGAAGGCCAGCAGGCAGCCCATAGCTGACCGCTTCCCATTGAAGCTGCTTGGTAGTGCAAAATCCCCATAGGGGGGGAGAGCGAAGCCAGGCCCCATTGGTCGCTTCCCTCAAAAGACCTGCTAGCAAGAATATTGAACCTTGGCGGGGTCAAGGCCTGTGCCTCCCCAAACTCGACTTATGACAGCACTGCCAATGGGACCTGCGATGTCCTGGGGGGGGGGGGGATGGCCAACTAGAGGCCCCCCTGAGATAGACATGTCCTTGAGGCAACCCAGCCTCAGACAGTAGGGCCTTCCATGGGAGCGAATCTGGGCTCGGCACCAAGCACTGAACCCGAGTCCGCCCCTATGCAAGGTCCTCCTCAAACGGCTAGGGTTTCCAAGGCAGTACAAGGAGGAGAGTGATCTCCTCCGACCGGTGCCCCTGCGATTGCCAGGACCTTCTCCATCTCGGGGAAGAACCTTGCTGAGGCCGGTCCATCTGGCCTGGGGGTTCCTGTCGCCCGAGGGGAGAAGCGGGTTCATTCCCCGCCCTCCTCTCCCAAAAAGAAAAAAGACTAAAAAGACTCTACGTTGACCCATCCGTCCACGCGGGGGCTGCGTGGAAGGATGGGTCCGATGCCACTTTGGTAAGCGACCAAGCCAAGATCGGCACATCTGCCCCCCCATCCCCGGGTGCGGAGCCTCTGACTAAGACCAAAGCTGATAGTGCGCAGAGCAGAGCCTCGATTACATCGGGGCCCCTCATTCAGAGATTACCCGGCGTTTTCGAGCCCCCTGGCTTCAAACGCTTCCTCGTTATTCGCTCCGCTGATGGCACCATGTTGGCTAAGGGTAACATGATCTATCAGAGGAGAGCTTTAGTTAGTGTGATTGGTAGAGAGTCGAAGGTGATCCGTTTCTCGGACGGGAGCCTTTTGGCAAATGCGTCGAATTGCTCCGAGGCGGCCATGATTAGTGCTCTTCGGACACTTGATGGTACCCTGGTGAGTGTGACGTTGCACTCTACCATGAACTTCGTGAAAGGAGTAGTTTATGCGAGGGAACTTGTGGCCTACTCCATAGAATTTTAATATTCATAGAAGAATCTAATCTTTTAGCCAAAATTTAATATATTGTTTCATGATTTTATATTCCCTGTTCTTGTATCTATTGTTGATCCATCCATAGTCTATGTTTTTATCCTTTGTCGAGTTCTCAATAGTTTATTTTTATTTCCTTTTACACCCCTTGATGGTTTTAAATTCCTGTACTTCCATTCAAATAATCTTAATTTCATAGCTATATTTTTGTATACTCTCCAGATGTCTATATCTCTATTGAGAACACTCATGCAAATTACCCATCCTTGAATTTGGCTGTGGGCTAGTGCATTTGGGCTTTGCAGCATTTATTTTCGGCACTATTCATCCATTCAGCTTCACTTTATTTGCCCCCACCCCCCCTCTGCGTGGTACTGCTCATTGATTAATCGGCTAAGTCTGTTCCACCTTGGTTTGAGGAAATTCAGAACCTCAAAGAATCTTGGGCCCATTCATGCACCCCTATCTACCAGTTCTTATATTTGGGCCACACTCCTCTCCTGCATCATCATCTTTTTCCAAGGTAACTTGCTAGCTCCTAGGAACTCTGCGGGTTCTAGCTCTCATGCAAGCCACCCTGGTAAAGATTGCAGCAATACAGGCTCACTTGCTCACTGCCCCTGCTAAAGCAAACCCATATCCCACACCATCACTTAGCAAAATGTGAAATGGCTGCATCTTCCACTGAGTCTTTAATGCATGAGGCAAATCCCTTGAAGGTTGTTTGGTGGACATCCTCTGGGCTCCCTGAAAGGACGACAGCAACAAGCGAGCTTCAGCTACTTTGCCCAGATCTGAAGCTAGGTGGGGCTTTAGAAAATTAGGGCCCTGACCCAAAAGCCATCCTGCCCACCAAAGGTTTTGAGGCAGGAAGAGGAAGGCTTGTGCGATGAATCAAATATCCAGCAAGCCCTTGAAGGCAACAGCTCCTTGAGTTGTGCAACCAGGAAGGCTATGTCCATTCCTGTGAGAGTCTATTTCCAGGAGAGCCGAGGCATCTGCTAGCAAGGCCCGGATGACATGGAATTGCCTTGGACTCGACTAAATGGTGGGTGCTGCATATGCTTTTGTCATCCTGTTTGATCTTTCATTTTTTTCCTTCAGGGGACAATGTGTGCTGGGTATGAGGGTTTTTTATCCCTACTACCTTGGAATGGGGGCTGGGCAGGTGCCAGGTGGATGCGCAATTTACAGCAGACATGTATGTTCTTTCAGGAAGTGCAGCTACACATGCATAGGAGGCATACTATTCTAATGTGTATATTTCACTGTCAGCTGACGTCAACGTGGTTGATCTCCACCACGCAGTTGCACAGTTGCCAAGAAACTTTCTCCTCGGATATTTGAGCAGTAGGCATCCCTTCTGGGAGGGACAACATGATCAATCCCAGGGACTAGGTGCTACCAAGTCAGACTTGTTTCTTAATGGGGTACGCCTGGAAGTGGTTGAATCGCACGGTTTCCTTGGTCTTGTATTTGACAGACGCCTCACCTGGGAGGCTCATATTCGCAGCCTTAGGGTATCTTGTACCCGCGCCATGGATATACTTTTTTATCGATCCTTTGTTCGTTCGAAGCTCGACTATGGATGCGAGTTTTATGCATCCGCAGCCGAGCGTTTATTGCGGAAGGTGGACTCCATCCACAAACACCGGCCTTCGCCTTGCGACCGGTGCCTTCCGCACTTTCCCCATTGAGAGCCTGTTGGTCGATGCAGGGGAGATGCCACTCGCTCTACGCCGCATGCACTGCATCACTCGCCTGTACGTGCGAGCCCGGCGCCTCCCTCAGTCGCCAACAGCTCTCACTGCATCCGCAGCTGATCTCGACGGTGCCTATGCTGCCGAGAGACGCCAGTCATACCCTAAGCCCTTTGGGTTTAGGGCCAGGAAACTCAGAGAGCTAGGTATAGCTCTCGGGACGGTGCCGCCCCTGGCTCTGCCCAGGACGTCACCCTGCAAGGTACCACATTTGGCTATTTGTCGCCACGCCTCTACTCCCAAAGCTTGTACAGCGCCGGGAGTATTGCGTTCGACCTTTTTGGAGCACACCTCTTGTCACGCTGGAACCGTGCCAGTGTATACGGATGGCTCGAAGTCCGAAGAGGGGGTCGGCTTCCACGCCGTATCCCCTCTGTTTGAAGTCAGCGGGGCTCTGCCAGGCACTGCGTCTGTCTTTAAGGCCGAGCTGGTGGCAATACACCACTCGGTATGGGAGATCAAGCGACGTGCCCGGTTCGGAGACCGGATTGTGATCTATAGCGACTCACAAAGCGCCCTGAGTGCTCTCGTGGCATTGGAATCTCCGCATCCCCTGGTTCGCGATATCCGTGACGCCACGGTTGTGGTGAGCCGGAGCGGATGTCGAGATTATCTTCTGCTGGGTTCCTGGACATGTAGGAATTGCGGGGAATGATGGCGCCAAAGAGTCCGCGAGGACTCTGCGACCGGACCAGCTTTTCGCTCTTCCTCACACCGACTACACGGCAGGAATACGGGCAGCTCTTCGGACTGCTTGGCAAAGAAGATGGGAAACGGTCGAAGGGAACTTAAAGTTGCGTGCCATTGCGCCGCGACTGTTCCTATGGACCTATCCCCCAATGCCGCGACGGCTTCAGGTCGCTTTCTGCAGTCTCCGATTCGGACACACTCGTGTGACGCATCGTTATTTGATGAAGCGCTCGCCTGCGCCCTATTGTGACAACTGCGTCTTCCCCCCAGACTGTTCGGCACATTCCTGCCGAATGTCCCAGTCTGGGTGATCTACGCGCATGTTACCTGTCCCGGTACCGGGATGGGCGGGGTCGCTACCGCCTGTCCCTTGTACTCGGGACGACTGCCTGCACATTGACTGGTGGACTTGTTGTTGACTTTTGGGGGGAGGCCGGCCTTCTTCCTTTCATTTAACTAAGTTTTGTTGTTGTTTTTGTTATTGTTATCGCTTCCTAATTGTTATTTCTTTTGTTGTTTTCTGTTCAAATTTTTTAAAATAGCCTAGAACTAGGCTGTTTGTTTACGGCGACTTATACCCAAGTGGGCAGTCGCCAGATGGCCCCTTAAAAAAAAGACAAAAAAAAGCTACCAGGTCAGATTGAAGAGCTGGAGATTGGTGTCCTAAATGTGAATGAATTCACAGATCATTGTATTAGAACTGCTTCATTTCCTTATTAAGATCTATCCCTGTGCACTCTGGTCTTTCTGAGTGGCACGGCCATGTTTTCATGGCTGCCGTGCTGACCAAACTCACTGCCCCATCTGGCTCCAGCTTAACCTCTCTTCAACCTTTTGCTAACATCTACTTTCTACAGAATTTACATACAAACATCTACAAACCAGCGCTTCACTCTTCCTCACACTGATAATATAGCAGGAATCAGGTCAGCTCTGGGTTACATGGGAAAGAAGATGAAGACTGTTGATGGGAACTTAGTTATGTGCCATCACGCCTTTACTGTTCCCGTGGACCTAGCCCCAATGCCTTGTCCGCTCTAGGTCACTTTCTGTCATCTCTGAATTGGGCACACTCGCTGGAAACGCCGTCATATGGTGGAGCGCTCATCTGCATTTTGCGGTGATGTCTTCATTATTTCCTAGACTTTGAGGCACATTCTTGTTAAATGACCAGGTTTAAGGGATCTTCACTCACAACCGAGACGATTATGCTCAATATCGCTGGTTCCCTGTACTCTGGATGCATTCGAGCACACAGACTTGTAGACTGCCTTCTTGGAGGAGTCTGGCCTCCCATTTTATTTGACCTACTTTAGTGTTTGTTGCATGCTCCGATGTTGGGTAGGCGGTTCTCCCGCCCGATGCTTGAGCATCCTTGTGTGGGTTTGCTTTATTCTTTTTGCTTATTTTTAATATAGCTTAGTAACAGTCTAATTATTATTAGAGTGACCTAGATCCTTAGCAGCAGTTGCCAGAAGGGTGCTTTCTGAAAAAAAATATAGCTCTCTTCTGTGGTATCCTGAAAGCTACCCATTTGAACATTTGTCACACCTCTTTTCTCTGCTCTCAAAGCTTTTACATCACTGGGAGTATTGCACTTGAGCTTCTCGAATCACACACCATGTCACACTGGTGCTGTACTAGTACATAGATGGCTCTAAATCTGAAGAGACAGTCAGCCTTCTTGCCATCTTCTCTTTTTTTGAAACTTGCTGGTCTCCTCTCTCTGGTACTGCATGTCTTCATGGCTGAGGTGGTTGTAATGAACCTCTTGATATGGGGAATTACGTATCCTGTCTGCTTCAGAGACTGGGTGGTGATTTACAGTGAATCATTAAGTGACCTGAGTGCCCTTTAGTCTTTGGAATCTCTTCATCTCATGGTTTGCAATATCTTTGATGTCATAGCTGCTGTCAGCCAGGAGGATTTCAAGATTGCATTCTGC
Source organism: Ceratothoa steindachneri (assembly GCA_963969495.1). Lineage (NCBI taxonomy): Eukaryota > Metazoa > Arthropoda > Malacostraca > Isopoda > Cymothoidae > Ceratothoa > Ceratothoa steindachneri. Next base: position 8,018,251 of record OZ018317.1, on the reverse strand, counting down.
CAGGTTCCTTCCTGGCCATGTAAAGATTGTGGCAAATGAGCTCACTGATGAGGATGCCAAATAGCTCGCAAAGACTGGCTGACCAACCAGCCTTTTGTTCTTCCCTACTCTGCCTACACGGTAGAAATCAGTTCTCCTTTGATGAGCTGCCTAGCGAAGATGATAAGGGTGGATCATTGAGAATTTAAAGTTTGTGACATTTTGCCACAACTTTTCCTGTTACCCCCCCCCCCCCCCCCGATGACTCGATGGCTTCAGACGATTTCTGTCACCTCTGAACTGGGTAAACTTGTAGGATGCATCGCCACTTGATGGAAAACACTACCTTATTGGTGTGACTGCTTAGCCTCCCCCCCCCCCCCCAGACTCTCTTCTTATATGGTTGTCAAATGTTCCAGCCTGGGTAATCTTTGTGCATTACCTCTCCCAGGAGTGTAATGAGTGTGGTAGCTACTACTTTTCCCATGTACTCAAGGCAGTATCATGCACACTCAACTGGTGTGTTGGTTTTTGTATCAGATAAAACAGCATATTTTTAAGCTGAATAAATTTTTTGGTGTTTCTGCTCTTTTTGGAGTTGCCAGTGGAAAGCTCTTTGAATTTTAAAAAGGTTTGTATTTCTCTTTTTTTCCTTGTTTCTAATTGAGGCTAACAAATTGGCCAAAAGTAATTTCTTTATCCTATGCCATTGAAGGTACTTGCCATGTGCCCCCCCTTCCTTAATGAAAAAAAATCCTGTATATTTTTAGTATCACTGAAATGGTCATTCTTGTTCCTATTGAGTTTTTGAATGAGTTCCTATTGGAAGGGATGTTTTTCAATGGTTGGTATCATTATTGGCCAGATTTGGTGGTTGAGTATATATGTGCTTAATGGGGGTTGGGTTAGGTTGGTTGGTTCAAATAGACAGTGGCTGCAAAAAATGTACACATTAAGAATTTTTGGTTAAAAAAATGACAAAATATATCTTTCTTTTATTTTGAGTTTTACAGACTTTCTTTCAGTACTTTGTCATGTTACCCTTGTACTTGATGAGCGTCTCGATCCTTTTGGGCATAGACGTGGTCAGGTTGGCGAAATAGGAGCGTCCATGGTCACCCACAGTTTCTTCAGGTCGTTGATGTTCGACGGCCGTTTCTTCGTGATAGCATTTCTGAACATATTCCAGGCGTTTTCAATCGGGTTCAGGTCTGGGGAGTTGCGGGGCCAGTCCAACACACTAATATTATTCTCTTTTAGAAAGTTTTTCACAGTTTTGGTCCTGTGGGCATGGGCACCATCGTGCATTAAAAAGTGACACTCGTGGAGGGGCCAGAAAGGAAGCAAATGCTCACGTAGCACAATAACATAATTACTTCCTCTCATTGTTTTGTTCTTGGGGACAAAGTATACTCCTCCCCTACCCATAGCACCACTAAAAGCCCCCAAACCATAACAGAATCAGGGTGCTTGACGGTATATTTAGGGTTATACCGTGACACACGACACGGACACCGTACGTTTTTGGAGATGCCCCTGACGAGTCTGAAGGTGCTTTCATCGCCAAACATTACCTTCTTCCACTGCTCCGATGTCCAGCCCCGGTATTGCTTGCAAAATGCTATCCATTTCTTCTTCATTGCGTCCCTCAATGTGGGCTTCTTGGCAGCGCATCGACTTGGTATTTTTAAGTCCTTCTGCAAGCGATGTTGAATCCTACAGACAGCAACGTCTTTCAGCAAAACCAAGTGTGTTTTGTTTTTAGTTCAGATGTTGTCAGAGCTGGATTCGATACCACTTCTCGCTCCAGGATCCTGTCTGTCCGCTCAGAAGTCTTTCTCGGGGCACCAGAGCCAGGTTTCCTTGGTGGAACGGTACCCAGTGGCAGTGAGGCTTAAGCGTTCTTGAGCTTATAAATTACCTGAGGCGTGACCTTAATATCTGCGGCAACACGTATCACAGACATTCCTTTGTCTAGGAGGGCAAGGGCACGGCTCTTCTCTTCCATTGAAACCCTACGGCACCCCATTATCACTAGAAGCAGAGATACAACGGTCCAAAGTTGGTGAGAAAGTAAGAGGGGGCACCAGGACAGTGCCTATAATCAACCTCTCGATACAAGCTCAGCGTGAGCACTAACTGTTTTTGGGGTTTCAGAACTTGGAGCGCGGGAACTACGGCAGCACTGTATGAAAACACACACTCCTCCCACTTTTCATGTAGAGAGCAATTATAATGTACCCATATTCACGCATGGGTACTCTTTTATTGCGCAAACATTGTGTACATTTTGTTTGTCGCGACTGTAGTAGGAGCTTCCAGCACATGAATTTTGATGCATGGTATTGTGCTGCAGTGTTTGAATGGGTTTCATAGATCAAAGAGCTCTGCAGTCTTTTGATAACTTTCCTATTATGTCAAGATGGTAGGATTTTAGTTTCCGAATTGAGGTGATCGATTCGAGTGGTATGAGTACATGCTATGATAGTTTATAAAGTAGCATTTTGAATTATTTGCAGCTTGTTTTATTTTCTCTGAGATACCAAGATAACACTGGTGTGGCATAATTATTTCAAGATTGTTATGATATATTATTTATATATCCTAAGTTGTCTTATGCTTATTTTGGATGCTCCAAAAATGGTGGTGACTTATACTTTGAGAACATTGTTTTTAATTGGTGCTTCTTTTTTTTTTGAGATATTGTTAACTTGTTTGGTAAAAATCATGTGGGGATCAAAGGTAAGCCCAAGTATTGTAGGATTTTTGCTTAAAAGGATAGGTTGGTAATTTAGAGTTGTATATGGATGAGTCCGTTGTTTGGTGCCTATCAAGAGTGAGAAGGCTTATGGAGTACCTTTGACAGCTACAACTCAAGCTCATGCATGTATGTGTGCAATTTGGTGGATTTTATGGCATCGCAGTACTGTGAATATTTTGAGGTTATTTTTTAGGCAAATAGTTATAAATAGGTTACACCAGAGTTAGGTGTCAAGGGTCAAGAGGTTGAAAAGTGAGGCTGAGACAATTGGTCCTCGTGTAACACTATTTTCTAGATAGTAGTATGAAGGGCTTGTTTGGTATGGCAAAAAATAAAAGTGTGTAGCTTTGTGTTTGAAAGACAAAGGGGTAGGAGGGGGTGGCAAGTTTTAGTGGCATTTACCTACACAAATCCCTTTTTGTAGCAATGTGTGTTCTTGATGATGATGAATATTTTTCTCCATACACAGACTACAGCCCTCTCGGTCCTCACTCCTTCTCCTTGCAGGTGGAAGAACATGTGAAGAAGCTGAAAGACCGTTTTGGGAAGTTCCGCTATGCCCCCCACCGGTTGCCCTTTAATCCCTACGACACTGAGCAAATCAAGCTGCTCTTGCCTCTTTACAAAGGCCCCATCATGAGGGTCCGGTCTCAGTCATTCTCATCAAGGCAGTCTGGACATTCTGGAACTGGTAAGTTTGTGTTCCTGGTCCGGGAGAAGCTTTAATTAAGGTTAATTTGGGTGTTTGACTACCGAGAGTTATTGGATAATGTGGTTCTGAGAGTGACCTTATGCTTTGGTTCGCTAAATTAGCATTCTCCCAAGTCCCTTTAGGTATACATGCCCTCCTTATTCAAGGTTGACCTGGCTGGAAGTTGTGAATTTTGTCATCCAGGCGGCTGGTTTGCCTTTTCCATATTCCTGTTTTATTTCCCCGCCAGCTGACCTGCCTTTATTGTGGAATGGAAGCTGGTTTGGGAAAGTATCCCATTCTAGGATTGTTTCTTCCACTTGTTACTTAAGGCTATTTATCTTCACACCTTGATTTCTCTTAAATTTTATCCACTTTCTGCTTGAACCTCTCCTTAGCAAACTTCTGGCTGACGCTCTTGATAGTTTATGCTTTTGCGGTTTAAGTCCTGTCCGCTGGTGCAAGTTCTAAAAGGTGACTAAATCCCTAATGTTACCTCTGCCGGGCAGGAAGAATACCCATACCATTTCCAGCACATGTTGTAAAAGCCAGATAGGGGGCTGCTGGCCTCAGAAGCCTGCCCCTGATAGCTTTAGCCTACTAGTGTGACACACTATGGCGGTAATAGGCAATGCAGTTTCGGGCCCCCTCCATTCAGGCTAGTTAATATGTCTCAATGTGTTAATCAGTGATAAAGGAATGGTAGTCAATTAACGGTTATATGCAGCGACTTCAAGGAATGCTAACTTGGGGACAGCTAAGTTCTTTCTTGAGCTTAGCTTACCTCCAGTTTAGTCTTGGTGCCACCATCTATCTCTATGGCTGCAGCATATTCCCTTGTCTTTCAAGGTCTTTGTTTTGCTAATGATCTACTATTATCTTAACAATTTCGTTCTTTTGCAAAACTTCCTCACTTCCTCTTGTTTTGTGTTCCATGCCAGCATGATTGCTGGCATCCTTCCTCCTTTCCTGATATGCTACTATACTTCCTAAAGCACCCTGATTGTCTTCTCTCATTGAGGTCTGAGGATTTAGCTTTCACCTGTGCTGCAGATGCAACTCCAAAGCTGTTTGGTACCCCTTCTTGACAGCTCATAATTAACAAAGCCCACACTCCACTCTGCATTCAGGTTGTAGACTAGTGACTTCTCCAACTTCCCTAAATCCATTTGGGTAACAACTTTTTGCAGTCTCATCACGCTAAAGCTCAATATATTTCTTTTCTGCTTATGAAATCCAGTAGCTGGCATGGATGACCATCTTAAGGAGCTTGATTACATCAAGTTGGGGTGAGGTTGCTACTTTAAGTATAGCACTGCTAATGTCCTTATCATACTTGTATGATGGCACCTTTCCTAAGAAACAAACCTTAAATTTGGTGTCTCTGCCTGTAACAAGGTGACTAGGTCTACATTCGTGAGCTCCTGATCTCAGGAAGAATAACACCACCTCCTACTCCAAAATTGGCTTACACTACACAATGTCCACTGTCACTCTTTACAACTGACAAAAATGAGTCAAGATGCCACTCACACATCTTGCTCCATGGCCAACCTCTCCCACTCTATTATAACTGCACACTACTGATTATCACCCTATACACACACATGTCCTTCACTTAGCACATGGAAAATTACCTCAAAGACTTTTTCCAACCCCAACCAACACACTCGGGACACTCACATAAACCAACTTCGGACAAAACAAAGAAAGGCTGAACATTTTTATACAAAGAGTTCATCCGCATGACACTAAAGTATGCATTCCCAACTTGGGCACCAACCTTATCTAATACAAACCTACACAAGCTACATAGTCTAAAACTGTGCTCTTCGCATTGTAATGGGCCTACAAAAATCACCCCAATACACCACCTTGACGCTGAATAAAAAATTCTCTCCCATAACAGGCCACCTAAACATGATAAATAATTCTTCAACAACATGCGATGCCCCTCCCTCCCTTACCCATACACTCCATACCCACTGTCAATCCCAGAGATGGACATTCCTTTGGGTGCTGATAGGGCTACTGCTTTCCTTTTCTACTGCTCCTTTCTTTCTAGGGATGCGAGTTTTATGCATCCACAGCTGAGTGTGAATTGGACCGGTACACACGATTCACCACACTGAGTCTCCATTTGGTGACCAGTCCCTTCTGCACACCCTGTATAGAGAGCATCCTTGTCGATGCTGAGGAGATGCTTTTCTGTTTACAGTGCATTATCCGTTTGCATGTGCGAGCCAAGTCTCACTCAGTTGCCAATGGCTCTCATTTCATCCACAACTGATCTTGATGGTGTTCTTTCTGCCATGAGACATCGCTCATACGCTAAGCTATTTGGATTTAGGGCAAAGGAACTCCTCTGAGAGCTCAATCTAGCTCTCTGGTTCTGGTTTTACACTTCCTTGCTCACAGTATCCACTATGCCTAAGCTACCTATAGCTCGGAGGATGTTGATATTCACTTTGTTGGGTTCCTGGAAATGATCGCAATGATGAGGGTGCCAAACAGTCTGCAAGGACATCGACTGGACCAACGTTTTGCTCTTCCCCACACTGAGTAAATACATTGCAGGAAACTGGCAAAGAAGATGGTAGCTAGCCAATGAGAAGCTAAAGTTGTGCGCCATTCCGCTAGGACTTTTCTTATGGACTTGTAACCCCCAAGACATCAAGAGCTTCAGGTCATTTCTGTCACCTAGGAATTGGACATGCATGAAACACAGGGCCATTTGATGGAGTGCTCCCCGCAACCTTACTTCAATGACTGCTTGTAAACCTTTGCTTGATCTCAGACCCTGAACCTGAGTCCACCCCTGTGCAAGGTCATCCTCAAGCAGCATGGGACCCGGAAGACTGGTGAGAAGAGGAGGGACTTTGTCCTCCCCCTGGTCCCCCTTTGATGGTCAAGATCTCAAGCTCGGAGAAAGATGTGGCCGAGGCTGGTACTCAAAGACTTGGAATTGAGGCTCCTAGGTGAGGAGAGAAACAGGTTCACTCTCAAAGAAGAAGAAAAGCAAGAGGAAGTACTCAAAGAGGACAAGTGATACCCATCCCTCTGCTGGTGCTCCAGTGACTGACAGGTGTGCTGCCAGTTTGGCAAGCGACTAGGCCAAGACCGCCAGGTCTGGCACTCAAGCGGGTGGATCCAGGCTGAGACCAAAGTTGCATGTGCAGTCAGCGGAGCCTTGATTACGTTGGGGCCACTTGTACAGAGATTACCTGGCAGTGCTTTTTAGTTATTTGCTCTACTGATGGCTGTAAGTTGGCCAAGGCCCCATGCTCCATCTGAAGAGACCTCGACTAACTCCCTGAGTCATTGCGTGCTGGTTGATATTCCTACTGGTAAGTTGCTCGAAGGCCATACAGTCTATCGTGTCAATTATGGAGGGTTGCTGCTTCAAAGCAATATGGAGTGTATCTTCTAGATGGGGCATTCTCTGAGATCAACCAGAAAGATTGCAAATTAAATCCCTCGTCTCTAGATATTGCTGAAATTTGGTTTATAGGAAGTTTGGGGGCCCTAAACCATTTCTGAATTTTTAAGGTTAATCTGACCAACTGTTCAGGAGATATGACCTGCAAGGTCACTAACATTTGGCGACCCATAACTAGGGTAATGACGGTCATAATTATATAAAAGTATACACATTTACAATCAGAAAAATACAAGGAATCCAAATGATGAAAGTTTTAGAACTCTAAGTTGAAAAATAAAAAAATCATACATTTGCTAAAATTGAAAATTTTTATAAAGAAGAAAAATGAAGGCTTATGCTTTGACTATTAGAATCAGTAAAAAAAAGAAGTTTGTTTATGCTAGTATTTTTCAAGTAATTATCACATAAGTGAGCACAATATTTTTATGTTGTCCATCAATTCTACATATTTTTCACACTTAAGCTCTTAATGTGACATAGTAATTGACATTATATATATTTTTTTGCATATAAAGAACAGTCAAAGGTCTTGGCTATTAGAAACAATCATAAAAAGGTTTTTTATGTTATTACTTTTCATGTAAATAACTTATGTTGATACCATATTTATAAATTACAGGTAAATTTAGGAATTTATTTTAGCTATCAGTTTGACTTTACCTAAATTTAGCTATGAAATGGATGGGCATTGACTGAATTCAGTGGTGGATGAGAAGGACTTTGGCGTTGTAGTTTTCAAAGCAGTGTATTGAGGCAAAAAATAGAGCAAATAGGGTGCTAGGATACATTCAGAGGAATGTTAGCTACAAGAGTAAGAAGGTTATCCTTAAACTCTACAACTCGTATGTCAGGCCACACTTAGAGTACTGTAGACAAGCATGGTCACCACATTTTAGACATGACATCAACCTGCTAGAGTCAGTACAAAGGAGGTTAACAAAGATAATACCTTCCCTGAAACACTTTGAATATGAAGATAGACTGAGTGTACTAAATATGTTCTCATTTGAGAGATGTGTGAGAGGAGATATGATTGAGCTTTTTAAAACCTGTGATGGATGAGTTGGATTTTAGCAAGTTGTTTGAGTTGGAAGGTAGTAATAGGACTAGGGGTCCTCCACTTAAAAATTTAAAAACACAGGTGCAGGTTGGATGTTAAAAAATATTTTTTCACCAATAGAGTGGTAGATTACTGGAATAGTTTGCCATCTGAGACAGTAGACAGTCCAAACTTGAATGTATTAAAATGCAGATTAGATGATTATATAGGGAGGGAGGGTATTCTGGACTCATTCCTGTGGATGCAGTTTTTTATTATTGTATATTAGGATTGATTTGGATTGATGAGTCTTAATGATGATGCATTTTGTTTTTGACACATTCCTATATATGGTTCGAATTGTATATTGTAGATGCATGATTGGACACAATCCTATGGATTGTTTAAATTGTATATTGTAGATGCAGGATCTGACACAATCCTATGGATGCATTTTATGGGTGGGTTTTGACAGATGCAGATGACCTTTGATAGGCCCTTGTGGCTTTTGTCATAGAGCAAATAGGGTGAAATTATGTTATGTTATGTTAAATCTCCAAGAATAAAAAAATTATATTTCACTGATAATCCTCACTGACAAAATAATTACAATAATGATAGGGAAGACCTGTTAACCTAATACAATTATGGCATATTCGATACTTTCATCAATTTCTCTCTGAGGAAAAGTATATTTAATTCTGCTGCCTCCTCTTAGTGTAGGACAACTCATGGCGTTTAATATATCATGTCCTGGCACTGCACATGAATTTTTATTTGATGGATAATGATATGCCCTTGCTCCTGATGATCCAGATGGATGTAAAAAGTTCAATGTGTAGTCATCAAACTCTTCACAATATTCCTCCATAATTCCATACCAAACTTGCCCATCATAAACACTTTTTTTTTTTTACTGATTCAAATAGCCAAAACATAGGCCTTCATTTTTCACATCTATAAATTTTTTTAATTTTGATACCCCAGAGGTCAAATATTGACCTCAAATTTTTGCAAATGTATGTTTTTTTTTTATTTTTCAACCTATAGTTCTAAAACTTTAATATTTGGATTCCTTGTCTTTTTTCGATTCTAAATATATATACTTTTATATAATTATGACCATTATTACCCTAATTTGGGTCGTCAAATGTTAGTGACCTCACACATGACCTCAAAATGCCCTAGGTCATATCTCCTGAGCCGTTGGTCATATTGACCTTAAAATTTCAGAATTTGGTTTAGGGCCCCAAAATTTCCTATAAACCAAATTTCAGCAAAATCTGAGAGATGAAGGTGTTAGGCACTGGTCTCTTATTTTGCAAGGCTATGGACTTGGTCATGGCGTGCCCGGCGCTGTCTGGGATGTCATACACCTCAATATTTAAAAAGACCCTATGCTCCAGGCCCTTCCAGCCTCCCTGCGCTCTGTGAGGGCTAACAGCCCTGAAGGGTGCATTATAAATACTTATTATTATTATTATGAGCATGGTCACTTCTACGCCCGTTGGGACACCTGTGCATGTTCTACTCACCCCATGCATTTCCCTGGCAAAGATGGCCGCACAAATGGTTCATACCTATCCTCGGCTAAAAGCAAGACTACCCAGATTTGACCCTTTCCTGTTAGATGAATCTGTCGCACGCCTCCACCGAGTCATCAGACTTATAGGAGATGACCCCTTCCCCCGCCTAGTTGGTCATGAGGCCGTCTTTGGAGATTAGTTAAGCTGTCTTCCTAAAGGAGGATAGCACCAGGGAATCTTCAGCTCCAACACCCCCACCCAAGCCTGGACTGCTGGCTTGGAGATTTTGGATCCTCCAAAGGAGGGACCCCTGTCCCAGCTACCAAAGGTTTTGAGTTGGAGGGAGTAAAAGATTAGTGAGCCCAACCTCTCCCAATAAGTCCTCGAAAGTGACAGGGTCTCCATCTCCTGGAGTTCTGCATCCCGAAACATACAGCCATTCCTGCCAGGGTCTTCTCTTCGAAGAGGGCCCGGCCCTACATCTCCGCTGAGTTAGTCATATTACTTTAATGGAATTGCCGCTAACTCAGGGCCAAGTGGGAGTTGCTTCGGAGACTCGTCTCTTCCCGTTTTCCCTTAGCTATCTTTTTGCAGGAGAAAATGCTGGGTGCGTGCCTCCTGACAACCCACCGGACTTTAAGGGTTTTGCCACCCCACCACCACCAGATGGGGTCTGGGCAGGGAGGATGCGCGATTTACATCTGGCATGATGGGGGGGGAGGTAGTCGATCACCTCCCATTCAAATATAATTTTCTGGTCTGCTGCCGTCTGAGAGCCTACCCCGCTGGTGCTTGGCACGGGCACAGTGGTCTCTATTTCAGGAATTAATGATTTCACTGTCTCAGTCGAGGAGTTTTGTTCGGTGGATGAGGCTATTGAGTTATACTCCAGCACACTATAAGGGGCACAGTGATTTGCTTTCCTGGCCACAATGCTGACTGACAGGACTCAGCACCTCGTCCGGCCTCAGCTTAGTCTCTTCTTCCTTCTGACAACCTGTCTTATTACCCCGCTTCCTCACTTTCCATACAACCTCTCCCACAACTTTCTCTGGTCAGCCTCTAATTTCACAGGGTAGACGCCGACCAGCTTCCTCTCGCCCAACCATCCCGGATCGTGGCGTTCCTCTCCCTACGCGGGAGCCACGAGGCAATACGGGTCCGCTGTTTTTGGTAAGCGGCCAAGCCAAGATCGGCACATCCGCCCTCGGTGCTACCCCAGGCAGGGAGTTCCTGACAGAGACCAAAATTCAAGTGCTCAGAGCAAAGACTAGTTTGCGTCGGGGCCACTCATTCTGAGACTACCTGGTGTTTTTAAGCCTCATAGCTTCAACGCTTTCTGGCTATTCGCTCTAATGATAGCAGCATGTTGGTTAAGGGCAACATGATCAGAGGAGAGCTCTAACTAATGTGATTGGGTATTTTTGTGTTTGTTACCTGTCCCATTACATGAATGAGGGGGTTTACGTCCCATGTACTCAAGTGGAGGCTAGCCTGCTTCATTTCAACTTCTTTACTGTTGGGTATATGCTCCTGCGCTGGGGGGAGGCGGGGCCTCCCTTTACATGTCTGAGCATATATTTTGCCTTGCCTTCTCTGTTGTTTATTCAGGTTTTTAGTGCTTCTTTTGCTGTTCATTTGTTTCCTTTTTTTTTGTTTTTAATGCAGCTTAATTTTTAGACGCTGGCTTATGGTCACTTATGCCCATGTTTGCTTTGCCAAGAGAGACCATTAAAAAACAACATGCTGAGCAATGATGGTAGTATTTGTATTTTTCCTGCCCAACATACACTCTCAATGAATATTAATTTTTCAAGAAGTTATCTTTAGAGTTTTGTATTAAGCTCACAGTATGAAAATTGTCAGGCTTTATCTGGGCTTAGTTGCCTTTTACAACACACACCCAAAGATTTAATGAGGATTTTCTTTGCCCCACATTTAGGCTAAAGATTCTTTTTTCCCTCCTTGTTTTCTTTAAAAACCTTGTGATTCCTTTTCCATCTTTGATTAATCAAAATTTGTTATGTTTGTGTAGTCAGTTTTCAGTGGTGCCTCTCCCACTAATCAGAGAATAGATAAAATTTTAAAACTGTTTTGCACATGTAACTTATATAAAAATTTGAGTGTGATTAATTTTTAAATGGTTAATTGTCTCCTCAGATGATGAGACTTCATCAATTGCTTCCACTGATAGTGGAAACAGCAGTTACACCCGCTGGAAGAAGCAAAGCCTCAAGGATGCATGTACTCTTAATACCCCGGAAACTGAAACAGAAACTGACCACAGTAGTGTGGAAGATGAATCTGCCAAAGTTGGATTATCAGAAGGAACACGAGAAGAGAGAGATAAGCTATCAAATGAAGGAGAAATTAAAGAAGAAGAAGGTGAGGAGAGAAAAAGTTTAGCTATTCATGAGAATGAACCTCCAGATAAAGAGAAAACTATGGAGGAAAAAGATGATGAAACCACAGAGGAACAAGAAACTAGCCTGAAAAAATGGGAAGCACAAGAATCGGATAGAATTATGAATGGAGGAAAGGATGAAGAGGAGAGAATGGCAGTCACTGCAACAGATCTCAATGGAGAATTAGACTCTGACAACAATCATGTAGATTTAGAATCTGATACAGTGATGAGTGAAGGTGAAGAAAGCAGTCTAACTTCTGTCACAAAAAATGAAAATGTACCTGATATTGACCCAAATGTGACTAAGTGTGAACTTGAACTCGAAGGTGAATTAACCTCAACAATATGGACCAAATCCTTAGGATGTGTGGAAGAGATGGAAAGTCAATCGCAAGACCTGAAAATCGGTGTGATGCAGTCAGATTTTGAAAGAAATCACCAAACCAACCTCAAGCCAAATTCTATATCAATGAAAGTAATAAAAATAACTCAACTAAAAGTAAAAGAACCCAAATCTGGCAATGAATATGATGAAAAAATTTCATCCATTATACTAAAACCCAAAGTTGAAGAAACAGAAGAAGAAAAAACTATCTCCTCGACAAATAATAGTGACCCTCAACTGGAGACTGAGTTGAAAGATGAAGAGGAAAGTGTCGTTTTACCAGAACTGAAAGAAATAAGCAATCAAGATGTAAAAGATAAAGAAGAAAGCTTGAAAGCAAGTGAAACAGGAGATGAAGAAGTTAGTAGCACAAAGTGTTTTGCTTCCAAAGAGAATTCATCTGAAGATGAAAAGTCTGAGGTTTCATCACAGATTGATTTGAACTCTGCAGATTCCATGGATGAGAATATTCGGAATTTGGAGAAAATCAATGAACTCCTCAGGCGAGAAGAGTTGAAGGAAAAAGCACTTATAAAGGGAGATTTGGATATGGTTTCCCCGGATTCTCAAAGAGAATACCTAAGTAGCAACACTTCTGTAGAAATGCAAAGCAAAAGTAACAAAAGCTTTAATAATAAATTAGTGAAGGATGTCCTAGACAAAGAAAATTCTTCCCAAGTGTCTCAAAGTGATGCCAAAGATCATTCAATGAAGCTTACTGATAAATCCAAGGAAGATGAGAAGCAAAAAAACCCCTTGGAGCCACCCAAAAGAAATAGCATCGACGAAATGATGGATGATGATTACTTCCAAGGCTTTCTGGATGAGATTAATCTGCGCAAGAAAGTGGAGAACTACCAGAAGATCATGAAAAATGCCCAAGTGAGGTCGCCAGGTGAGGCTGACATGACATCTGAGAATAATACAGATGAAGAGGACAAGGAGAAAGAGAGCCCAAAAATGGACTTAAGTGCAAACTCTTTCAGTGAACAGTTAATGACTAATTCCTCCTTAACGATCGGAAAAGTGAGTTTACCCAAGTCGATTAAAGTTCAAAAAATGTCTGGCAGTCGACACAGTTCCTATGACGAGGACCCCATTAGTACTAAGTCGCTCCCATCCGTCAACATTAAGTCTATTATGGTCGCAGGAAAACAGAGCGCGGAAGATAAAGATGATGAATCCGAAGAGGAAGCGTTGATAGGAGAAGATAAAGATCCAAAGGAAGAGGATCTTCTCGTCAAGGAATCTTCCCCCTCCTTGATCGATTTTCAGAATTATGCAAACAAAATGTTCCACAATATTACCATCAGCAGCAAGTCGCTCTCGAGTGACAAAGACCCATTGGGGAACGCCGCCAAAGAAAAAGACCCCCCCAAGCCGAAGACGCAAGTGAGTAGCTCGAGTACATCGGTGGACGAGATGCGGAAGACGCCGAATCACGCGAACAACACTCAAGAAAGGGAGAGACGTTCAAGCACCAAAGAAGAGTTAGAGGAGAGGGCGGGGGCGGACGAACCTTCGAATGCGAGCAAGGAAACCTCCGACTCAGAGTCCCTGATGGAAGCCGTCCGTTTGGTCAAAAAGATAGGTAATATCGCCATAAAAAGGGTGGACAGTCAGACATTGGAGCACAGCTCTGGCAACGACAAAGTCACGATATCGGTCGCTAGTGCCAGTACTTCGAGCACGAGCAGTGCCAAGAGCGATACTTCGAAAGACTCTATGACGAACAAGCCCACGACGTCGCCATCGAGCGTCAAAAAGCCAGAGCGAAAGTCGTCGGATAATCCCCTCATGGGGATTGGGACCAGCGTGAGCGTCACAAAGGCGTCCGACAAAGATCGGGATAAAGAGAAGGACAAAGATAAAGATCGAGACAAAGACAAGGTGAAGATGCCCTCGGGTGTAGACACCACCCGTCTCAGCCCCTCAATCTCTATTATCCCCGTTGCCAGTTCGTCCTCGTCATCCACCAACCCCGTTGACAAGGCACGCGTCCATGCATCCCCCCTATCGGGGGTGGTATCCACTTCCACTCCGCAGAGTTCCGCCACCACGACGCCCACGACCACAATGACCACCGTGTTTTCGAGTTCGGCCTCGCCGGGCTTCTCCATGGGGGCCACGCCCCCCAGCTCCTCCATATCTGCCTCCCCGAGCATTCCCCCGCCCCCTCTCCTTTCACACTCTCTTCCTTCTCCAACGGGGGCGCCCGTGAGAGGGGGCATCATTCCACCCCCTGTTCCTGGGATGAGCTTAGCGGGAGGGCCTCGAACCCCAATCACTTCGCCCGGGCTGCGTATGATGGCGCAACCTGGCATGATGCTGGGGAACCGCCATCCCGGAGCCCCCCTTGGGCGCCACCTGCCCCCTGAGGCTGGTCCCTTATCTGCCGAATTGAACAAGCACGCCCACAAGCTGGCCGAGATGATGCGCGCCAGCTTGGAGGAAGTGCTGGGTGGCCTTGTGGGCGTGGGGACGCCCGAAGCGCGGCTGGCAGCGCTGCAGCTGGAGCTGGAGCGCTCGAATTGGCGCCACCAGCAGGAACTGATCGAGGTACGCCACAACGCTGACGTGATGCTGGTCGAGATGCGGGCAAACCTGGAGGCGGAGCGCCAGCGAGCCGTAGACGAGGCGCGCCGCCAGATGGAGCAGAAGTTGGTGGAGATTCGGCGCCAGATGGAGGCGCAGATGTCGGAGATGCGCCGCCAAGCAGAAGTTGAAAAGCAGCGCGCCATCGAGGAGACGAAGAAGAAGCAGTGGTGTGCCCACTGTGGCAAAGAGGCCCTCTTCTTCTGCTGCTGGAACACTTCCTACTGCGATTATCCTTGTCAGGTATGGGTGGGTAGGGGCGAATTCGACATATAAGGGCGTCAGGAGAAATCTTTATCATGATTAAAGATGAAATCTCCTTTTCTGGTATCTTGATAATTTCATTCCAGGTCTCTTGAGTTTTTAGGGATGGGACGAAGAGTTTAGAGGAAATAAGGATAAAAGGCGGTGATGTAGTGCGGTTGGGACAGTTAAACTCAGAGAAAATCACTTGGTCCTCATGGTTTCTTGTCCATTATCTTCCACATGTTTTTGAACAGTGGCGAGGTTCCGATGGACTGATGGATGGTTGATTTCCTTGTTATTTAAATAAAAAGGCACCCTAAGGAGTGCGGACAACTACTGGATGTTAAATCTGACTTCATTTGTGGGGAAAGTGTTAGAAGGATTAATTGAAGCACCTTGATTTGCACAATTTGATCAAAGCTATTTAATATGCGGTTTGTAGGAACTAATTAACTAGCCTGAGTCTTTCCACTCGAAGGGATAGTACAAGCGTCTTTGGACAGTGGGCATACTTTACCTGTACTTGGGAACTGTGTTTGATCAAGTACCCCCAGCAACTTATGCCTAAGTCGGCAGTCGCCAGATAGCCCCTTAATTAAAAAAAAAAAAATTATCAAGTACCCTACCAGCTGCTTTTGATTAGTGGAAAAATTGGGGATTAGAGTAAGAACTGGTTCTCTGAAAGGTGGCAGAGAGTTGTAATCACTGGCCAGGACTCTCAATTTTTGTTTTAATCCTTCTTGTTTTTCTTTTATATAAAATATATAAGCTACAGGTTCTTTCTCCACATAAACAAGGTGGAAGATATGAAAAATGGTGGTGATAAGGTAGTAATTGTAAGCTGATGCAGTATTGGTATGCAAAATCATAGTTGGGACTATTCTCTAAAAGCACTGGAGCTTGACTTCATTGATGTAAAGAAAGGCTGGTGTGTGCTGATTAGCAGCAATTTAAAGTTCTCCAGACAGTAAGTTGAGACAAACAAAAAAGTTCAGTTTTGAAACAAAGAAATTGGGCTGCCATTGTATACTCATTGGTGCAACCTCACTTGGAGTGCAGGTTGGGGATGTATGCAGAAAGTAAAGAGAGATCTGTTCTAGAACCCTGTAAGGAGGACACTGATTTGTTTTCTTGGCCGTCGTGTTGACGGGACTCAGCGCCCCGTCCAGCCCCAGCTTAGCTTCTTTCTGATACCCTGTCTTCTTACCTTGTTTCCTCACTTTCCATTCAACCTCTCCAACAACTTTCTCTGATTGGCCTCTAATTTCACATGGTAGATACTGACCAGCTTCGTCTCACCCAACCATCCCTGATTGGGGCTGGAGGTTAAGGAACAATGCCCCTTCACGCCTGAGCTCCGGTTCGGATTTTTTTTTTAACCACCTGCCTCACCTCCACCCTCACCTTCCTAACCCCTACTCCC
Source organism: Ceratothoa steindachneri (assembly GCA_963969495.1). NCBI lineage: Eukaryota > Metazoa > Arthropoda > Malacostraca > Isopoda > Cymothoidae > Ceratothoa > Ceratothoa steindachneri. The sequence continues at coordinate 8,001,757 of OZ018317.1, read as the reverse complement.
ACCCTCACCTTCCTCAAATACCCTTTGTCTTTCTTTTCCTGGACTATTAATTTTACACCGAGCCTAAGGTGGAGCCACCATACTGATGGGCTGCCTGTCCACTGGGCGGGAGTAGTGACCTCAATGTGGCAGCTAACTTTTCCGACCCTGTATTCACCCCTCGCAGAATGGGCTACTGTGTGGGGTGATTAGCGGTTGCGTCCCGTGATACATAGGGTCACCATGCCCGATGTAAACAAACAAAAAAAAAACCACTTGCCCTTTACCACCGTCGGAGCCACTCTCAGATAGCTCCACAGTAAAAAGGGAGATACCCCCCCCCCCATTGCTTTCACAGGGGACCCTGCAAACTTCTTTTACCGGAGGAGAGACTTACTCCTATGGGTGAAGGGGACTCCCGCCTCACCCCCTTGTATGGAGGCGCTCTTGGGTGACTCCTCTTCTACAGAGGCAGTCCCTCCGTATCTGTCCCAGAGGACTGCCAAGAGAGCAGTTAGGCGGCCTATAATTGAGCGGCTTGATAGGGCAAACCCCTTAGACAAGGCATAAAAGGGCCCGTCAGCCCTTACCCCATAATGTACTGCTTGCATACATGACAAGTTTACAGGGGGTCAATGTACCTGCCCCCTTCTCTTCGCCGGCATTAGACGAAAAAAAAAAGGAATCTCAAATGGGATCCGTGATGTCTTGGGAGGGGATGGCCACATAGACACCCGCCTGAGATTGACATGGTGCATGAGGTGACCCAGCCCCAGAAGGTAGGATCTTCAATGGGGGTAGTACCTGGGCTTCGTGGCAAACATGGTACCCTAGTCCGCCACTGTTCAAGCTTCTCAGACAACTAGGGTCCCCGAGGTCTCACAAGGTGAGGAGAGATCTCCTTCCCCAGCAGGTGCCTCTGTGACAGCCAAGACCTTCTCCATTTCAGAGAAGGATCTTGCTGGAGCTGCTACCGGCGGAGGAAAAAAGCAGCTGTGTAAGGGGCGCAGTGATTTGCCTTCCTGGTCGCCGTGCTGACTGGACTCAGCGCCCCATCCAGCCCCAGCTTAGCCTCTGTTTTTACTCTGCTTCCTCATTTTCCCTACAATCTCTCCCACAACTTTCTCTGGTCAGCCTCCAATTTCACATGATAGACGCTAACCAGTTTTCTCTCGCCCAACTATCCCGGATCGGGGCTGAGGGGGCTGGAGACAACGTTCCCTTACCCACGAGTTCTGGTTTGGGGTGGTGGGCTTTTAACAACCTCTTCCCTGCTGCCTTGTAGGATACAACATTTTTAGACAAAGGCTCGGTCATTAGCCAATACCTGTGGTGGGTGTCAGCAAGGGCATGTGTCCCATGAAGATTTGCCACTGCTACCTATTTAGCATAAGATGTAATTGGGGGGGAGGGGGTGACCGGGCCCACTAGTCGTAATCTGTATGGCTGGAGCTAGGCTCCTGGGACTTGACTGTCAGAGGGTACAGGGTGTGTGTATTTTTCAGGATGCCATTTCAGCCCAATAGATGGGGGCTCGAACCTAGTAGAGCCCTAGGAAGCTGCCCTCCAGTTGGTGAAAAAGGCCAGGATAGTTTCAGTGCCATGTGTGCACATGGATAGTTGTCCTGGCGGGGGGCTCCAAGGCCCCTAATACATCCGCGGGTTAAGGCTTCTGAGAATGGGACTCAGTCTCCTGGTTTTGGCTGTGTGCATGTGACTGGCTCATAACCTGTCCTACCCTCTACTTATATTCTACCATGATTGCGCCCTTTGGTTTGTGGGTGTATAAAAGATGTAGTGGTATCAGGGGTAAGCTGCAGAATGATGGAGAGTTACAGTACACTGTATTTAGAGGATGTCAAGTGGAGGAGAGGAAAGAGTTTGATGGTTTGTTGCTTAAATGTGTAGAGGAGTTCTGCTATCTGGGAGATATGATCACTGCAGGGGGAGTTGCTGGGGCGAGTTCTGTGGCAAGGGTTAATAGTGGTTGGAAAAAGTTCAGAGAGCTGCTTCCTCTCTTGATGCTGAGGGGGGGGTTCCCTCCCAGCTAAGGGACGTCTGTACATAACGTGTACAGTGCAATATTTGTACAGCAGCGAAACTTAGGCTGTGAAGGAAGAGGATATCCAAAGGCTCAAGCGTACTGAGATGAGAATGGTGAGATGGATGAGGCTTGGAGGTGATAGAGTTGCGAATTGTCAATTAAGGGATAGATTAGGCATAGAATGTATTAATGTGGCACTGAGAAGAGGCAGATTTAGGCAGTTTGGTCATGTGGCGAGGATGGAGGATAATAACTGGGTGAAGAGTGTTAGGAGTATGGAGGTTGGGGTGTAACTGCCTGAGGGAGACCGAGGAAGACATGGAATGAGGTCATGCAGATATGGGTCTGAATTGAGAAACTGCCACTGATTGAACAGCATGGATATCCGCCTTTAGGTAAATAAGGCCGACACATGCAAGCATGTGTCTTAATATCTGATGGAGTAATAATGGCGAGCAATTATACGCAGCGTGCTGTTCATTTGTTTATGGCATGGCGTAACATCATACCCGTGCCGCCTGTGATGGACAGCGGAGGCTATCTTTCTTCTGCACAGTGTGGCTTCCGCAAGTGCCACTCCACGTCCAATGCTCTGTTCCAAATGGAAAATGCGGTCTGCGAGGCCTTCTTAAGTAGACGCACTACACCACTGTGTTTTTCGCTCTGGAGAAGGCCTATGATACTGCATGGCGATAGGGTATCATGGACACTCCCCACTATGTGTGCGAGGGGACGCCTCCTAATCTCTATCTGAATTTCTGTGAGATTGTCGATTCCGCATACGGGTGGGGCGAGCCCTCTCCGACACAGTGGAGTAGGAAGAGGGTGTCCTCAGTGTCACACTCTTTGCCCTGAGCATCAACGGCATCACCTCGGTGCTGCCGGAAGATGTTCTCGCTACACTCTACGGGGACTACCTTTCGATCTCTTTTGGCGCGGCCCCGTAAGGGGCGCGGCGATTTGCCATCCTGGCCGCCGTGCTGACGGGATCCAGAGCTCCGTCCGGCCCCAGCTTAGCCTCTCTTCCTTCCTTCAGATAGCCTGTATTTCTCCCCTACTTCGTCGCTTTTCATACAACCTCTCCCACAACTTTCAATGGTCAGCCTCTAATTTCACAGGGTAGATACTGACATTCTTCTCAAGCCAACCTTCCCGGATCGGGGCTGAGGGGGAAGGGGACAACGTTCCCTAACCCCTGAGCTCCGGGTCGGGGTTTTTTTTTTTTAACAACCTGCTTAATCCCCACCCATACATTCCTCACATCCCTTTTCCTTTCTTCACACTCAATTTTACGCCGCGTCTAAGTTGGAGCCGCCATGCCGAGGGACTGCCAGGCCACCAGGCGTGAGGGGTGGTCCCAAGTGGCGGCGCCTGGCTCTGCCAGGCCTGTAAGCACCTCTTGCAGTGCGGGCAACTGCGAGAGGTGGTGAGCTATTGCGTCCTGTATAAAAAAAAGAGGGTCACCATGCCCATGTATGCAAATAAAAAAACAAAACAAATCTCTTCCCATTTCCCCTTGTACAGCGATGGAGCCGCCCTCGGTCAGCTCCACCGAAAAAAATGGAGTTCTCCCCCTCCCCTGTGCTTGCGCAGGGGACCCTCCATATTTCATTAACCGGAGAGGAGGCTTACTCCTCTCCTACGCCTACGGGTAAAGGGGACTTCCCCTCACCCCCTTAGAGCTGGCCGACCATGGGGCGGTCAAGGTCGAACGTGTGATGAAAAAACAGGGAGGGGCCCCGAGACCCACCCCTACACTCTTCGTCACGTTCGACTGTGACAAGCTCACTGAGTCGGTGCGTACCAGTTGGTACCGCTACCGCGTGAAGGCATTCGTGCCACTGCCGCGGCGGTGCTATTACTGTCACCGGTTCGGCCATACGAATCGTTCTTGTAGACGTGCAAAGTCGGGGTCACCGGAACTCTGTGTAAATTGCTCCAAGGCCGCACACGATACGTCTAAATCATTGTGGCCAAGTGTGTCAATTGCGGAGAGCCGCACCCCGCTTCTTCGAAGCAATGTGGTGCTTATCTCCGTGAGAAAGAAATCCTGGCCGTTCAGGCCCAGGATCGACTCTCATTCCGCGAGGCTAAGGACTTGGTCCTGGCGCGCCCGGCTCTGCCTGGGATGACATATGCCTCAATAGTTAGAAAGGCACCCTCTGCTCCTGGCCCATCCAGGCCAACCATCACGGTTGTTTCCGCGCACATTCGGAGCCCTTCTGCGGGCTCTACTCAACCCGGGCGCTCTCCTGGTAAAGCTGGCGGCAAAAAGGGTTCACACCCAGCCCCGGCTAAAACCAGGGCTCCCCCCTCTTTCCCCAGCGTGACTGTTTCCCTTAAGGCGAAACGGCCACGCGCCTCCACCGAGTCGTTAGACTCACAGGAGGGAAAAGACCTGAAGTTGGTCGCTAGGCCATCTTCCGGGGTTCCTAAAGCTGTCCCCCGAAAGGAGGACAGCAACAAAGGAGCTTCGGCTCCTTCGCCCACGCCTAGAGGTGGAGCGAGTGGCTCGGAGACGGTGGTTCCTCGAAAAGAGGGCCCCCCACCCTGCCTCCAAAGCCGCAACGCCCGCCTAAGGTTTCGAGGCGGAAGGAGGAAAAGACTCGCATGGCGAGCCCTACCTCCCCCAATAAGTCTTCGAAGGCGACAGCGCCTTCAGCACTTTGTCCGGCCAACAGCGCCCGGGGCTCTGCCTCCGGGAAGCGTACGGCCATTCCCGTGACGGTTTTCAGTTAGAGGAGGGCCCCCGCGTCTCCTCCGAGCTAGGCCTGGAGGGCATATTCCTTCAATGGAATTGCCGTGGACTCCGGGCCAACTGGGAGGAGAGGAGCTGCGGAGGCTCGTCTCGCCCTTTCCCCGTTAGCTATCTTTTTGCAGGAGACCGTGCAGGTGCGTGCCCCCTGCCCTTCCTCCCGGGGTATAAGGGTCTTGCGACCCCACCACCACGGGATGTCCGGGCTGGGGGTGGCGCGGTTTACACCCGGCATGATGTCTCCGTTCTTGCTTTCTCTTTAGATACCTCCTTTCAGGCCGTGGCTGTGCAGCTGCACCTGGATAGGAGGTATACTATCATTTCTGCGTACATTCCACCGTCAGCTGACTTCGACGCGGGGGACCTCGCCGCGTCGTGGCACGGTTGCCGAGGCCCTTTCTCTTGCTTCGAGATCTGAACGGCAGGCATCCTCTCTGGGGAGATTACTCAATAAATCCAGGGGACAGGTCCTTGCCGATCTTTTCGAAGAGCTTGAGATGGGTGTCCTAAACGGGGATGAGTTTACGCATCACTGTCCGAGAACCGCTTCATTTTCTTGCCTTGACCTATCTATGTGCTCTTCGGATGCACAGCCTGATTTTGATTGGGAGGGTGGTCGATAACCTCCATGGTAGTGATCACTTTCCCATTCAAATATCATTTTCTGGGCAACTGTCGCCTGAGAGCCCACCTCGGTGGTGCTTGGCGCTTGCGCGGTGGCCTGCATTTCAGGAAATTACTGAATTCTCTATCTCAGTCGGGTTTAGATCGGTAGATGAGGCCGTTGAGTTCTTCTCCGGCAACCTCATCGCCGTGGGCTTGACCACTCCCATGGTGGTCGGCCGAGTGTGAGACGGCCCTCAAACAGAAGCGTTATGTCTACATGCGCTATAAGCGCAGCCCGAACGATTTCACTATCGCTGAATTTCGTCGGGCTTGCGCTAGGTTCCGGTATATTTCGAAGCACGCCCGCCGCTCTTCTTGGCAGGCATACGTGTCTTCACTTAACGGGAAGACCCCTTTAGCAGAGGTGTGGAGGTGAGTTAAAAGGATTCGGGGCAAGTTCTCGCACGACCCCCCTCCCGTTCTCCAGGATAATGGGACCGCAATCTCGGACCCCTCGTCCGTGGCGGAATCCTTAGCGACCACTTTTTCCGCATTCTCTAGACAGGATGCTGCTCCGTCAGCATTAATGCACGTCGCGATGTCGCGGAAGGCCGCCGGCTGGACTTTACCTCCAGAGGCGGAGAACCCTTCAACGACAAGTTTACTGTGAGTGAGTTGCGCTCCGCTCTCGCTTCGTGCGCGGACACCTCCCATGGTCCGGACGATGTCCCATACGCCATGCTTCGACACCTGGGTGAGCGAGGCATGGCCTTTCTGTTAGATTTGTTCAACAGGATCTGGGTAGAGGGTCTTCTCACAGACTCCTGGCGAATGGCTACTGTGCTCACCTTTCGCAAACCGGGGAGAGATCACTCTACTCCAACCGGTTTCCGCCCAATCTCTCTAACCTCTTGCGTGGGCAAGTTGATGGAGAAATTGGTAAATGTTAGATTAGCCTTTTCCTGGACAGCGGAGGCCATCTGTCTTCTGCGCAGTGTCGCTACCGCAAGTTCCACTCCACGTCGGATGCTCTGCTCCGACTGGAAAATGCCGTCTGAGATGTTTTCCTTTGTAGACAGCACTACGCCACGGTGTTTTTCGATCTGGAGAAGGCCTATGATACCGCATGGCGATACGGTATCTTGGAGACTCTCCACACGATGGGGGCGAGGAGACGCCTCCCAATGTTTATATCTGAATTTTTGCGAGATCGTCGATTCCGCGTACTGGTCGGGGGATCCCTCTCCGTCCCAAAGGAGCAGGAAGAGGGTGTCCCGCAGGGAAGTGTCCTCAGTGTCACACTCGTTGCCCTGAGCATCAACGGCATCACCTCGGTGTTGCCGAAAGATGTTCTCGCTACGCTCTACGTGGACGACCTTTCGAACTCTTTTGGCGCGGCCCAGATGCCAACTCTGGAGCGTCGACTCCAACAGGCATTGAACCGCGTCTCTCGCTATGCCGAAGCGAACAGGTTTCGGTTTTCTTTGGCCAAGACTAAAGGTGTGCACTTCTGCCGTCATCAACGGCGTCACCCCGACCCAGACTTGTTTCTTAATGGGGGTGCGCCTGGATGTGGTGGAATCGCTGCATTTCCTCGGCCTGAAATTCGACCGACGGCTCACCTGGGATGCTCATATTCGCAGCCTTAGGGTCTCTTGTACCCGCGCCATGGACATTCCCCGTTCCGTGACGTTCAGCGCTTGGGGCGCTGATAGGGCTACTCCCCTACTTTTTTTATCGATCCTTTGTTCGTTCGAAGCTCGACTACGGATGCGATTTTTATGCATCCCCAGCCGAGCGTTTATTGCGGAAGGTGGATTTGATCCACCACACCGACCTTCGCCTTGCGACCGGTGCCTTCCGCACTTGCCCCATTGAGAGCCTGTTGGTCGATGCTGGCAAGATGCCACTCGCTCTGCGGCTCGTGCAGTGCATCACTCGCCTGTACGCGTGAGCCCGGCGCCTCCCTCAGTCGCCAAAAGCTCTCACTGCATCCGCAGCTGATCTTGATGGTGCCTATGCCGCCGAGAGACGCCAGTCATACCCTAAGCCCTTTGGGTTTAGGGCCAGGAAACTCCTTCGAGAGCTAGATATAGCTCTCGGGCTGGTGGCGCCCCTGGTTCTGCCCAGGACGCCACCCTGGAGGGTACCACATTTGGCTATTTGTCGCCACGCCTCTGCTCCCAAAGCTTGTACTGCGCCGGGAGTATTGCGTTTGACCTTTTTGGAGCACACATCGTGTCACGCTGGAACCGTGCCAGTATATACGGATGGCTCGAAGTCCCAAGAGGGGGTCGGCTTCCACGCCGTATCCCCTCTGTTTGAAATCAGCGGGGCTCTACCAGGCCCTGCGTCTGTCTTCACGGCCGAGCTGGTGGCAATACACCACTCGGTACGGTAGATTACGCGACGTGCCCTGTTCGGAGACCGGATTGTGATCTATAGCGACTCACAAAGCGCTCTGAGTGCTCTCGGGGCATTGTAATCTCCGAATCCCCTGGTTCGCGATATCCGTGACGCCACGGTTATGGCGAGCCGGGCAGATGTCGAGATTATCTTCTGCTTGGTTCCTGGGTTCCTGGACATGTAGGAATTGCGGGGAATGAGGGCGCCAAAGAGTCGGCGAGGACTCTGCGACCGGACCAGCGTTTCGCTCTTCCTCACACCGACTACAGGGCAGGAATACGGTTAGCTCTTCGGACTGCTTGGCAAAGAAGATGGGAGACGGTCGAAGGGAACTTAAAAGTTGCGTGCCATTCCGCCGCGACTGTTCCCATGGACCTATCCCCCAATGCCGCTACGGCTTCAGGTTGCTTTCTGTTGTCTCCGAATCGGACACACTTGTGTGACGCATCGCTATTTGATGGAGCGCTTCGCCTGCGCCCTATTGTGACGAATGCGTCGTCCCCCAGACTGTTCGGCACATTGTTGTCTAATGTCCCAGTCTGGGTGATCTTCGCGCATGTTACCTGTCCCGGTCTCGGGATGGGCGGGGTCGCTACCGCCTGTCCCTTGTACTCGGGTCGAGTGCGTGCACCATGACTGGTCGACTGATAGACTTTTGGGGGGAGGCCGGCCTTCTCCCTTGTATTTAACTTGTTTTTTTGTTATTGTTGTTTTTTTGTTTTTTTGTAGGTCGCAAGCTCCTGCGCTGGGGGGAGGGGTACCTCCCCCCGACGCCGGAGCTTGCTTTCTGATTGTTATCCCGTTTTATTGTTGTTTCTGTTAAAATTTTTATTTTAAAGTAACCTAGAACTGTGCTGTTTGTTTGCGGCGACCTATGCCCAAGTGGGCAGTCGCTAGCTAGATAGCCTGTTAAAAAAAAAAAAAATCTTTTGGCGAGAGCCAAATGCCAACTCTGGAGTGTCGACTCTG
>OZ018317.1:7702998-7987998 GCA_963969495.1 Ceratothoa steindachneri | reverse complement strand
TCATGTGTAGTTTATTTCTCAAACTCCTAAAACTAGTTCAAATTTTTAATCCCAAATTCAAGTCACAAACTCTCTACGATTATGCTTAGTACATTATTGTAACCATTGACAAAAATACATTTCAAGTTGTCATAAGATAGAATCAATGATACAATTGGCACCGATGCTTCTCCTTGTCACAGCAATTGACACATTAAAAGAAATCCCCTAACCAATTTGAGGATGATAATTTCTTTTAATAAGTTTTTACTGGTTTACTAATCTATTAAATAGTTCTGGATTCAATTTAGTTTTATGGTTTTTGTATACATAGCTATAGCTTTAAACATTGAATAATTAGCATAGTATTTTTGTATAGACCTTGCGTTTATTTTCTCTGTATATTTTGGCCGATTTGTCTCATTTTGTTAATTTTATTTGCCATTTTTTTAGTTGATTGATGATGATGAACCATTTGTGGAAGAAACCAAAATAAGGAAAAAAAAATTTAATGTGAGTTGGTCCATTGTGGTCTTTGGTTGTTGGTGGCATTACTCTGTTTTGGTGCTAACTTTTGGGTTGTCTTTTTATATGGAGAGGGGGAAAAATATGGGGTAGGCGTAGCTCCCATTTGACTAGCCTTTGGAAAATAACTGCAACCTCTCCCATGCATTGCTTTTTGTCTTTTCATGAGTCTTCTCTCTGCCAGCTGGGACTGGCTGTTAGTTTCTACATTTAAATCTCTGCTCTTTAATATAAACTCTGCTATTTTGTTTTTTTGTCTTTGATAATTAGTACAACCTAGTAAGGAAATCCACTTTGGCTGCTCACTTGAGAGCTGCACCCTTGGGGATTGATCAGTCCACTGTGCAACTTCTCATCAGTGTGTGTGTGTTGCTGCACCCAGGGTGGAGACCTGAAAACTCGAGATGGGATAGGCAGTTGGCCATAGGATATATTCCTCCTTCCCCCATTTTTTCTCAGTGGTCCAAGCTTTGGTGTTCTCTGTTGTTAGCAAAATTTCAGATTACATCTCTATTAGCAAATCTTCGTCCGACCATGATATTGGGGCTGATGAGGTATTCTGCAACAATACTTCCACCTGTCAAGGGGCTCACCTTATGTGGCAAAGGGGTTTCCTTTTTGCCATCTTTGGAGCCACCCTCGAACAGCTCCAAGATTCTCCTATCAGAGAGGGTGTTTCCACATATCCAATAGCTACAGGTTCAGTGGTTTTCCCTTACCCCCGTGCAACTCTTCTAGTTGCCGGTTGGTATTACTACCGCATGCTACATTCGTGCCACTGCCGCGGAGGTGCTACTACTGCCCCCGCTTCGGCCATAGTACGTGCAAAGTCGGTGTTGCCCGAAGTCTGTGTAAGTTGCTCCAATGCTATACACGATATATCCAAATCGTATGTGGCAAAGTGTGTCATTTGCTGAGAGCCGCACCCCCCTTCTTTGAAGCAATGCGGTGCTTATCTCCTTGAGAAGGAAATCCTGGCTGTTCAGTCCCAGGAACGTCTCTCATTTCGAGAGGCTAAGTACTTGGTCCTGGCGCGCCCGGCGATGCCTGGTACGTCTTAGGCTTTCACGTTAAGAAAGACGCCCTCTGCTCCTAGCCCCTCAAGGCCTACAAGCACGGGCGTTTCCGCCCCCTTTCGGAACCCTTTTGCCGGTTCTACTCAACCCGGGCGCTTCCATGGTACAGCTGGCGGCACAAAGGGTTTCACACCCAGCGCTGACTAAAACTAGGGTTCCCCCACCGCGCCTCCACCGAGTCGTTAAACTCACAAGAGGCAACACCCCTCTGGTTGATCGTGAGTTCATCTTGCGGGCTTCCTAAAGCTGCCCCCCGAAAGGAGGCCTCACTAAAGGAGCTTGGGCTCCTTCGCCCATACCGACTGTAGGCTGCGTGGCTCGGAGACGGTGGATCATCGAAAAGACGGGCTCCCGCCTGCGAAGGTTTCGAGGCGGAGGCAGGAAAAGACTCGCATGGCGAGTCCATCTTCCCCCGATAACTCCTCGAAGGCGACAGTGCTTTCAGCGCATTGTCCGGTCAACAGCGCCCGGAGTTGTTCCTCCGGGAAGCGTACCGCCATTCCCGTGTGAGTACTCCGCATCTTCTCTTTGCTAAACCTGGAGGGCATATTCCTTCAATGGAATTGCTGCGGACTCCAGACCAACTGGGAGGAGCTGCGGAGGCTCGTCTTTCATTTTCCCTTAGCTAGCTTTCTGCAGGAGACCATGCTGGGCGCGTGTCCCCTCCCCAACCTCCCGAGGTATAATGGTTTTGCGACACCACCACTACAAGATGGGTCCGGATAGGAGCATGTGTCATTTACACCCAACATGTTGTCTCGGTTCTTTAATTTTCTCTAGATACCTTCTTTCAGGCCAAAGCCTTAAAGCTGCACCTGGATAGGAAGTATACCGTTATTTCTACCTACATTCCACCCTCAGCGGACTTTGACACGGAGAACTTCCGGCGGGTCATGGCACGGTTGCCGAGGCCCTTTCTTTTGCTGGGGAATCTGAACAGTAGACGCCCCTTCTGGGGAGACTAATCGATCAATCACAGGGGCCAGGTCCTTGCCGACCTGATCGACGAGCTGGAAAAAGGTCTCCTAAATGTGGATGAGTTTACGCATCACTGCCCGAGAACGTCTTCATTTTCTTGTTTTGATCTATATTTGTGCTCTCCGGATGCAGAGCCTGATTTTAGGTCGGGGCTAGTCGATGAACTCCATGGTAGTGATAACTTTCCCATTTAAATATAATTTTCTGTGCCCCTTCCCACTAAGAGGGCGCCCCGGTGATGCTGGGTGCTGTGGTACGCATTTCAGGAAATGACTGATTTCTATGTTTCAGTCGAGGTGTTTAAGTTTTTGGATGGGGCCGCTTAGTTCTGCGGGTACCTCATCGCCGTGGGCCTGATTTACCATTCTTAGAACGTCTAGGCGTTTTGCACTGACTAAAACTTTCGTGGTAGTCAGCCGAGTGTGAGACGGCCATCAAACAGGAGTTATGCCTAGATGCACTATTAGCATCGCCCGATCGATTTCGTCAAGCTAGTGCTAGGTTCTGGTACGTTTTGTAGCACGCCTGCCGTTCTTCCTGGCCGGCATACGTGTCTTCACTTAACGGGAAGATCCCTCTAGCAGAGGTGTGGAAGCGAGTCAAAAGGATTCTGGCTATGTTCTCGCAGGACCCCCCTCCCGTTCTCCAGGAGAATGGGACCGCAATCTCGGACCCCGCGTCCGTGGCGGAATCCTTCGCGACCGCATTCTCTAGCCGGGATGATGCTCCTCCAACATTCAATGCGCGTCCTGATGTTGCCGAAGGCTGCTGACTGGACTTTACTTCGAGAGGCAGAGAATCCTTCACCGAGAGGTTTACATTGAGTGAGCTGCTTCCGCTTGCTTCGTGCAGACGATGTCCCGTACTACATGCTTCGTCACCTGGGTGAACGAGGCATGGGCTTTCTATTAGATTTGTTCAACAGCATCTGGGTAGCTGGTATCCTCCCAGACTCGTGGCGAATCGCTACTGTGCTTGCTTTTCGCAAACCGGGGAGAGATCACTGTACCCCGGCCCATTTCCGCCCACTCTCTAACCTCCTGCATGTGCAAGTTGATGGAGAAATTCGTAAATGTTAGATTAACCTTTTTTTCTGTCAGCAGAGGCCACCTCACTTCTGCACAGTGCTGCTTCCCCAAGATCCACTCCACGTCGGATGCTCTGCTCCGACTGGAAATACCTTCCGCGAGGCCTTCCTTTGTGGACAGCACTATGCGCGGTGTTTTTCGATCTGGCGAAGGCCTATGATACCGCATGACGATAGGGCATCATGGAGAGTCTCCACACGATGGGGTCGAGTGGACACCTCCCAATCCTTATATCTGAATTTCTGCGAGATTGTCGATTCCGCGTACGGGTGGGGAGAGCCCTCTTCGGCCCAATAGAGTAGGAAGAGGGGTCCCGCAGAGAAGTGTCCTCAGTGTTCGACTCTGCCCTGAGCATCAACGGCATCTCGCTATGCCGAAACGCACAGGCTTCGTTTTCCTTGGCCAAGACTAAGGTGGTGCACTTCTGCCGCCATCCACGGCTCCACCTTGACCCAGACTTGTTTGTAAATGGGGTTCGCCTGGAAGTGGTGGACTTGCACCGTTTCCTTGGTCTTGTATTTGACCGACGCCTCACCTAGGACACTCATATTCTCAGCCTTAGGGTCTCTTGTACCCACTCCATAGATATTCTTCGCTCCGTGACGTTCAGCGCCTGGGGTGCTGATAGGCTACTGCCTTACTTTTTTATCGATCCTTTGTTCGTTCTAAGCTCGATTACGGATGCAAGTTTTATGCCTCATCCGAGCGTTATCGCGGAAGGTGGACTCGATCCAACACGCCGGCCTTCGCCTGGTGAACTGTGCCTTCCGCACGTTCCCCATTGAGAGCCTACTTGTCGATGCTGGGGAGATGCTCTGCCCCATGCACAATGCATTATTCGCCTGTACGTGTCAGCCCAGCACCTCCCTCTGTTTCCAAAACCTCTTTCTCACTGCATCCAGAGCTGTTTTCGACGGTGCCTATGCCGCCGAGAGACTCCATTCATACTTTAAGGCCTTTGGGCTTATGGCTAGCAAACTCCTTCGAGAGCTAGGTATAGCTCTCAAGCCGGTGGCGCCCCTGATTCGGCCAAGGATGCCGCCTTAGAGGGTACCACCTTTGACTATTTGTCGCCACGCCTCTGCTTCCCAAGCTGCTACAGCGCCGGAGTATTGCGTTCGGCCTTTTTGGAGCACACCGTGTCACGCTGGAACCGTTCCAGTGTATACGGATGTCTTCCAGTCCTAAGAGGGGGTCTGCTAGTCGTTGCGTTTGTCTTTACGGCCGAGCTGGTTTCAATACACCGCTCGGTACTGGAGATTACGCGATTTGCCCGGTTTGGAGACCGGATTCTCATTGGAATCTCTGCATCCCCTGGTTCGCAATATCTGTGACCCCACGGTTTTGGCGAGCCGGGCGGATGTCGAGATTATCTCCTGCTGGGTTCCTGGGAGTCCGCGAAGACTGGGCCACCAGACCAGCGTTTCGCTCTTCCTCACACCGATTACATGGCAGGAATATGGGCAGCTCTCCGGGCTGTTTGGCAAAGAAGATGGGAGACGGTCGAGGGTAACTTGAAAGTTGAGTGCCATTGCGCCCCGACTGTTCCCATGGACCTACCCCGAATAGCTTCAGCTTGCTTTCTGTTTTCTCGACTTGGATCTTCTAAGGGACGCACCCCCATTTGATGGAGCGATCGCCTGCGCCCAGACTGTTGGCCACATTCTTGTTCAATGTCCCAGTCTGGGTCATCTTTGTGCACGTTACCTGTCCCAGTTCCGGTACGAGCGGGATCGCTACCGCTTGTCCCTTGTACTCGGGACTGATTCCCGCAAATTGACTTGCGGACTATACGACTTTTTGGAGGAGGCTAGCCTCCTCTACTTTATTTGGCCGTTTGTTGTGGGTCGCATGTTCCTGCACCGGGGGAAGGCGGGCCTGCCTCCCACTCCCGAGCGCGCTCCTTCTCGTTTCCTTTTGGCTTTCTTTCTTACTCGTTTTTAATTCAGCCTGTGCTTAGCCTTTCTTTTTTTTTTTCCTTTTTTCTCTCTATTATTTGGTTTTGAATCTAGCCTAATAGTAGGCTGTCATCTGATTATGGCGTCTTTTTCCCTAGTAGGGAGTCGCCAGATGGGCTATCAAAAAAATACAACTTAACCTTACACGGGATACATCCAAGTGGAGGCCCACTACTGGATTGCATTCAGGTGGAGTGGTCGTGTCATCCACTTGGAATGACTGACCACTCTGTAACTATTTGTTCTTGCCTTGCATGTCAGCTAGTCTAAAAAAAAACTATTTGTTCTGGCCTTGCAGATCAACAGTTTAATAAAATACCCTTGGCTGCTGAGTGTGCTGCTCACCATAGGCAGTACAGCCTTATGCAGCCGAAAATTGCCCCAGAGGTGGTGGTCGGCCCACTGCATGCTAGGAACAGTTTTTAGAGCCATAGCAATCCTCCCATTAATCGCGCATAACGCCCAGGAGCCCTCAAGTTCTGGTCTTATGCGACCTGCATTGTTTTAGGGCTTTGTTTATTAAAGGTTCCAAAGCCTCTCTTCTGACACGGCATGAGTTAAGCTGTTCATATCCTTAAGCCTAGACAAAGGGTTGAGGGACTGGATCCCCCCACTTCCTGTGTTGAAGGAGATGGGGAGAGTTAATATAGTATGACAGAAAGTAGCGGAATGAAGAAAGGCTAAGCTGGGACCGGCGCCGACTACCATCAGCACGGCGTCCAGGAAAATGTATTCCCGTTTGAGTACCACCTGATTGTCCATAGCCATTAGGAGCTTGGTTTCTAGTGCTATGTGGGTCATTCTCTCTCTCTATCTTTTGTAGGCGATTTATCTCTCCCGCACGCCCTTCGCCATCTCTTTTGGTTGCCCGCTGCCTGCAGTTGGTGGTTGACAAGGTGTCCCAACGCGCTTCTCAGTTTCTGTTTCTCAGTAACCAAGGCAAATGCTATGTGCATTTTTCAGGGTATGAGGTACTTAGCCTCCCCCGCCCCTCTTTATGCATAATACTATAATTGAATTAGTTGTAGTTTTTCTCTATGATTCGTGATTCGAAATTAACATAGTTTTTACATTTTCATCATCACCTTGTGATCGCCGTTTTGAAGGTAATGGACATTTTAAAAGTTTTGTGGCGCAGTGACAGGTTTACTCCTCTCCATCAGTTTCGCCCTGATATTGTTGGAGTCCTTCCGACTGTCTAGTGGTGCTTTCCATACCTCGCCTGAAAAGAGCATAATGTCGAGAGTGGAGTTCTATCACTTTCCTATAATAGATAGTCTTGCTCGAGTTACATTTCGTGTTCAACATGTACGTTCTTTTGAAGCTCACAAGTATATCTTCACAACCTCATCGATTGTAACCATTTGGACTCAGGATGACCGGTCATGTGTCAATTCGATCCCTCACTTGTGCTACACATCCATTCACACGATTTGCCAAGTTGGGTTTTACACGTTGCAAATGATTGTATTGGCGTGTGGTATCTTGACAAACCCATAAACCTGCAGCTATTTAAGTGTTCTTTTCGAAAAGATTCACCCTCTCAAGCCGCTCGTTGCCCAATATATAATGTGACGGGTCTAAGTCGGATAGTGGAGGTTGTTCTGCCACAGTATACTGCCACAGTATTATACTCTTGCGAGTCTAATGGCATCCTTGCCTCGGATGGCGCAAATTTTACCCCCAACTTTTTGGTATTTTGTTTGTCTACGCCTGATTTTTAATCTACTTTTTACCTTTTTATTTTTTTCTTTTCAATCCGCTACAGAGAATTCGACTTGGGTTAATGAAGAATACATCCAGCTTTAAGGTTTCTTTTTGTCAGGGTCGTCCGAAGTCGAATCCTAGGTAACTTCGGGACTTTATAGGGACTTGATTTCCCTTCTTAGAAATTTTGTATGGGAATTGTAGCAGGAGTGAGATTACTTCAGTGATTTTAAATTATGGACTGTAGCTGAATCTGCACTAGTTGCTCATGATATTTCTCCTCAGTCTTTCCAGGTTTAATATCTTTTTGTGCGATCAGGACGATATATTTTTAATATGTGATGTTTGAATTAATGTATTTAGAAATTGTTGCCAGGAATGTGTTCAGATTAGGCAGCTGTCGCGCAGTACTTTCAAATTTAATCTTTATTTGAAGATCGAGTTTTGTAAGGATCCAGCTTCCATAGTGATTATCGAGGCTGGATACTTCTATAACTAGTATATCTGAATAAAGCTTTCTATAATATAGTCTTTCTATTTGTTGTGAAGTTGGATGTACTAATTTAGTTAAACAACCATAGGAGTCACGATTTAGGGTTACTCGACTGTTGCCATGTTGTAGCGACCAGCGATTCTGATCTTAGTTAAACTACAGGTCTCCACTGAAATGGGCATATGCCTGTCCGAATTGGTGATAAAAGCCCGACCAAAACAACGGTTATTTCTTCATCTCAAGCTTTTATGCCAATTTATCAGAAATGCTTCTCCATAGTCTCATCGCTTAGGATCCAGTAGATTGGCTTTTGTGCAAGCATTTCTTCTACAGTCCCTCCCCCTCCTAATTGCCTTTTCTTCCCCTTTTGTCTCTTCTATGCGCCATCTTTCCTTTGGGTGGGTAACTGGTTTTCTTTCTGTAGTCCTAGCAATGTCCTGTCTGTAACTGCTGAAGGACTCCATGTTCAAGCTGTTTTTTTTGTTTTTTTTGTTGTTTTTTACCTTATCCTTCCTATCTCTTCAAGACTTTGGGCTTAGGATTAACTGGAATTGCCTATGGATCGCTATTTGTGGGCTTCTTATTTTTGACAGTTTATTTTAATTGTCAAGTTTCAGCTTTAGTTATGGAATAACGCTTCATCATAAGTCTGTCTGTAAAATTAATTTAGTATTTAGATTTTCCATAGCTTAAGTTACTTGCATGTTGTTTACCAGTAGTATAAGTTTCCCACTACAATTAAAATCCATTTTGCCATTCTTTTATTTTATTTTCTGTTTCTTCTTCCGTCTCCTTTCTGTTTATATATTTTCTTCTAGTAATATTGTGAAAGGTTTAACTTGCATGCTTATTGATGGACTGTTTTAAAGGGGATTATTTGTAGAACTTAAATAATTTGGAGGTAATTTCTTTTACACATTTGTTGAACAAATAGATGCCTGAAGTATTTTACATCTTTGAACGAAGTGGTGAAATCGTGACTATAATTCGTTTCCATATTAGAGATCCTTCATTTTCTGTTTCTAATTGCAAGAAAAAGATGTATTTTAGGGAAAAACTATATAATTGATGGTGTTATGGAATTGAAGCGTTGTTTCATCTCTTGTGGATATTTTTGGATGCTTTATATTATAAGAAGGCAAGATGGATTTACACACAGCGCGAATCACTGCTCTTTTATCATTGCTCTAATTTATTTTGTCGCACCCTTTTCACAATAATTGTAACATTCATGAGTCACCCGATTTATTAACGTAGCTTTTATTTAGTTTCGGGTGCGTTTGATTAGATTCTTTGAATTGTAAAATCGGGTGCAAATGATTGTGTTGGAAATCGCCAAGTAAATCCATCTTGTCGATTTTTCAGGACTGTATCCCCCCCGGTTTAGTGCGATCGACTAAGAACCATTCAAGCAAGAAGGTTCGACATAAGAAAAAGCGTAGAAGTAAATCTAAGACCGAAGAGGAGAAAATATCGGATCGTTCTGATGAGGACGTTGATGACGGATCACAGAGGCGGGAAATTTCTACGCCAGATCCGCCATTCACTCAGAATTTGCTGCTTAAATGGTTCATGGCGCAGAGGGCGGCCAAACCTCTATACGTGGGTGAGGACGATGATGACGAAGAAGGGGAAGATGACCAAGCCCCATCGGTCGAGGGGGTTCTTGAACATTGGGTAGGGCAGAAGAGGAAGAAGGCGACTACACCAGTGAAATGGGGCGATGCGGACAAGCCGGCAGTCAACAAGGCTTTTCTTCTGAGTGGAGGTTCTACGGGGGCGAGCAAGAAGAAGAGGAAGAGCACCCCGTGTGTGCGTAAGAGAGGAGATCTGATCCTTTCCCCCGAGCAAGTCACGTCCGAGATGCTCGACCGTGTTGCTACCAAACCCAGGGAAAAGATCCATGACCAGGAAAGTGGCACCTCGTGCCATCAGTGCCGGCAGAAGACCTCTGACACAAAGACTATCTGCCGGTCTGGCAGGTGTGTCGGATTGCGTGGCTTTTTTTGCGGGCCTTGCCTCAAGACCCGATACGGGGAAGATGCTTGCAAGGCTCTCTTGGACCCCGTTTGGGCCTGCCCCGTCTGCAGGGGGGTCTGCAATTGCTCCCTCTGTCGCAAGACGTTTCGACCTGTGCCTTCGCCGGGAGGCACGTTCAATGATGGGGGCGATCTCAAGGGGGAAGGTTCCGGCTTGGTCCCTCAGGATGATTACCTTGCCGACCCCAACGCCACGGATAAAGGCGAAGAGGCAGATTCAGAGGAGAGCTGAAGCCCTTTTGACCCTTTGCCTGCACCTGTCTCCCCGGCCCATTCGAGTTAGGTTCTTCAGCCTAATTCAAATTTTTTGTTGCCATTTAATTAGTCAAAGTGAAATTTATATTTTTGTGATTGTTCTTCATGATTTGAGCATTATTTTTTAACTTTCTCCTGTTTAGTCATCTGTGCCCCCTCATTTTCGTCTTTGGATGTTATGGCTCTCACAACGAGAGTCCGATAATTGAGTGTTTAAATTGCTAGGCTTCTGGTTTTAGCCTGCAACAAGTGGCCAGTCGTATCTAAGCGTGATCGGTATCCTGTTTTAATTCCAAAGTTACCCGGTTTCCTAAACCATGGTCACTCCTCACTAAGAGTGTAAATTTTGGTACATGACAAGTACTCATTTTCATACTACTGTAAATATTTTCGTTATTTTTATTACAAATGTACGATAAATGCTTCATAGCCGATTTTGGCTTTTATAGTTTTATCTTAAATCGAAGCTCTTAAGAGTTTATGTGAAGGCGTTTAATGCCCTCTTCCCCCCCTTTCCCTGGTCTATATCGAGGCGTGGGCGAACGGGTAGATGAAGAACGGTTAAGAAGTGTAGTAAAAAAAAAAGAAAAGTAAATTCGGGCACGTCTGCGCTGGGGTAATTTGGTTGTATGATTCGAGTTTATTCAAATATCGCGTATCCTAAAATGGATTAATGAATTATAAAAAAAAACCTTGCTATCCATGGATTTCAGTAACAGGGTGTTACCTAATTTCATCCTGGCTAGGATCCATGCCTTAAGGCTGCAGCCTCGACTAACTCCGCCGACCACATGCGGTTTCGCAGGGATTCGGCGCTCCGCGTATCTGCAGGTCTTGTCTCAGTTGTGCCCTTCTCGGTCAGGTTGAGAGTATATATATTTAACATTCCTGTTCCTGTGGGCAGTTGGAACAGTCAGGCCGATATGATATTTGTGTGTTTAGTTTTGGGTGGGGACCACCGGAGCCTTGCCAGAGCACAACCTATATGAGGGAGCGATATTTCTTTTGGGTTGATATCCATAGGAATGCCATTGGGAAGGTGATTTTGACCAAGAGATTAAATGCTATACCGTGTTGCTTGCGTGAGGGTGATATTTGCCTGGTACTGGTGAGGTGGCGTTCGTTCTACTATCTCTGTTGCCAACCCCAATTTGTAGGAAATTGGGAGAAATTGAAGAAGATATCTATATATGTTGAAGGATGGAAAGGATCTTCAGTTACATGTAGTATGGAGAAGTTTTCTTTTGCCGAGTTCGAATGTTTTTTTTTATGGGTACGACCTTTGTTGTTTTGGGAGGGAATGGATGTAATTCTGTAAGCGTGGAGGATGGTTTCCGTGTGTGCTCGAATTGTATTGTTTACCGGGTGTTGTCGGAAAGTTAGTCCTTTGTGGCACCGAGCACTGGGTGTTCTATTTAAAAGCGAGTTGATTGTTTGAGTGGATGATGTAAGGGTGTGTGTTGTATTCCAGTTTGTGGATTGTGAAGAAGGCGACAGAAGTTTGAAAGTAGGTGTGTTTCAATCTTGAGTTGTACATGTTATGTGTCCCGGTTTATCTGCCGATCTAAAGTCCTAGATTCCCAGGAAAGGCGTAGGGTTATCGAGCAGCCCCAAAATAATTTTCTGTGTGAAGCCTCGAAGGATTAAAACGTTTATTTATGGACAAACTGAATACAGGGTTAAGCAAAAGCCATATCGAACACGTGACTTATGCAATGCATCTGAATATTTTGTTAATACTCAATGATTACGCAATGTTTGTATGGAAATATGCATCACTCTGTAGTTTACTTGACAGTTGCTATAATCATTATTTGTTATTAATAACGACTTGTTGGAGTACTGCCAATATTTCATGGGTCTTCTGAAAAGCTGTTATTTTCGTGGTTCCTCTCTACCTCCCTTTTTAAGCCTCAAGATGAGCTCCTATTATTTAAGTTGCAATATTTGATGTATTCCGATATTATATTTATCAGAGTTTTTTATCCTTGACTTTCCCAGTAATTAGAATGGTGTCCAACTATCATTTCAACATGCAAACATCTTTGCTCCCTTGTATATCTACATATCTCATGCATGCAGAGAATAAAAATGCAAACATTTTCATGCCAAAACCTTCTCGGGGTTCTTCAATTTTAAGAGTAGTTTACATGAATTAGCTCCTTAATGCTCTAAATTGACCCTCGTTTTCTTAGCATTTCGGGTTAATGAGTTTGTTATATTTATCATTTTCACTATTTCCTTTACTTGCTTCTTTCTTTTTACCATTGATTTACCACACACACTTCACTGTTTATATCCCAATTTGGGTTTTAAACTTTGCTTGAGGGGAGAGGCTCCGATGCCAAGGGTGTGGCTATTTCTGAGTATAGGCAAACCACCCATAAAACCCAAGTATTTTTATTCCTTTTCCCTCACCCTGGGGGAAAACAGTTCTAGATTAAAGACAAATTTCTTCTATCATTTCCTTTGACCGGAATTCTTTTTTTTAATCCTATTGAGCCACATAGCTCGCGCCAGACCTGTTACTTAGTGTTGAGACTAGCTAGTTATATGATTCTATTTCTTACATCCTCTTCAAGCTGCACTATGGGAACACTAGTATTTAAAAAAAAAATCTCCCTATTTCCCCTCCAATCCACATTAATAGGTCCCCGAAATCTTCTACTCAGGCCAATGGTTTTTCTTCACTCATCTCGGTTTGCGCTGCCCCTCCTTTTCCTCCTTATCCAGTGGCTGCAATGTTTTCTTGGTATATCATTTGGCCTTATCCATTACTCTCCCTCAACGTCCTCGTTCCCTCCTCTAACCCACCTTTTTCTCTTCCTCTTCCCAGTTGCCTTCCCGCTGCAGTAAGTCCCCCACCCCGCTACGTTATTTCTGTCGTACGCCCCCTCCCTCTCCTGGATCTTTTCTTCAGGGGTTGTTCCCAGACAGGCTCTGGCCTTCTCGTGGCGAGGGAGGGTCAGCCCTGGGCCTCTTAGGGGACCCATGGTGCTGCCAACAAGACTTTTAACATGCCCCTCTTTCTTTCCTCCCCTATTACGTTCTTCCACTGTCCTTTATTTCCCCCTTTTCCTTCACCTATCTAGTGGTCCTTATGGATACCCGACCTCTGCTCTTTTAATGGATTGATTACGAATTGTTCTTTCATAAGGGTGAAAGAGGCTGGGTATCTCCACCGCCTTCGTCTACCGAATGCCCAAGGAGAAACCCATCGTTGGCCCCTTTTCTCCGTGCCTAGGAGAACTCGGGCAGCCTCTGAGGTTTCTAAAGATTGTGTGGTGGATCCGTATCTATTCTCCAAGAGGACATACCGGACGTAACTGATTGTATAGTTGCAGTAGTGCCGGGCCTTTGTAGGCCTCCATGGTGGGGAGTCCTGAGGGAGAATGCGAAGTTTTTTTCTTTTTGCAATGGCTAGCCATAAACCAAAAACGCTCCCTTCTCGTAAGGGTTCTCGTGCCAAACGTTCCTTAGCTCCCCTTTCAGCCTTCCCTCGCTCGTTGGACCCCTATTCCAACGAAGTATACCCAGATCTAGATTATCCTCGCTTGTCATGAATTCATCATCCGACATCCCACTTGCAAAAGTTGATGTGTTTGACGTCAATGAATCTTTTGAGTCCCGCTGTAGTGAACCCCGTCGGATGTGGTCAAGAGGTATTGGTGATGTCGTAATAGAGGTGTCATCCCACTCTCAACACAACCTTGTGCGAGATCTATCTTCGATAGCTGAAATTCCAATAACTGTCTCGCCCCATCCGCGTCTGAATTTTGTCAAAGGTTTCGTCCGTTCAAACGAACTAAAGGACTACGACCTCATCCGCCTTCAGAGTAAGCTTAGTACCCAACGTGTCACACACGTACACATGGTAACTAAAACATTAGGCTCCACTAAAGTCCCAACCGCCACACTGATTTTAACATTTGATCGACAAGAACTGCCGCAGTATATTAAAGCTGCGTACCTTCGTATCCCGGTAAAAGTCCCTACATCGAACTACCCAAACGCTGTTCAATTGCAATCTATTCGGACATGTTGGCCGTGCCTGTCGGCACCCTTGCTCCTGCGTGAATTGTAGCTCTGACTACCATGGCCCCGAATGCACCAAAACACCCCGCTGTAACAACTGCCGAGGTACCCACAGTGCTGCGTCAAAACTGCTCTATATTTTTATAAGAAAAGGAGGTGCTCGCTTTGCGCGACTCCCTACGTCTAGATATAAGAGAGGCCCGCCAGCGTGCTCGAGCACAAACCTCACCACTCGGTCGGCTCTTCTCTGACGTTTTACGTGACGCTGGACGAAACCGACCATCACGCTCGAGTTCCGATCAGCCTGAAGCACTTCATCCTACATCTACTCGCAGCTTCGGAAACATTCAGAATATGTAGTCGAAGTATCGCTCTCACACCGAGATAACCAATGTAGCCCCCTCTCTCTCCAGCAGCTCTAGCTGGGAGAGACGCTCAGGGTGAGACACTTGAAGACATCAGACGCTATTTGAGAGAATCGTCAACATCGACCAGTGAAGGTTCATCCACCCGGCCCGAGATCCAAAGCCCAGTGGTAAGAGGAAGGATTCCTCACCTGGGTCATTGACCACCAATAAGCGGCCAGCCTCTGGAGCTGACTCGGCCGAGCCCCGGGAATCTTCATTGGACTCCTTCCCTATAGCTGAACATTCTATGCCCTTAAGTCCTTCCCGCCCTTCACAGGACTTAGGCCCCATCCTGATCCAAACGATGGCAGATATACACCCAGCTCCACACACCTCGCTCAGATCACCTGTTCGTTCCGCTCACCCTTCAACCCATGATCCGATGTAAGCAGTTAATACTCCAACATCACCAATGGCGGCGGTTGGACTAACTCCTCAGACACCGAAAATACCCTCGACCCATGAATCCGGATTTACCGGCCAAAAATCCCTTCTCGATCTTCCTTTTCCGCCAGGTTGTGATCCCGAATTACAATCAAGGGCCTCGGTCAGTTCTCCAAAACCCCCGAAAAAAGCCAAAGTTACTGCTCCATCTAGGATCTCTCCCCCTGCAAAAACAGGCTCCTCAAAATCAGCTCTCCGTCTTCCAAGCTCTGGGACGAACCTCAAATACAATATCGACCACAAAAGAGAAAAAGATAGTCTCAGTGGTATCTAATCGTCCCACATAATATCTTCCATTTTACAATGGAATTTGCCAAGGCGTTCTTCCAAAGTGGGAAGAACTCAAAAGTCTTTTGACGACTATCCAACCCGCTGTTATTAGTCTTCAGGAGAATAAACTGGGTATACGGCCCTTTCCGCCGGTACCCGGCTTTCTCACTTTCAACTCTATTGCTCCTGCTGGAAGCTCCTCTCATGGGGGGGGGGTGTCAATCATGGTATCTTCATCCCACCATGTTTCTCCCATCCCCCACATATTACCCTCCAAGCTGTTGCCGTGAGGGTTTTTCTTACTAAGCTATTTACCGTTTGCTCTATTTACCTACCCCCTTGTTTATCATTGTCAAGACCCGACCTTTTAGAACTTATAGACCAGTTGGCCTCCCCATTCTTATTACTAGGAGATTTTTACGCCCGTCACCTGTACTGGGGTGACATAACTCTTAATGCCAAAGGCAGTGTTTAAGAGTTTCTTTTATTATCTGACTTTCTTTGTGTTTTAAATACTGGCGATTTTACCGCTTATCATGTCCAGACGGACTGTTTTAGCTGTGTTGACCTGTCTGTTTGTTTCCCGGATTGCTTCACGGAATTTCGATGGTCAATTCTTGACTATCTCCATGGGAGTAACCACTTCCCTATTGTCTTGTCGGCCCTTCAAGTTAGCCCTCATACAACCATGCCCCTTAAGTGGGACTTGGTCATGCAGATTGGGAAGGTCTCCAAGAGGCGTCCTTCACAAGTGCATCCTTGGGGACCTTCAATGGAGTGCACGCGGCAGTAGAATACTTTACATCGACTATCTACAATGCAGCAACACAGACCATCCCACGGAGGCGACCCGCCACAGACCGCTCAACCGTGTCCTGATGTACCTCGACGTGTGCAACAAGTTCGACCGAAACCGAGCTCGTGCGCTTCGCCAATGAACCCTTCGTCACGCTCGCCGAAATTCATGGCGCCGTTACGTTTCATCAATTTCCTCTATGACACCTACTGCTAAGATCTTGAAGAGGATTAATAAGATCAGGGGCCGTTATGCTGATCATTATTCCCCCAGACTCAACTTAGACGGTTCCTTGGAGAATGACGGTCTGGGAGAGGATTAATAAGATGCTAATCATCATACCCCTACACTCAACTTACACGGATATTTAGAGAATGACGGCCTGGCGGTCAGCAATGCTTTTGCTGACCACTTCCGCGCCGTCAGCAGTGTCAGCCGTTACGATAAGGCTTTTCAATCCTACAAATCGAAGGAAGAATCTCATTCTCTCAACTTCACAACAAAATCTAACCTTCCATATAACCCTCTATTCAGCATCCATGAGCTGCATAGCGCTTTGTCCCTTTGCAGATCTACTTCAGCTGGCCTTGACGAGATACATTTCGATTTGATTCGGCACCTACATCCACACTCTACTCTCTTCTTGATTTGTACAACCTTTTATGGGGGAAGGGTTTTACCCCTCATCATGGCGCAGTGGGATCCTCCTTCCCTTTGACAAACCGGGTAGGGACGGGTTGGACGCAGATCACTACCACCCTATATCTCTCACCAGCTGTTTGAGTAAGTTGCTGGTTAAAATGATATAGGAGCACCTAAACTGGTTCTAGAAACCAATCACCTTCTCTCTCCATTTCAATGTGGCTTCCGCAAAGGTCATAGTACCCTTTACCTACTAGTACGTTTCGAGGGATCGGTCCTGAAAGCTTTATCATTAAAGCACCGATTCCTGGCCATTTTTTTTATATTGAGAAAGCCTACGACACAACATGGAGATACGGCATCTTGAAGCAGCTATACGTCTCGGGGATGAGAGGCCTTTTACCGTCACTTATTCAAAGTTTTTTAGCATCTCGATCCTTCAAGGTACGTGTTGGAGACGCATACTCTGACCTGCCACTTCAAGAGAAGGGAGTTCCTCAGGGCAGTGTTTTAAGTGTCTTATGTTTTATAATTGCCATCAATAATATTATTTCGTCTCTCCCAGAGGGTGTATCGGCAACTCTGTTTGTCGATGATTTAGCACTATACTGTTCCTCACCTCGCCTTCCATCAGCAGCGCGTCGGCTACAACTGGCGGTCGATGCTGTATCCAAAAGAGCACAACTTAAGGGATTCCGCTTTTCCACGAACAAAACCAAAGCAATGTATTTCGACTGAGGCAGAGGGGTTCTTGTTCCGCCATCTATCACCCTCCAAGGCGAAGATATTGAGTTTGTCTCCGACTTTCGGTTTCTTGGCGTAACTCTCGATCCAAAGTTATCCTGGTTACCACACCTACGCCGACTTCGAACGGGCTGTCTGCGGGCTCTAGACATTTTGAAAGTCCTATCACACACTTCGTGGGGCAGCGATCGACAAACATTGTGGACATTATACACAGCCGTCGTCCAATCCAAATTGGATTATGGCTGTCAAATTTACTCGTCGGCTTTCCCTTCAGCCCTTAAAATGCTGAACCCCATTCGAAACCTCCGAGTTCGCCTTTCTAGTGGAGCCTTCCGTACTTCTCCTGTCAACAGCCTTTACTGCGAGAGTCTGGTACTCCCTTTGCCCTACCATAGACTTCAAATCTGCATGCGATACCTCTGCCGAGTACAGCAAGCCCCTGTATCAGAGGTCTACAGATGCCTGTATGCTGCCGAATCAACGGCGGCATATGATAAGTTGCCATCTTTACCCCGCCCCTTGAACCTTCGCATAAGAGATCATCTCTCTAACCTGGGTGCTCCAAGGGTCCTTACTAGTTGGCGTGCTCCTCTCCCCACAGTATGTACCAACATGTGGAGCCTGGAGAAGTCCTCCATGGACCCTCGCATCATTAAGAGCCTGTTCTTAGAACATTCGATCTCACACAAACAATGCTGCTTACTATACACGGATGGCTCTAAGTCGGACGGTGGCGTGGGTGCCGCAGCCATCTACCCAGGAGGAGAATTCCTAACTCTACCTTGCCGCCAGCAGCATCCATTTTTACCGCTGAACTTTCAGCAATCCTTTTAGCATTTAGACTCATCCAAATTTTAACTTTTATTGATTTTGTCATTTTTTCTGACTCAAGGAGTGTCTTACAGTCAATTAGATCTTTGTTTATGCGTCCCATCCCCTAGTCACAGAAATTTGCAACTGGCTGATCCAAAATGCGTCCCGATATAGTTATTTTTTGCTGGGTCCCTGGGCATGTGGGGATCCTGGGCAAGGAGAGGGCTGATCGGCTGGCCCGCTCAGCACATTCTGTGTCCCCTGAGAACTCGGCTCTGCCTTTTAGGGACTACTTTCCTTCAATAAGAAGATATATTTTTCAATTGTGGCAGAATGAATGGGATGACTGTTCATCATCCAAACTATACAAAATTAAAAATTCTATTTGCTCTTGGCCCTCGAGTGTCACAGAATGCGGTCGTTGGAGGTGGCCCTTTGCCGAGTTCGCATTGGCCACCCGAGACTTACTCACGGTCATCTTGTTTCGGGTGATGTTCATATCAGCCCTTGCTGTCGTTTTTGCGGTGGGGACCAATCGGTTGCCCACCTTTTATTGGATTATAGCCATTTCGCCATTCTCTGGTTGTCCTGTTTCCCGACCCTTTTAACTATTCCTCAACACACCCATCTTCGATTCATATTGGCGGAGGAATCTTTAAACCCGTCGTTTTTTAAATTTTTGTCACAAAGTGGTCTCCTCCACCTTTTATAGATGATTTGCCTCGTTTCATCCTAGCTGCCATATAGAATCCACTTGGATTGGGCAGCAACCCACTGGCTCCTTACCTTAAACCTCTGTCGTACGTGTCGGTATGCAAGTACATAAGTCGTGCCTTCGCCTGCCATGTACCATGGATTCACGTGCAACAAACCCCTCCCTATGGGACTACTTCATCTTGACATTAGGGAGGCCCGCCGTCAAGTTCGAAGTAAAATTTCGCCATCTGAGCGTCTTTACTCGAATGTTGTTTGCCATGTTGGGCATAACCTTTCTCACCTAAGGTTTTCTCTGCACTTGGATTCTATTTCTCGTGCTGCTGCTCGTTCCACATTAGAGCATTGCGAACGAGGGGACATTACAGCGGCGCCAACCACATTTAGAGCGTTTCGAGCCGCCTCCACGTGAGATCACCGTTGAACCTCTTCCCGCACCAACCCACGCACAAGGTCAGGGAGAAGTATGAATGTGAAGTTGTAGATGTTACCACAATAGACAATATCAAATAGTCCCCTGCATTGGGCGTGTTATTTGATCCCCGTCAAGCCTTTTTTAGGAATTCCGGTCTTCCTTTCATCATACCTCTGTCGAATTTGATCGAGTACCTGCGGTTTTACCACCCTAATATAATGGCCCTTTCTCGAGGACCTGAACGGTAGATACTCTGCGGGGAGAACTACATGGGCCATTTCTTGGTGGAGTAGGGTGTTTTTAAGGTTGGGAGTTCATGTTCTCAACTAGAATTCTTTCATTTTCCCAGTTGATGTTGTTCCTTTGTTCTCTTGATGCACACGTTTGCTTTAGATGGTAGGCTCTCAATGACCACTTCGAAAGTTATCGTTCCCAAATCTCTGTCCTGCCTACCTCTGCTCGACAGGTCACGTCGGTGGTCATCATTTAAGGGAATGACTGCCATCTCTCTCATTCGAGGAGTTGTGGTCGGTAGATGAGACGTTGATTTCTTCGGTATTCTCATCACCACGAATTTAACTTGTATTCCTCGAGCGTCTGACCGTTTTACCCGC
The DNA here is from genome assembly GCA_963969495.1 of Ceratothoa steindachneri. Classification (NCBI taxonomy): domain Eukaryota; kingdom Metazoa; phylum Arthropoda; class Malacostraca; order Isopoda; family Cymothoidae; genus Ceratothoa; species Ceratothoa steindachneri. The sequence continues at coordinate 7,968,003 of OZ018317.1, read as the reverse complement.
TAATCGCCTCCTTTGTGGTCGGCTGCGTGTGAGGTGGCCTTTACTAGTTGCTTTATTTTGTATTATTAAATTTAAAACAAACCAACGACGGCATCTCTAGCAGAAAGTTTGTAAAGAAAATGTGTGGAAGATATATAGCCACATATCGTCCTGTAGTCATCGAGGCCGGGAGACCACGCAAACCTCTCGATAACAACTCTCTACTTTAAAGGCTACATGTTCGCACACGTTAGTCCTGAGTGCCCTCACTGTGGCTCTGCGTCCTTCCCTCTGTGCCGAACAAATCCCCGCTGCTCGAACTTCTCTAGAAGACACCCAGTATCTTCACTCTACTGTCCGGGATACAAGTTTCAATCAGATGTGTAGTGCTTCCCGTATTTCACCCTCCTGCCTGCTAGAAAGGCGCGGGAACTGGTACGCGTTCGCCACTCCTCTTTGTACCAGTGTCCTCCTGATCTCTTTCTATAAAATCAGCCGATCCAAGCAACATCTTGTGGTCTTGCATCTCTTCCAATCATTTTAGATAATTCCCTCCATGATCACTGCCAAAACCCGTTTAGCTTCGGTACTCTCAGTCGTTGCGGCATCCACTTCACTTGAAACTAGTCGCGATTCCCGTCACCCTTGGAAGCTGTCAAATATGGAGGTTATTCATCCGGGTAAGGTTATCTTTCTCGTGTTGACCCCCTCCTCATCACGGACTCACATTGTAACTAGCGAGCTGCATCCACCACACGCTTCGCCATCCCAAACCTCTCATTCTTAGAATGAAGAACTTGTTTGCTTCTTCCTCGTTCCCGTGTTCATTTAATTTTTATCCAATCTCTTTCCTACTGAAAACTGTATTCCCCGAACCCTGCCCATCAGACCCCTCCCTCAATTCCTACCCCTCAGTCCCGCGACAGATGGGCACTTCCGTCGGGCAGGCTAGGCCCTGTTATTTTGCCGGTACTGCTTGCTCTAAAGGCTGTATGCCTTATCATTTATGCCCCAGTCTCTAGCACTTTCCACCCTCCTCGCCCTGTCCGATGTTTTTTTCAGTGTAGAGAAGTAGTTTGCGCTATTAACGTGCATCTCGTTAATACTACAGCTCTTGTCTACCATGTCCCAACATAAGGTCCAGATAGACCATTCCAGAGCTTCGCCACGTCGATGTCTCAAAGAAGCTCCGCTGGTCCTCGAGGAAGGAGTTTGTCCCTATTTCTATCGTAAGCACGCCTGTCCACAGGAACCGTGACTAATTCCTGTTTGGAGTATGAGTGAGTGCCCCGTAGGCTAGCCGTCCTCTAGCCTAAATCCCGGTCATCATACACACTACCTTTGCTACCCATAAGGGATGAGTATATTAAACGCTTCTCCTCCCAAAAAGAACACTGATACGTATTTTATGTCGAGCCACTGCTCCTAGCCATGAAGGGATCCCCTACTCCCTCGTCAAACTTCATTTTCTCCTAGATATAACCGGATCTGATGAGTGCAGTTTCGCCATTAGCCTGAGTCCTCGGAGGTTTACTCTTGCGTCCCTGAGTCATGGCCTGTTGTTCATGGAAGCTCATGGAGAGGATGATTGGTAAAGGTTCCTCCTACTCCAGCCATCTTCTCACAGGAAGATGGCCTTCCCCAAAGCTTAGTCCTGAGCTCCCTACTTTTTTATCATGAGCACAGATATATCCTCCTTTCCCGGTTTCATCAACAACACTATGCTGACGACCTAGTGATCTACGTCCAAGATCGTCAGCAGGTTTAAATTGACATCATTGCGGCCTTTGAGTGGGCTAGTTGTCGCTTCGCAGGCGGCGTACCTCGTTTAGACTGTCGCACTTGGTACCAGGAAGAGCGTTACGTCCTACCAGCCCAAGTGTCAATAGGGAGAGCCTGGCTCACTAAATTGATTTCGATTCTTTGACTGCCTGGGTGAGCTGGTGCATTCTCCTTTCCCTACCAGTATCTGAATTTTCTCTACCTCCAAGAGGGTGGATGGTGTAGCCGCAGGTACCATGCATGCTGCAACTGAAACGGAGGCATGCACGGCCTTCCACTTCCGGGATATAGTGATCATAATAAGTGATCAACCGCCAATCTCTACCTCCTTCCAACTTTTCATCAGAGGTTCTTGTAACTCGGTCTATTTTCGTCCTCTTACCATAAGCGACCCGAGTGATAAGTTATAGAAGAAGTCCCCTACCTGCTCTTAAGGCCGAAAGCTCTCAGCTCGGGGTGTGCTCGATTGCCGACACTTTACCACTCGCTTGCACACATGTGGTGGCTACACCGGCTCCATCCTTCATGGATTAAAACGCAAGGACAATTCGTTATTACGGCTGGTGTGGTGGTCAAGGCACATGGTAGTTCACATCTACAGACCGCGTTTATGCATACGATTACATTCTGAACGTTGTGATCTTATAGGAACTTGTCTCTGCCTCCCAAGGATTGGAAGGTCATAGTATCTATTTTCTATACATTTCCTTCTTTTTTTTTCTATTATCATTGCTACAATTGAACTTAAGAACAGAATGCCTCCAAGGGTGGCATCGTACCCCCTGGGTGTCGGAGAAGGCAAGTGAATCAAAGCTTTTTCTACCGGTGGAGTGGCTTCCCACCTACCATGCACAACCAGTAAAGGGGCTTCCGCTTTACAATCTTAACAGCTGCACGAATTCAGCTCCACCTACCTCTAAAAGGGGGATGCCTATTCCTGTGCTTGCTTTTTCTACCGATCCTTTGTTCGTTCAAAGCTTAACTACAGATGCGAGTTTTATGTATCCGCTGCCGAGGTTGTATTGCGGAAGGTAGACTCGATCCAGCACACCGGTCTCGTGGTAGCGACAGGTGCCTTCCGCACGTCCCCCATTGAGAGCTTACTTGTCGATGCTGGGGAGATGCCTGTAGGTGCGAACCCGGTGCCTATGCCGCCGAAGGACACCATTCATACACTAAGGCCTTTGGGTTTATAGATATGAAACTCCTTCGAGAGCTCGGTGTAGCTTTTGGCCGGTTGCCGCCTCTGGTTCTGCCCAAGAGACCACCCTGGAGGGTACCATCTTTAACTATTCGTTGCCACGCCTTTGCTCCAAAAGCTTCCACAGCGCCGGAAGTATTGTGTTCGACCGTTCTGTATAACACTTAGTTTCACGCTGGATCCTTGCCAGTGTATGTGGAGGGTTCTAAGTCCCAGGTGCTTCGTCGGTCTACAGAACTGAGTTGGTTGCAATACCTCGCTCGGTATGGGAGATAACGCGTCGTTACCGGTTCAGAGACTGGATAGTGATTTATAGCGACTCAAAGCTCCCTGAGTGCTCTAGGGTCATTGGGATCTCTACCTCCCTGGTTCGCTGCATTCGTGATGCCACGGTTGCCGCGATACTGGTGGATGTCTTGATTTTCTTGTGCTTGGAATTGCGAGTAATGAGGGCGCCAGAGCTCCGCGAGTAGTGGGTGACCAGACCAGCTTTTCGCTCATCATCACACGGTAGGCATCAGGGCAGCCCTCCGTGCTTCCTGGCAAAGAAAGTGGTAGAGGGGAAATTAACGTTGCTAGCTATTGCGTGGCGACTGTTCCCAGGGACCTACCCCCATTACCGCGACGGCTTCAGGTCGCTTTCTATCGTCTTCGAATTGGCACACTCGCGGGACCCACTACCATGTGATGTAGCGCTCGCCCGCACCTTATTGTGACGACTGCGTTGTCCCCGAGACTTTGGCACATTCTTATTAACTGTCCCAGTCTGGATGATCTTGGCGCACGGTCGCGGGACGAGCGGGGTCGCTACGGCTTGTCCCATGTACTCGGGACAGGTTCGTGTCCACAGACTTGTGAACTATCTGAGTCTTTGGAGCAAGCTGGCTTCCAATTTTATTTGACTGTTGTAGGTCGCATGTTCATGCGTCAGAGGGAGGTGGGCCTTCCCCCACGCTGGAGCGTGCTTCCTTCTTTTTGTTGCTTTTTTAATCTAACATAGCATTAGGCTGTGAGGTGATTACAGCGACTTTTGCCCTTGTAGGCAGTCGCCATAGGCTCTTAAAATAAAAAAATCGCGTGCTTTCGCAGGGTCCCCTCCAATTTTCCTCTATCGTAGAGGGTTTTCCCGCGTTACTCCCGTCTTCAGTGTCGCCTACAAGTGACCTTTTTATTTCAACCGCCCCCACCACTATATTTTTCGCAAGAGCCCGCCAAAAGATTGGTTCGCAGACTTATAAGAATAGATCACCCCCTTCGGAGTGGTCTGAAAAAGGACACCCATAAATGGCAAGGTACTAGACTCGTGCATTGTGACTTTGTTGCCCCCCCATCCTCTCTTTCCCGATCGAGGTCGGCTTACCCGCACCCCAGCAATGCATATTACCCCACTGGGCCAATGGTCTGGTCAATTATCAGTCGAGTCGCTGACGCCATATAGCATGGTCGCACCCCTAATGGCTCTCTTCCCCAAAGGAAAACACTGACTCCGTTGCACCCAACCTCGAGCAGAGTCCACTCTCGGACAAGGCCTCTCAATGAAAAATGTCCCCCGGGGAATCGAAGAGAGAGGAGGACCCTCATGGTGGAGCTCCACGGACCGCTGGGTTCATTCTCATTTCAGCGAAGGACCTAGCCGAGGATGGCCTGTCCAGCCCCTGGTCCCCCGCGATTGGAGAAAAAAAGTGGTCTCACACACCCCGCGCTCCTCAAAGTAAAAACAAAACAAAAGGGTTCTCGCTCAGGACAGCACTCCTATTAATTTGGAAGGTCACAAGCCCAAAGATAGCCCGCCCTCTACCTGGGTGCCTGTATAAAAGCAAAGACTGAGAGCTACTCATCAAGAGGCTACCCGGCGAATTCCAACCCGCCTTTTTCAATTGATTTTTGGTAGTTTGGTCAGGTTTCTAGGCACGGAATCGAAGATCGCCCATTTCTTGGACGAACTTTTTTTATGAATGGTCGGATTTTACGCTCTCTCTCCTTTGTTTAAAGTGAGTGAAGCTCTTATCAGCCACTGCGTCTTTCTTCGAGGTCGAGCTGGTTGCAATACACCACTTGGTAGAAGAGAAAACACGTTCTTCCCGGTTCAGTTCAGAAACCGAATTATGATATAGCGACTCAGACACCCCCTCCTCGAGGAGATATTGAAATCTCTTCAGACCCTCTAGGTTCGCAGTATTCGTGACGCTATCAGTACCGCGAACCGGGGGGGAGGGGGGAGTTATGTCAAGATTCTCTTCTGCTCAGTTCCTAGACGTAAGGATTGCGCAAAATAAGCGCTGATGAGGGCGCCAAGCAGTCTGTTAAGACGGCAATCGAACGAGTTCGCTCATCCCTACTTTGACTACTTGGTAGGAAATAGGCAGGGCTTCGGGATGACGGACCTAAGTTTGAGCCGCAACATTTCCCGTGAATTTATGGCACAATGGCTCGACAGTTTCAGATCGTTTTCTCTCTCTTCCAAATTGTGGACACTCGCGGTATACTCCGTGAGTTGAGGGAATGTTCCCATGCACCGGACTGCGACGACTGCTTTCTCCAGACTGTCTTGAAAATTCTTGTCGAAAGTTCCAGTCCGGTGGATCTTCGCGTGCATCACGGGACAAGTTCATGCACATCTGATTGTGGCGTTTTACAATTTTTTTGTACAGGAGGTTGGCCTTCTCCAATGTATATAGCTTTAGGGGTGTGTTGGGTACTTGCTCTGACGCTGGAGCCAACCTCGGTATTTTAGATTTATTTTGTTTTTTTATGGTTTTTCTTCGATGTTGGTTATTTTAATTTAAAGTGGGCTGAAATTAGGCTACCATATAATTTCTCCGTCTATGCCTCCACAGACACTAGTCTAGTTAATGGTCTAAAAGCAATAAATAAAAAAAAACAACTTGTGAACCGGATTAGATGTGTGGATTGTGATGTGTCAAAGAGGGCATAGTAATGTCAAAACAGGGAGATTACAGATGCTTGCTCTACGTGAGACAAACATGAAAGGGAATGAAGAGTTTGTGTAGGATGGAGTGATTAGAGTGGTAGGAGTAAAGGGTATATCAGTGCTTATAATCAAGGAGTAGCATGATGCAATGGTTGGGTATGAATGTTTGAGCTCGAATTATATGAATGTAGTTGAGATTCGCAAAGGTGAAATTGTACGCGAGTTTAGTGTATGAATCCTGTAATGATAGAAGTGAAGCTGAAGGAGAGGTTCTGTGAGGGTTGTAGGAGATATTGACTGGGACAGAATGAGAGGGGATAACTGGAGCTTTTATTATACCCAGGGAAAATAAAGATGGAGAGGGTATGGCTTTGTGCTAAAAGAAACTTGTGTAGTAAACATTCATCACAAGGATGTGCATAAGTACATATGGGTAGGACAAAGGAAAGTGGAATAACTTAAGAGTATGATTGATCTGTGTCATCTACGAAGGAATATGCTGCAGAACGTATGTGATGTGAAAGCTGTAAGTGTAAGAGGTATGGAAGTATCTGATCACATGATTGTGATGTGTAATAGACTGGTTGGTGCATGAATGAGAAGACGAGGAAGGTGGAAAGCATAGGAGAGTTTAAAGTGAAAAGTTATTGAATCATTGAATCAGAAGTACTATGTAGTGCAAGGGCTGTGTGTGTGTAGCAGAACTGGAAAGACTAAGCAAAATGCTGAATGTTTGAATGATTGTAGTGTGTTGTGGAAAGCAAAAAGGTGTACTTGCAAATGTTTAAGAGTGCAAAAAAGAAAGTCACCGAGATGTAGTTAAATGCAGCAAATAATGGATTTAGACAAGATGAATGAGGATCTCGATGGGAACAGGAAGCTATTCTGGAGTGAAGTGAGAAGGGTGAGGAAGTAGCGTACTTTGAGCAATGGAGATGTCAGAAGTAGATAGAGAGAATATTTTGATGAGTTGCAAATTTAAAATGATTGTCTTAGTGCATCTAAATATTGTGCTGTGTCGGGGTATGTATGTGATAGTCATGCAAGAGGTTTTGAGTGCCGTGAGAGGTCGGGAAAATGTGAAGCCATCTGGAATTGATGATACAAAGTGTAGTGATGATAATTGCTTTATGGAATGGCTAGAGTGGCTGTTTTTGTCAGGACATTGTATAAAAGCAAAAGGAAGAAAATTGAATGCAATAAATACATGTGGATAAATATGAGTATTGTAGGTGGAGTGTATGGAAAAAAATATAATTAGATGTATGAAAAAGATAACTAAAAGTTTGATGGCGGATGAACAAAGGAGGTTTAGTGTGGCTAAGGTATTTGTACTGACAGCTATCTGAAGAAAGCAAGAGTTAAAGTGGTGTAAACTATAATCTAGGTTGATAAATCTTGAGAAAACTTATGATTGTGTGGGTAGAGAAGCTTTATGAGAGTTAGTAAGAATGTATTGACTGAGCGGTTAACTATTGAATGGTGTAAAGAGTATTAATGTTGAAGTAAGGCGTGCATTAGCCAAATAGAATTGTTTGCCACACCGTGGTGATGGTGGATTATAATGCACTTATGTTGATGTCGCCATGGTTGTTTAATATTATTATGGATGGATTACTGAAAGAAGTATGTGTGAAATTTATGAGATGAATTCTATCTATGATATGTACTTGGTGAGAGTGGGAATTGGAAATGTTGATGGAAGCTTTTGACAGGGTGTGTGGTATACCCGAATCCGTGCTGTCAGCCGTGAACAAGTGCGAACTCTTAGGTATCTAGGATGCCAGGAAACTGGTAGATGTTGGTCTTGAAATACTACGTTTTAGGACTGGTTTGCTTGAACGCGGGTCAGGAGGAGGAGGAGCTAACCCCCGGCCCCGTTAGGGTGTGGAATAAGTCGTTACCCATTGTTATCGCCTCCCAAGGTTAACTAATCTACGTTGGTTATGGAGAGTCATTGGATGGGAATCAAAATTCGGGTCGTCTTTGTGGCGACTGCCGTATGATGACCATCTGCCCCATAGGCAGAGCCCCTCTCCTTGCGCCAGGCTAGGGTCGATGATACCTCCTCCCCCTCCCACACACACACACACAGACACCCAAATACCGTGAAGTAGGAAGTTCGCGGTCATTGTGTACCTGATCTTGTGATTGAGGGTCGTATTTGTCCCCGTGCCCTTCGAATCGAGGTGGTTTACTATTGGTGTCTTCTCACGAAACCTGGAGGAATGTGCGTCCCCCCTCCCCGCCCCTTTGTGTAACTTGCAAGGGGTGTGTCAGGTGTAGTTTGACCCAGCATGCCGCAGCTGACCTGTGGGATGGTGTTCTATCCTGGTCTCAATGCCCGCAGGCGGATTTGCGGCTATATATTTTCTTCATATTTTTACTTGATCTACCTTCATTTTCAATACAAACTTTCTCCGCAGGTGCCCTTGTTGGTTCTCGTTTTAAACTTACAAAAAAATACAATTGCTGTTCTCTTCTACCTTTAATCTTTGTCTACGTTTCTGGCCTCTATTCATTTGGTCTTATTTCATGTATTATCTCCATGTTATAGTCTTCTCACTGGGAGCCTCCCAGTATCAAGGAAGGATTGGTGCTAACTAACTAACTAAGTAACTAACTCCCACTATGGCTGTCCCGTGGAAATCTTTGGGGCCCTCCTAATATCGAGTGGACCAAACCCTCTTCTTGTATTGCGTTCATTGAAACGCGTTCGTATTCTCTTTCCACTTTTATTGTCATTCATTAAATTTTGTGAATCGCTCATTGTTTTTGGTTTGACTTTATAATTTATTTTTATGTCAACAATTAATGGAGCTATTATTTTTTTTGTAATTCATACAAAATTGTTCTGCAATGTTCGCTTTGTTGTGTGATGTATATATGTAATGGTTCTTGTAACCTCATAATATCCTTTGATTGTTTTTGTTTTTTTGTACAAAACTATATCATTAAAAGATACTTTCTAGGGTAGCGTATTTCTATCCAACTAGACTGAAGGAGATTGTGCTAATTAACAAAAAGTAAGTCTTATATTTATTTGCCTTTGTATCTTTCAGGCCATTGGCAGGTTTTGATAGTTTAATGTAATCCTGGAAGCCCTATTTGAAGATGTTCAAAACTACCCCTACAAGAAATTTTAAACGGTCTATGCAGTTTCAGTAGAAAGTACTCTCCTGCAGATAACTTTTTTCCCATTTAAGTCACTGTGGTTTTCCTCGACAGAATCCGTCCCCACTCTTTTCCGACTGCATGGGTAGATCCATTTCTCCAGCTGGCAGTGGCACACTAGTCAATTCCCCCCTCCAGACCCTAGGAGGGACCTCACCTTTAGGCCAGCCATTGGCAGCTCTAGGTCCTGGCGGAATACGGCCAGGTATGGGAGCCCCTTCTATGGCCGCTATCGCAGCTATGTCAGCAAATCCAAATCCCGGACATGGGATGGGCATGAAAATGCCTCGATTTATGCAACACACCATGCTACAGCAACAGGTAAGTACCCCGTGGTTTGGCCTTTTGTTCCTATCAGGCTCGTACCCTGGGAAACTATTCCCCTGACTTAAATTTAAGGGGTTCGTCTGAAGGTCCTTATTCTTTTCCTACTGTGAATCTGTCCGCGTTGAAGTGTTATCCCTTTGTTTATATTTAAGAGTAAAAATATTCATTTGATTATGGGTGCCCTTACATAGGGTTCTCCTATAAGGCCAGCCGTCTCGATGAACTCCACTAACTGGATGAGGTTCTTCAAGACATTCAGCAGTTGTGTTAGGCATTTGGGGAATTCGTCTTAAGCTACGTACGTCTGGTTCCTAGCGACAGCGAGTGCTGATGTGAATGAAGCAGCTGTAGTGTTTGTAGGTGTTTAGTTTTCAATGGTGTACTTTGGAACCCTGCCATGGGTAAAGGGGGCAGTTTCGGGCCACGTACGCTGGCATGCCGTTCAGTAGATAGTTAACACTAGGAAATTGGATGAGCAGTTATGCTATGTGTGTCGATTTTTTCGGGGTGGTGAAACCTACCCCCATTGCCTCGAATGGCTTCAGGTCGTTTTTTGTCTCATCCGAATCGGGAACACTTGTGGAACGCAGCGCCATCCGATCCGCCGCTCCCCCCGAACTTTACTGCGACGACTGCTCGGTACCAATGACTGTTGGGCGCATTATTGTCCAATGTCCTAATCTGGGGCTTCGCGCAGGTTAGCCCTTTCCTGTACCCGGACGAATGTGAGCGCTACCGCTTGTCCCTTTACTCGGGGAAGAGTTCGTATACTCCCGATTATGGAGCAGCCGAGTTTTTAGAGGATGCAAGCTTCATCCATTGTGTTTAGTTTTGTTGGGTTTTTTTTCGGCGTTGATTGCATGCTCGGACGCCGAAGCCTGCTTTGTCTTCCCTTTCTTGTTTGCTCTTTCGTTGTTTTTTTACTTTCAATTTTTAAAGTAGCCTAGAAATAGGCTTGTTTCTTGTATTGGCAGTTGTGCCCTTCGTGGCAGCCACTAGTTGAACCCCTTGAAAGAATCGGTGTGGTGGGATCCTCAGAACCACATGGGTGTAGTATGCCTTCAGAGCCCCCTCCCTCCTCGTACGCGTTCTTTCTTGTGCTGGTTACAGACGGGTTCCCACCTTCTCAAGGGTGAAAGAGGAATTAGCAGTCATCCCTGTGACCAAGAGGCCTTTTATTATTATTGTTATGCCCTTTCCACCCCATTTTTTATTCCGTCTTTATTTGTACTCTTCCCCCCCTTATGGATTGGGCACGGCGATGTGTTTCTCTGGCCGCCGTTTTGACGGGACTCAGCGCCCCGTCCTGCCCCAGCTTAGCCTCTCTTATTTCCTTCGCTAACACCTAATCTCCGTCTCCTTTACCAACTCTCCCTCCTCATTGTACCCCTACTTTTCCGTCGTCCCTTTACAATCACCTATTCTCTACCGTTTTGTTAGACCTTCCTGGCCGCCCTGCTGACGGGACTCAGCCCCCCGTCCGGCCCCAATTTAGCCTCTTCTTTCTGACACCCTGTCTTATTACTTTATTTCCCCACTCTCCCTACAACCTCTCCCACAACTTTCTCTGGTCTGCCTCTAATTTCACAAGGTAGACACCGACCAACTTCCTCTCACCCAACCATCCCCGATCGGGGCGCTAAGGGGGGAGGGGACAACGCCTCTTCACCCCTGAGCTCTGGTTTGGATGGTGGGTTTTTAACAACCTGCTTCATCCCCATCCATACCTTACTCACTTTCCCTTTGTTTCTCCTTTCAATCTCTATCTATCTTTCGCCGTGCCATGTAGAGCCGCTAGGCCGATGGGCTGCCAGGCCACTAGGTGGGAAGAGTGGCCCCAAATGGCGGCAGCTGGCTCTGCCGGCCTCGTACTCACCCCTCGCAAAGCGAGCTACTGCGTGGAGTGATTAACGTATGCATCCCATAGAATAAATAGGGTCACCATGCCAATGATTGATACCCCCAAAACTTAATCTCCCTCAAATTTCCCTTGTAAAACCGACGGAGCGGCCCTCGGGCAGCTCTCCCCCCCAACCCCCCCTTGCTTTCACAGGAAAGCCTCCAAACCTCTCACCCGAGAGGAGGTTTATTTATCTCCATTGCATTTCAACGGTACTGCAGAAGAAAGCAGGCGGGCTGCCTATAATTGACAGCTCCCGCCACGATCGGGCTTGTCCCTTAGGGGGAGAAGGGAAGATAGGGCCGTCGCCCCCTTCCCTCTAAAGACTTGCGTGTTCGTATATTGAGCTTAGAGGGGGTCACCGTACCTGCCCCCCTCTTCCCCGACCAAAGATACTACATGAAATGGAACGTGATCTCCAGGGGGGGGGAGATATGGAGCCCCCCCTGTGATGGACTTGGTCCCTGAGACAACCCAGCCCCAGACGGTAGGACCTTTTATTGGGGCGGACCTGGGATCGGTGCCAAGTACCGGACCCGAGTCCATCTCGTGGACTACTTAGATGACATCACCTTAGAGCTGGCTGACCATGGGGCGGTCAAGGTCGAACGTGTGATGAGAAAACAGGGAGGGGCCTCGAGGTCCACCCCTACACTCTTCGTCACGTTCGACTGTGATAAGCTCCCTGAGTCGGTGCGTGCCGGTTGGTATCGCTACCGCATGAAGGCACTCGTGCCACTGCCGCGGAGGTGCTACTACTATCACCGCTCTGGCCATACTAATCGAGGTTACCTGAAGTCGGTGTAAGTTGTTCCAAGGTCGCACACGATAAGTCCAGTCGTGTGACCAAGTGTGTCAATTGCGGAGAGCCGCACCCCGCCCCCTTCTTCGAAGCAATGTGGTGTGTATCTCCTTAAGGAAATCCTTACCGTTCAGGGCCAGGATCGTCTCTCATTTCGCGAGGCTAAGAACTTGGTCCTGGCGCGCCCGTTTCTGCCTGGGACGTCTTTTGCCTCATTGCTAAGAAAGACACCCCCCTGCTCCTGGCCCCTTTAGGCCTACGAGCACGGTCGTTTCCGCGCCTATTCGGAACACTTTTGCGGGTTCTACCCACCCCGGGCGCTCCCCTGGTAAAGCTGGCAGCACAAAGGGTTCACACCCAGCCCGGCCATTTCCAGGGCTTCCCTCCCTTCCCCAAGCGTGACCGTTTCCCGTAAGGCGAAACGGCCGTGCGCCTCCACCGAGTCGTTAGACTCGCAGGAGGCAACACTCCCGAAGCTGGTCGTGAGGCCATCTTCCGGGGTTCGTAAAGCTGCCCCCCGAAAGGAGGACAACCACTAAAGGAGTTTCGGCTCCTTCACCTAAACCCAGTGGTAGGCTGGGTGGCTCGGAGACAGTGGATCCTCCAAAACAGGGACCCCCGCCTTCATAAGGTTTCGAGGCGGAAGGAGGAAAAGGCTCAGATGGCGACCCAAACCTCCCCCGATGAATCCTCGAAGGCGACAGCGCCCGGAGTTCTGCCTCCGGGAAGCGTACGGCCATTCCCGTGAGGGCAGATTCCTTCAATCGAATTGCTTTTGTTTTTTGGTCTTTTCTTTGTTATTTGGGGTTTGTTAATCTAGCCTAGTATTAGGCTGTAACGTCATTACGGCGACCTTTGCCCTAGTAGGCTGTCACAGATGGGCTCTAAAAATAAACAAAATTCTTAGTTTCCATTTTTCCTTGTCCAAATCTTCACCGTGTGAAAATGTCCTCGTTGGTTCATTTCCTTTTTTTTTTAGTTATTAAGATACTAAATCTTATCCCTTAGCCTTTAAGTTTTCCTTTTGACGGCACTTGTCCTCTGTTGGACCCATTTGGTCACAAAATTACGCTCACCACTGCTTGTCCTCAGCAGCCGCTTTTCGGTGGAATGGATCCCCGGATGATGATGATGATGAGTCGAAACATGCCTGGGCCCGCGGCCGCCGCCATGATGCGAGGTCATCTGCAGTCTTTCAGGCCACGCTTTATGTAACCCCCACTGGGTCCCCCGCCTGCCTCTTAACGAAGGGCTCCCACGTTGCCAATCCATCGTTGTCGGAGACTAGGAAAGAGAGATGCATCGCCCTCCTGTGCTTGCTTACACGCGGCGTAGCTGTTCCATAAATTTTTCGCTATTATTCAGCGCCTTTCATACGCGTGTTAAATGTGTTATAAGCTTTTGTATTCCCCGAAAAGGAAAAGAATTGAAAAGTTATTTCAACAAATACTCCTCAAAGGGCCGCCAAGAATTCGCCATACTTGAAACCGAATGGTAGTTTCCCAATGCTGCGGAAAGATGCAGGAAACGGAACCGCACGCTTCGTAATGCCATCAATCTTTCCAGCTCCCGGCTGATTTACTGCAGTTGTTAATTGGAGCACACCCCAAATAGCAAGGCTTGGGGCGTATTAGGAAATAGGAAAATAAAAAGGTTTTATATTTTATCCCTTGGACAAAATTGCCACATTTAATCAAAACTTGAAATCTGCTCTCTTGAATTTTAAGTTAACTCCAAACCACTCACTGAATAATAATAATTCTGAAAAATAATTATTACCACGCTTCCTCTAGGACCCATGTACATAAGAGATTATGTAAAAAGATAATTCATTTCTAAGGCCATGTAAATAAAAAGTTGTAAATGTATAAATATATATATATATATATATACTTTTTACCTACTATGTAAAACAGTAGTATGTTCTCGATCTCCCATATTTTGTACCTTTTACTCGCTTCTCTAAAGGGTTTTTCTCGTTTTAGTGTAGGGATTTTAGTTTATGCATTTGCCCTATGTCATATGTTATTGAAAAAAAAACCCTCCCCTTTTCCTTTTGATTCCAGATTTGTAGTTTAGTAGAGCTTAAAATTAATAGCATCCATTATTATGTCACAAGCTAATGGTATTTATTTTTTACCATTTGCAGTATTTATTGTCTTCCGTTTACTTATTATGGTGATGTTCAAAGGCGGTTTCACTAAAATTAAATCGTTTTTGAGTTTTTTGTGTGTATATAATTTTGAGCTAGAAATCTTTACTGTCCTCCCCATTTGTATGCCGCGCATACGGGTTGACATAATGAGCTGGTGCAAATTAATAATCTTTCCGAGTTTAGTTGCATTTTTAGGGTGAACGCAATGGGCTACGGTTGTGAATTTGCTCTCTTTATCATATTTTATGATCAGGGTGTTAAACAGATCAGAAAAAATAAGGGCTTTAAGAAGAAATGTTATAAGAAAACTAATTTTTATATTTTAATTTTTGTATACATTGTATTCTCATAGGGTTAAGTGAAACTATGTTGCATCTATCGAGTTCAGAAACCCCTCTTTTAAGGCCGTATGGAATTACATGACATAAAATGGGTGTAAAATTATCTCGCAGGTAATTTCAGGGTTCTTGCGTGCTATTCTGAAGCTACCGTCGATGATGGAGGTTTAATTAAAATTAATTGGATAAGAATTTTCTTTTTTACAGTTATCAATTATTTTTATTTTTTTTTTTAATGCTGCCATGGTCATGATTACAATAGGTTTTTCCCATGAAAACTTTAAGGTTGTGAATTACAAAAAAAAATCCTCTTTTACTTGAATTATAACTTTTTGATCAGAGGAATTTTTAGATGTTGAATTGGAGAGATTAAATTATCTTTGTTGATCTTTTTTATTTAATGAAAATATCAAATTATCTATGGTGCTTCAAATTCATGGTACAGTTCACTATTCAAGCTATTTCTTACTTTGTAATATATATATATATATATATATATATATATATATATATATATATATATATATATATAAAGTATCAAGTTTTTACTATT
Organism: Ceratothoa steindachneri; assembly: GCA_963969495.1. NCBI lineage: Eukaryota > Metazoa > Arthropoda > Malacostraca > Isopoda > Cymothoidae > Ceratothoa > Ceratothoa steindachneri. Next base: position 7,952,860 of record OZ018317.1, on the reverse strand, counting down.
GTCTGGTGTAATACTGTTTTATAACCAGAAATATTCTTTTAATGAAATGTTTAATATTTAACCAAGTACCCAGCTAATACTCATTTTTTTAAACTTTTTTTTACTTTACTCTCTAATATTTCTAACCATAAATGGGTAATCTTTCTATTCTATGCTCAAATTTTTTAATAATATTAGTCCTTGTAAAAGAAATGTATACGACAATTTCCTTCGGTAATGTTATATGTCCCTTTTTTTTTTACACTTCTACACTTGATCTGATCACTTGGTTCATCTGCAACGCATTTGGTGCCTAGTCGAACTTCCTTTGCATGATATTACCTAACTTAATGGAGGGGGGGGAGATTTTCTGTTATAGTTATAACATCGATTTTTTTTTCCTTTTTTTAACATTTGACCTCTTTTTACCCTTCTAGGCTTAATTTCCCGAATTCTTTTCAAAATTCCTAAGCAGCTAACACATTTATTTTGGTTGGATAAAGAATAAGTTTCTAAATTTCTTTTAATGTAGCCATTTGTTTTGTTTTTATTTTTGTTATCTCATACTGAATTTTATTTTCTTAATTTACCTGTAGGTTTGTTTTTTTTTAAATCACTTGGTTAGTCTCTCATCCTCCTTCCCCTTAATTAAATTTGCTGGTGCCCAACATTGCTGGATGCGTCAAAATCGACTTCTCGAGCGGGGAATATTAGATGGTGCTTCTCTATTAGTGTTTTTATCATCCCTCATTTGATACTCATGTTCCTCCATGTGTTGAAAGTTCATGGTTAGAAATGTAATATGTTGTATATTTTGAGTACATGAATCATAATTATTGTAATGCCTTTTGTCATTTTTATATTTTTTTTTACATTGTTATTGGTATCCGTTTGTGGCTGTTGTAATTATGTTTCATTGTCCTGGAGTAGAGATAGATTAAATCGCTTTATTTTAGTGTACAGTTGAGGAAAAAAGTCCTTTGATCTTCATATACGAGTCGAAAGCCTATTGTTATATCTTTAAAATTCTGTCATGAAGGAATCTCAAAAGATGAAAGGGTGTGGCTTGGATGCTATAGCGGTGTATAAATGAGTCGTATGCAAACCGGTGCTTTTGTTGGGTGGGTATATTATACCTTGTCTCAATTTTTTGTTTTTCTTTTTCATTTATGCTTACCACGCCATTTCAAATTGCAATCTAAGTAAAGTATTTGTATACCACGTATGGTGAGGAGCATTGGGTATAATATCCTGTCAGTTACATATGATCATCCATAACAATATTAGGTTAAGGTAGCTCTAAGATATTGGGTTTACCAGATGTTGCAAAATTAAGGACTAGATTGATGGTAAGAAATTCACTTACACGAGGCGCCTTAATACGTATATATAAACATTTTGTTTAGTTCTCTCCAATTTCTGGAAGCGTTGTTTTCTCGATAGCTCTCTATTGCATCAGTCTCGTGAACGGCTCGTCGCAAATTGCCTAAGGTCGAAGTCCCGTGATTGTTGTGAACAGGGTCCCGTAGATCTTCAAACTCGGTCAGCTCACATTAGCATTTACATAGCAATAAGCTTTGCTGTGACAGTCCTTGTACTCTTTTCTCTCGCTGATCCCCTTTCTTTTGAGTGCCATACCATTGCTAATAACCGTTACTTGCCTTTTTTGTTTTCAAGGCAAGGAATGAGCCAGACTCCGTTTAGATTAAATTGTTCCCTTCATATTTTCCTCCTCCTTAAATTTAATTATTTCAGAAAATATTGTTAGGTACGAATGAAGATGTGAAGATGAAATCCAAGGGTTGCCTGCTACCTATTGACTTGCCACCTGTCTTCTTCCTGTGAGATAGTCTCCCTCTCTTGCCTCCATCCTTGCTTTCTTTACCATAATCTTATTAACCAGCTTCGCTTAGTGGAACGCATCAGCGGCCAACCCCCTCCCATTAAAAAAAAGAAGCAATCTTCACGATCAGAAAGATCATCCTCAATGCGAGTCCTCCGTCCGCAATTCTAAGCTCGACTCGTCAAGGTGCAAAAGATGCAGAGGTTTCTCCTAACCTAGGATCCCATGGGTCCGTTAAGCCCCGCTGACCGAACAGGGTTCTCCCAAAGAACCTGCACTCGTCTTAACTCAGGTTATCTCTGATGTGCATAAATTTTGGGTGAGTTAAAACTGTCTGCCCCCCCGCCCCGTTTAGGTGACAATGCAATTAGTCTATTTAGTTTTGAGGGTGAACGCATTGAAATTTGTCAGGGCGACCTTTGTATGACGTGGCATGAGTGTTTCCTTTTGGTCGTTATGTGGTTGAATGGTATTTTTGTTTATGCTAGGGTGGTTAGTGGGGTCACCGCCCATTGCCGCGTGCGTTTCCAGCTCAACGTATCATTAGGGAAATGGAGGGGAAAATTTGATCCAGGGATAGCTCACTGGGTTTGCAGGTAGAGATAAATGGGTGTTAAAGCGCCCACACATACTACCCATGTGCGCCGACCGCCGCTCTTTGGTTCAAGGGGGAATTTTTTCTGGCGGTGATGCTGTCTTGAAGTCCGATTCGGCACACCGGATTCCTGGTTTTATTAAAAATTAGAATCTGTGCAAAAACTCCGTAACGAATTATTTTATATAAGTAAAATAAATATTGCCTTTTACTACTACTGACCAGCAGTCTTTTTGAGGCCTTTTATTTCTCAGGGGTGACCAACTGTTTAACGTTTTCTCTGAACCCTGGGTCTCTACAGGGTATGGCAGCCGCCGTGAAGACCCTCCGAATCGAGACTCAAGCCGGTGACTTGCCTCACCCGATGTGGATTAACTTCGCTGTAAGCAGAGACGGAAGCAGTTTCCACTCCGCTAGTTTGTATCCCGATCTAAGAAGTACCTTCGTTATCTTTGCTATGAATTTTTAAACTAAGATATTGATATTCATTCGAAGTTTTGATATACGATTGTGATAAGTTGCCATTTGTAGTGGTGAGGTAGCTAGCTAGCTTTAAGAGGATGCCCAAAACACCAAACCCTAAATTATATATCGTTTTAATTGTAGGTTAAGTCAGGCAAAGGTACTTCTTAGATTTTGTGAGGTTACTATGAAATGGTTTATTAGATTTATTTAAGTTAATTTAAGGTCTAATTTTTTTGGATTAGTGGAGAGAATCAAATTTTTGGTGTGTACTGTCGACTAGGACTGGGTGGGAGAGATTATTTTATCACGATTAGGCTGTGTTCGAGTGAGGTTTCCCTGATTATGCAAAAGATCTTTAGCATTAGGAGTTAAAGACGGAATGATTTCCGCTTGTGAAAACTCGATCACGAAGATTGTGTTAGTCTTGGATTTTTTAGTACACGTTATTTATGTTCGCCCGACTAAGCCAAGTACTCGTGGCTACATTATTTTTTTAAAGTAAATATTCTCGATTCTGTTATTAAATTTAAAAAAGGACTTTTTTCCGCTATTGTACGTAGATCTTAGTTTTTTTTATACTGTATGTACTTAATATTTTTATGCTTAAATTGTTTAACCTCTAAGTTACTCTTTTACTGAAAAAAAAGCAATAAGTTTATTTGAAGAACACAAATTACTCTACATAATCACTCGTTTCTAACGTTGTGTATATAAATTTTTATGTAACAAAACCGCTAATTTTTTTTTCTGCGTTCATTTCATTTGTTGTAAATATGAATAGATCATATTAAAAGGAAAAATTAATAAGAGTAGAAAATGTATACTTTTATTGATTTATTTTTTATAGAAGTAGACCGAAAATCATTCATTGTACCAATTTTTAAAAATATTAAGAATTAAAGTTTTTATGTTCTTAATTTACCCAACCTTCACCACGCTCGCGGTGCTCTCAGACACTCTCATCCCTCTCCCCCCGTAACGGGCGCGGCGACTTACCATCCTGGCCACCGTGCTGACAGGACTCAGCACCCCGTCCGACCCCAGCTTAGCCTCTTCTCCTTCCTTCAAAACACTTGTTTCCTCTCTTTTCATACAACCTCTCCCTCAACTTTCTCTGGTCAGCCTCTAATTTCACAGGGTAGATGCTGACCTTCTTCTCAAGCCAACCCCCCGTAATGGGCGCGGCGATTTGCCATCCTGGCTGCCGTGCTAACGGGATCCAGCGCTCCGTCCGGCCCCAGCTTAGCCTCTCTTCCTTCCTTCAGATAGCCCGATTTCTCCCCTACCTCGTCGCTTTTCATACAACCTCTCCCACAACTTTCTCTGGTCAGCCTCTAATTTCACAGGGTAGAATGCTGACCTTCTCAAGCCAACCCCCCCGGATGGGGGCTGAGGGGGGAGGGGACATTGTTCCCTAACCCCTCAGCTCCGGTTCGGGATGGGTTTTTTTTAACAACCTGCTTCATCCCCACCCCGTAAGGGGCGCGGCGATTTGCCATCCTGGCCGCCGTGCTGACGGGATCCAGCGCTCCGTCCGGCCCCAGCTTAGCCTCTCTTCCTTCCTTCAGATAGCCCGATTTCTCCCCTACCTCGTCGCTTTTCATACAACCTCTCCCACAACTTTCTCTGGTCAGCCTCTAATTTCACAGGGTAGAATGCTGACCTTCTTCTCAAGCCAACCACCCCGGATCGGGGCTGAGGGGGGGAGGGGACATTGTTCCCTAACCCCTCAGCTCCGGTTCGGGATGGGGTTTTTTTTAACAACCTGCTTCATCCCCACCCACATCTTCCTCACATCCCTTTTCCTCTCCTCTTCACAACCTATATTTTTTACGCCGTGTCCAAGGTGGAGCCGCCATGCCGAAGGACTGCCAGGCCACCAGGCGGGAGGGGTGGTCCCGAATGGCGGCGCCTGGCTCTGCCGGGCTTGTAAGCACCTCTCGCAGTGCGGGCAACTGCGAGAGGTGATGAGCTATTGCGTCCCGTAATCAAAAGAGGGTCACCAGGCCCATGTATGAAAAAAAACAAAAACCCCAACCCCCAACTTCCCCAAAAACATCTACGGAGCCGCCCTCGGGCAGCTCCACCGAGAAAATGGAGGTCCCCCCCCTTGTGCTTGCGCAAGGGACCCTCCATAATTCTTTAACCGGAGAGGAGGCTTACTCCTCTCCTACGCCTACGGATGTACGGGACTCCCCCTCACCCCCTTCTCTGGAGGTGCTTTCGGGCACCTCCCTATCTCCAGCGGCAGTCCCTCCTTTGCTTTCTAAGGGGACTGCCAAGAAAGCCAGCAGGCAGCCCATTGCCGACCGCCCCTCGTGCAAGCGGCTCGGTAGGGCAAACCCCCTTAGGGGGGAGAGGGAAGCCAGGCCCCTTCGGTCGCTTCCCTCAAAAGACCTGCTGGCAAGAATTTTGAACCTTGCTGGGGTCAAGGCCTGTGCCTCCCCACACCACCTGACTAGTGACAATACTGCCAAGGGGACCTGCGATGTCCTGGGAGGGGATGGCCAACTGGAGGCCCCTCCTATGATAGACATGGTCCTTGAGGAGACCCAGCCCCAGACGGTAGGGCCTTCCATGGGGGGGAATTCGGGCTCGGCGCCAAGCACCGAACCCGAATCCGCCCCTATGCAAGGTCCTCCTCAAATGGCTGAGGGCTCCGAGGCAGTAGAAGGAGGGGAGGGATCTCCTCCGACAGGTGCCCCTACGACAACCAGGACCTTCTCCATTTCGGAGAGGTACCTGGCTGAGGCTGGTCCATCTGGCCTGGGGACTTCTGCCGGCGGAGGTGAAAAGCGGGTTCATTCCCCGCCCTCCTCTCCTAAAAAGAAAAAGACGAAGAAGACTCGGGGCTCCTCTCCATCCGCGGGGGCTGCGGGGACGGATGGGTCTGCTGCCACTTTGGTAGGCGACCAAGCCAAGATCGGCACATCCGGCCCCTCTACCCCCTCGTGTGCGGAGCCCATGACTACGACTAAGACCAAGAATGCACAGGGCGGAGCCTCGATGACATCGGGGCCCCTGATTCAGAGGTTACCTGGCGTTTTCGAGCCCGCTGGCTTCAAACGCTTCCTCGTTATTCGCTCCACTGATGGCACCATGTTGTCCAAGGGCAACATGATCCATCAGAGGAGAGGATTAGCTAGTGCAATTGGTAGAGAGCCGAAGGTAACCCGTTTCTCGGACGGGAGCCTTCTGGCGAATGCGGCGAATCCCGCCGAGGCGGCCAAGATAAGTGCTCTTCGGACACTTCATGGCACCCCGGTGAGTGTGACGCCGCACTCTACCATGAACTTTGTGAAAGGAGTAGTTTATGCGAGGGAACTCGTTGACTACTCCATTGAGGACATCACCCTAGAGCTGGCCGACCATGGGGCGGTCAAGGTCGAGCGTGTGATGAGAAAACAGGGAGGGGCCTCGAGACCCACCCCTACACTCTTCGTCACGTTCGACTGTGACAAGCTCCCTGAGTCGGTGCGTGCCGGTTGGTACCGCTACCGCGTGAAGGCATTCGTGCCACTGCCGCGGCGGTGCTATTACTGCCACCGCTTCGGCCATACGAATCGATCATGTAGACGTGCAAAATCGGGGTCACCCGAAGTCTGTGTAAATTGCTCCAAGGTCGCACACGATAAGTCCAAATCGTGTGTGGCCAAGTGTGTCAATTGCGGAGAGCCGCACCCTGCTTCTTCGAAGCAATGTGGTGCATATCTCCTTGAGAAAGAAATCCTGGCCGTTCAGGCCCAGGATCGACTCTCATTCCGCGAGGCAAAGGACTTGGTCCTGGCGCGCCCGGCTCTGCCTGGGACGTCATATGCCTCAATAGTTAGAAAGGCACCCTCTGCTCCTGGCCCATCCAGGCCAACGAGCACGGTTGTTTCCGCGCCCATTCGGAGCCCTTCTGTGGGCTCTACCCAACCTGGGCGCTCCCCTGGTAAAGCTGGCGGCAAAAAGGGTTCATACCCTGCCCCGGCTAAAACCAGGGCTCCCCCCTCTTCCCCCAGCGTGACCGTTTCGCGTAAAGCGAAACGGCCACGCGCCTCCACCGAGTCGTTAGACTCACAGGAGGCAACACCCCTGAAGATGGTCGCTAGGCCATCTTCCGGGGTTCCTAAAGCTGTTCCCCGAAAGGAGGACAGCAACAAAGGAGCTTCGGCCCCTTTGCCCACGCCCCGAGGTGGAGCGAGTGGCTCGGAGATGGTGGTTCCTCGAAAAGAGGGCCCCCCGCCTCCGAAGCCGCAACGCCCGCCTAAAGTTTCGAGGCGGAGGGAGGAAAAGACTCGCATGGCGAGCCCAACCTCCCCCAATAAGTCCTCGAAGGCGACAGCGCTTTGTCCGGCCAACAGCGCCCGGGGTTCTGCCCCCGGGAAGCGTACGGCCATTCCCGTGAGGGTCTTCAATTCGAGGAGGGCCCCCGCGTCTCCTCCGAGCTAGGCCTGGAGGGCATATTCCTTCAATGGAATTGCCGTGGACTCCGGGCCAACTGGGAGGAGCTGCGGAGGCTCGCCTCATCCCGTTCTCCGTTAGCTATTTTTTTGCAGGAGACCATGCTAGGCGCGTGCCCCCTGCCTGCCCTCCCGGGGTATAAGGGTCTTGCGACCCAACCACCGCGGGACGGCCGGGCTGGGGGATGCGCGGTTTACACCCGGCATGATGTCTCCGTTCTTCCTTTCTCTTTAGATACCTCCTTTCAGGCAGTGGCTGTGCAGCTGCACCTGGATAGGAGGTATACTATCATTTCTGCGTACATTCCACCGTCAGCTGACTTCGACGCGGGGGACTTTCGCCGCGTCGTGGCACGGTTGCCGAGGCCCTATCTCTTGCTTGGAGATCTGAACGGCAGGCATCCTCTCTGGGGAGATTACACCATAAATCCCAGGGGACAAGTCCTTGCCGATCTGATCGAAGAGCTTGAGATGGGTGTCCTAAACGTGGATGAGTTTACGCATCACTGTCCGAGAACCGCTTCATTTTCTTGCCTTGACCTATCTTTGTGCTCTTCGGATGCACAGCCTGATTTTGATTGGGGGGTGGTCGATGACCTCCATGGTAGTGATCACTTTCCCATTCAAATATCATTTTCAGGGCAACTGCCGCCTGAGAGACCACCTCGGTGGTGCTTGGCGCGGGCGCGGTGGCCTGCATTTCAGGAAATGACTGAATTCTCTATCTCAGTCAAGGAGTTTAGGTCGGTAGATGAGGCCGTCGAGTTCTTCTCCGGCAACCTCATCGCCGTGGGCCTGACTACTATTCCTAGGACGTCTGGCCGTTTTGCACGCCGACCCCCCGTAAGGGGCGCGGCGATTTGCCATCCTGGCCGCCGTGCTGACGGGATCCAGCGCTCCGTCCGGCCCCAGCTTAGCCTCTCTTCCTTCCTTCAGATAGCCCGATTTCTCCCCTACCTCGTCGCTTTTCATACAACCTCTCCCACAACTTTCTCTGGTCAGCCTCTAATTTCACAGGGTAGAATGCTGACCTTCTTCTCAAGCCAACCACCCCGGATCGGGGCTGAGGGGGGGAGGGGACATTGTTCCCTAACCCCTCAGCTCCGGTTCGGGATGGGGTTTTTTTAACAACCTGCTTCATCCCCACCCACATCTTCCTCACATCCCTTTTCCTCTCCTCTTCACAACCTATATTTTTTACGCCGTGTCCAAGGTGGAGCCGCCATGCCGAAGGACTGCCAGGCCACCAGGCGGGAGGGGTGGTCCCGAATGGCGGCGCCTGGCTCTGCCGGGCTTGTAAGCACCTCTCGCAGTGCGGGCAACTGCGAGAGGTGATGAGCTATTGCGTCCCGTAATCAAAAGAGGGTCACCATGCCCATGTATGAAAAAAAACAAAAACCCCAACCCCCAACTTCCCCAAAAACATCTACGGAGCCGCCCTCGGGCAGCTCCACCGAGAAAATGGAGGTCCCCCCCCTTGTGCTTGCGCAAGGGACCCTCCATAATTCTTTAACCGGAGAGGAGGCTTACTCCTCTCCTACGCCTACGGGTGTAGGGGACTCCCCCTCACCCCCTTCTCTGGAGGTGCTTTCGGGCACCTCCCTATCTCCAGCGGCAGTCCCTCCTTTGCTTTCTAAGGGGACTGCCAAGAAAGCTAGCAGGCAGCCCATTGCCGACCGCCCCTCGTGCAAGCGGCTCGGTAGGGCAAACCCCCTTAGGGGGGAGAGGGAAGCCAGGCCCCTTCGGTCGCTTCCCTCAAAAGACCTGCTGGCAAGAATTTTGAACCTTGCTGGGGTCAAGGCCTGTGCCTCCCCACACCACCTGACTAGTGACAATACTGCCAAGGGGACCTGCGATGTCCTGGGAGGGGATGGCCAACTGGAGGCCCCTCCTGTGATAGACATGGTCCTTGAGGAGACCCAGCCCCAGACGGTAGGGCCTTCCATGGGGGGGAATTCGGGCTCGGCGCCAAGCACCGAACCCGAATCCGCCCCTATGCAAGGTCCTCCTCAAATGGCTGAGGGCTCCGAGGCAGTAGAAGGAGGGGAGGGATCTCCTCCGACAGGTGCCCCTACGACAACCAGGACCTTCTCCATTTCGGAGAGGTACCTGGCTGAGGCTGGTCCATCTGGCCTGGGGACTTCTGCCGGCGGAGGTGAAAAGCGGGTTCATTCCCCGCCCTCCTCTCCTAAAAAGAAAAAGACGAAGAAGACTCGGGGCTCCTCTCCATCCGCGGGGGCTGCGGGGACGGATGGGTCTGCTGCCACTTTGGTAGGCGACCAAGCCAAGATCGGCACATCCGGCCCCTCTACCCCCTCGTGTGCGGAGCCCATGACTACGACTAAGACCAAGAATGCACAGGGCGGAGCCTCGATGACATCGGGGCCCCTGATTCAGAGGTTACCTGGCGTTTTCGAGCCCGCTGGCTTCAAACGCTTCCTCGTTATTCGCTCCACTGATGGCACCATGTTGTCCAAGGGCAACATGATCCATCAGAGGAGAGGATTAGCTAGTGCAATTGGTAGAGAGCCGAAGGTAACCCGTTTCTCGGACGGGAGCCTTCTGGCGAATGCGGCGAATCCCGCCGAGGCGGCCAAGATAAGTGCTCTTCGGACACTTCATGGCACCCCGGTGAGTGTGACGCCGCACTCTACCATGAACTTTGTGAAAGGAGTAGTTTATGCGAGGGAACTCGTTGACTACTCCATTGAGGACATCACCCTAGAGCTGGCCGACCATGGGGCGGTCAAGGTCGAGCGTGTGATGAGAAAACAGGGAGGGGCCTCGAGACCCACCCCTACACTCTTCGTCACGTTCGACTGTGACAAGCTCCCTGAGTCGGTGCGTGCCGGTTGGTACCGCTACCGCGTGAAGGCATTCGTGCCACTGCCGCGGCGGTGCTATTACTGCCACCGCTTCGGCCATACGAATCGATCATGTAGACGTGCAAAATCGGGGTCACCCGAAGTCTGTGTAAATTGCTCCAAGGTCGCACACGATAAGTCCAAATCGTGTGTGGCCAAGTGTGTCAATTGCGGAGAGCCGCACCCTGCTTCTTCGAAGCAATGTGGTGCATATCTCCTTGAGAAAGAAATCCTGGCCGTTCAGGCCCAGGATCGACTCTCATTCCGCGAGGCAAAGGACTTGGTCCTGGCGCGCCCGGCTCTGCCTGGGACGTCATATGCCTCAATAGTTAGAAAGGCACCCTCTGCTCCTGGCCCATCCAGGCCAACGAGCACGGTTGTTTCCGCGCCCATTCGGAGCCCTTCTGTGGGCTCTACCCAACCTGGGCGCTCCCCTGGTAAAGCTGGCGGCAAAAAGGGTTCATACCCTGCCCCGGCTAAAACCAGGGCTCCCCCCTCTTCCCCCAGCGTGACCGTTTCGCGTAAAGCGAAACGGCCACGCGCCTCCACCGAGTCGTTAGACTCACAGGAGGCAACACCCCTGAAGATGGTCGCTAGGCCATCTTCCGGGGTTCCTAAAGCTGTTCCCCGAAAGGAGGACAGCAACAAAGGAGCTTCGGCCCCTTTGCCCACGCCCCGAGGTGGAGCGAGTGGCTCGGAGACGGTGGTTCCTCGAAAAGAGGGCCCCCCGCCTCCGAAGCCGCAACGCCCGCCTAAAGTTTCGAGGCGGAGGGAGGAAAAGACTCGCATGGCGAGCCCAACCTCCCCCAATAAGTCCTCGAAGGCGACAGCGCTTTGTCCGGCCAACAGCGCCCGGGGTTCTGCCCCCGGGAAGCGTACGGCCATTCCCGTGAGGGTCTTCAATTCGAGGAGGGCCCCCGCGTCTCCTCCGAGCTAGGCCTGGAGGGCATATTCCTTCAATGGAATTGCCGTGGACTCCGGGCCAACTGGGAGGAGCTGCGGAGGCTCGCCTCGTCCCGTTCCCCGTTAGCTATTTTTTTGCAGGAGACCATGCTAGGCGCGTGCCCCCTGCCTGCCCTCCCGGGGTATAAGGGTCTTGCGACCCAACCACCGCGGGACGGCCGGGCTGGGGGATGCGCGGTTTACACCCGGCATGATGTCTCCGTTCTTCCTTTCTCTCTAGATACCTCCTTTCAGGCAGTGGCTGTGCAGCTGCACCTGGATAGGAGGTATACTATCATTTCTGCGTACATTCCACCGTCAGCTGACTTCGACGCGGGGGACTTTCGCCGCGTCGTGGCACGGTTGCCGAGGCCCTATCTCTTGCTTGGAGATCTGAACGGCAGGTATCCTCTCTGGGGAGATTACACCATAAATCCCAGGGGACAAGTCCTTGCCGATCTGATCGAAGAGCTTGAGATGGGTGTCCTAAACGTGGATGAGTTTACGCATCACTGTCCGAGAACCGCTTCATTTTCTTGCCTTGACCTATCTTTGTGCTCTTCGGATGCACAGCCTGATTTTGATTGGGGGGTGGTCGATGACCTCCATGGTAGTGATCACTTTCCCATTCAAATATCATTTTCAGGGCAACTGCCGCCTGAGAGACCACCTCGGTGGTGCTTGGCGCGGGCGCGGTGGCCTGCATTTCAGGAAATGACTGAATTCTCTATCTCAGTCAAGGAGTTTAGGTCGGTAGATGAGGCCGTCGAGTTCTTCTCCGGCAACCTCATCGCCGTGGGCCTGACTACTATTCCTAGGACGTCTGGCCGTTTTGCACGCCGACCACTCCCATGGTGGTCGGCCGAGTGTGAGACGGCCCTCAAACAGAAGCGTTATGCCTACATGCGCTATAAGCGCTGCCCGAACGATTTCACCGTCGCTGAATTTCGTCGGGCTAGGGCTAGGTTCCGGTATATTTCGAAGCACGCCCGCCGCTCTTCTTGGCGGGCATACGTGTCTTCACTTAACGGGAAGACCCCTTTAGCTGAAGTGTGGAAGCGAGTCAAAAGGATTCGGGGCAAGTTCTCGCAGGACCCCCCTCCCGTTCTCCAGGAGAATGGGACCGCAATCTCGGACCCCGCGTCCGTGGCGGAATCCTTAGCGACCGCTTTTTCCGCATTCTCTAGCCGTGATGCTGCTCCGCCAGCATTCAATGCACGTCGTGATGTCGCGGAAGGCCGCCGGCTGGAATTTACCTCCAGAGGCGGAGAACCCTTCAACGACAAGTTTACTGTGAGTGAGTTGCGTTCCGCTCTCGCTTCGTGCGCGGACACCGCCCATGGTCCGGACGATGTCCCGTACGCCATGCTTCGACACCTGGGTGAGCGAGGCATGGCCTTTCTATTAGATTTGTTCAACAGGATCTGGGTGGAAGGTCTCCTCCCAGACTCCTGGCGAATCGCTACTGTGCTCGCCTTTCGCAAGCCGGGGAGAGATCACTCTACTCCGACCGGTTTCCGCCCAATCTCTCTAACCTCTTGCGTGTGCAAGTTGATGGAGAAATTGGTAAATGTTAGATTAGCCTATTTCCTGGACAGCGGAGGCCATCTGTCTTCTGCACAGTGCGGCTTCCGTAAGTTCCACTCCACGTCGGATGCTCTGCTCCGACTGGAAAATGCCGTCTGCGAGGCTTTCCTTCGTAGACAGCACTACGCCACGGTGTTTTTTGATCTGGAGAAAGCCTATGATACCGCATGGCGATACGGTATCATGGAGACTCTCCACACGATGGGGGCGAGGGGACGCCTCCCAATGTTTATATCTGAATTTTTGCGAGATCGTCGATTCCGCGTACGGGTGGGGGGAGCCCTCTCCGGCCCAAAGGAGCAGGAAGAGGGTGTCCCGCAGGGAAGTGTCCTCAGTGTCACACTCTTTGCCCTGAGCATCAACGGCATCACCTCGGTGCTGCCGGAAGATGTTCTCGCTACGCTCTACGTGGACGACCTTTCGATCTCTTTTGGCGCGGCCCAGATGCCAACTCTGGAGCGCCGACTCCAACAGGCATTGAACCGCGTCTCTTGCTATGCCAAAGCGCACAGGTTTCGGTTTTCTTTGGCCAAGACTAAGGTGGTGCACTTCTGCCGCCATCCACGGCTTCACCCCGACCCAGATTTGTTTCTTAATGGGGTGCGCCTGGATGTGGTTGAGTCGCACCGTTTCCTTGGTCTTGTATTCGACCGACGCCTCACCTGGGAGGCTCACATTCGCAGCCTTAGGGTCTCTTGTACCCGCGCCATGGACATTCTCCGTTCCGTGACGTTCAGCGCTTGGGGCGCTGATAGGGCTACCGCCTTACTTTTTTATCGATCCTTTGTTCGCTCGAAGCTCGACTACGGATGCGAGTTTTATGCATCCGCAGCCGAGCGTTTATTGCGGAAGGTGGATTCGATCCACCACACCGGCCTTCGCCTTGCGACCGGTGCCTTCCGCACTTCCCCCATTGAGAGCCTGTTGGTCGATGCTGGGGAGATGCCACTCGCTCTGCGCCGCGTGCAGTGCATCACTCGCCTGTACGCGCGAGCCCGGCGCCTCCCCCAGTCGCCAACAGCTCTCACTGCATCCGCAGCTGATCTCGATGGTGCCTATGCCGCCGAGAGACGCCAGTCATACCCTAAGCCCTTTGGGTTTAGGGCCAGGAAACTCCTTCGAGAGGTAGATATAGCTCTCGGGCCGGTGGCGCCCCTGGTTCTGCCCAGGACGCCACCCTGGAGGGTACCACATTTGGCTATTTGTCGCCACGCCTCTGCTCCCAAAGCTTGTACTGCGCCGGGAGTATTGCGTTCGATCTTTTTGGAGCACACATCGTGTCACGCTGGTACCGTGCCAGTGTATACGGATGGCTCCAAGTCCCAAGAGGGGGTCGGCTTCCACGCCGTATCCCCTCTGTTTGAAGTCAGCGGGGCTCTCCCAGGCGCTGCGTCTGTCTTCACGGCCGAGCTGGTGGCAATACACCACTCGGTACGGGAGATTACGCGACGTGCCCGGTTCGGAGACCGGATTGTGATTTATAGCGACTCACAAAGCGCCCTGAGTGCTCTCGGGGCATTGGAATCTCCGCATCCCCTGGTTCGCGAAATCCGTGACGCCACGGTTTTGGCGAGCCGGGCAGATGTCGAGATTATCTTCTGCTGGGTTCCTGGACATGTAGGAATTGCGGGGAATGAGCGCGCCGATGAGGGCGCCAAAGAGTCCGCGAGGACTCTGCGACCGGACCAGCGTTTCGCTCTTCCTCACACCGACTACATGGCAGGAATACGGGCAGCTCTTCGGACTGCTTGGCAAAGAAGATGGGAGACGGTCGAGGGGAACTTAAAGTTGCGTGCCATTGCGCCGCGACTGTTCCCATGGACCTATCCCCCAATGCCGCGGCGGCTTCAGGTTGCTTTCTGTCGTCTTCGAATCGGACACACTCGTGTGACGCATCGTTACTTGGTGGAGCGCTCGCATGTGCCCTATTGCAACGACTGCGTCGTCCCCCAGACTGTTCGGCATATTCTTGTCGAATGTCCCAGTCTGGGTGATCTTCGCGCACGATACCTGTCTCGGTACCGGGATGGGCGGGGTCGCTACCGCCTGTCCCTTGTACTCGGGACGAGTGCGTGCACCATGACTGGTGGACTTATTGACTTTTTGGGGGAGGCCGGCCTTCTCCCCTTTATTTAAGGTTCCTTTTTTTGTTATTGTTTTGCTTTAGATTGCACTCTCCTGCACCGGGGTGAGGGGGACCTCCCCCCGCTGCCGGAGATTGCTTCGATTGTTAAGTTTTTCAAATTTATATTAATTGTTAAGTTTTCATATTTTAACTTTAAAGTAGCCTAATTCTAGGCTGTCGTGTTTTTCGGCGACTTATGCCCAAGTGGGTAGTTGCCAGATGGGCTCTATAAAAAAAAAAAAAAAAAAATTGCACGCCGACCACTCCCATGGTGGTCGGCCGAGTGTGAGACGGCCCTCAAACAGAAGCGTTATGCCTACATGCGCTATAAGCGCCGCCCGAACGATTTCACCGTCGCTGAATTTCGTCGGGCTAGGGCTAGGGCTAGGTTCCGGTATATTTCGAAGCACGCCCGCCGCTCTTCTTGGCGGGCATACGTGTCTTCACTTAACGGGAAGACCCCTTTAGCTGAGGTGTGGAAGCGAGTCAAAAGGATTCGGGGCAAGTTCTCGCAGGACCCCCCTCCCGTTCTCCAGGAGAATGGGACCGCAATCTCGGACCCCGCGTCCGTGGCGGAATCCTTAGCGACCGCTTTTTCCGCATTCTCTAGCCGTGATGCTGCTCCGCCAGCATTCAATGCACGTCGTGATGTCGCGGAAGGCCGCCGGCTGGACTTTACCTCCAGAGGCGGAGAACCCTTCAACGACAAGTTTACTGTGAGTGAGTTGCGTTCCGCTCTCGCTTCGTGCGCGAACACCGCCCATGGTCCGGACGATGTCCCGTACGCCATGCTTCGACACCTGGGTGAGCGAGGCATGGCCTTTCTATTAGATTTGTTCAACAGGATCTGGGTGGAAGGTCTCCTCCCAGACTCCTGGCGAATCGCTACTGTGCTCGCCTTTCGCAAGCCGGGGAGAGATCACTCTACTCCGACCGGTTTCCGCCCAATCTCTCTAACCTCTTGCGTGTGCAAGTTGATGGAGAAATTGGTAAATGTTAGATTAGCCTTTTTCCTGGACAGCGGAGGCCATCTGTCTTCCGCACATTGCGGCTTCCGCAAGTTCCACTCCACGTCGGATGCTCTGCTCCGACTGGAAAATGCAGTCTGCGAGGCTTTCCTTCGTAGACAGCACTACGCCACGGTCTTTTTCGATTTGGAGAAGGCCTATGATACCGCATGGCGATACGGTATCATGGAGACTCTCCACACGATGGGGGCGAGGGGACGCCTCCCAATGTTTATATCTGAATTTTTGCGAGATCGTCGATTCCGCGTACGGGTGGGGGAGCTCTCTCCGGCCCAAAGGAGCAGGAAGAGGGTGTCCCGCAGGGAAGTGTCCTCAGTGTCACACTCTTTGCCCTGAGCATCAACGGCATCACCTTGGTGCTGCCGGAAGATGTTCTCGCTACGCTCTACGTGGACGACCTTTCGATCTCTTTTGGCGCGGCCCAGATGCCAACTCTGGAGCGTCGACTCCAACAGGCATTGAACCGCGTCTCTCGCTATGCCGAAGCGCACAGGTTTCGGTTTTCTTTGGCCAAGACTAAGGTGGTGCACTTCTGCCGCCATCCACGGCTTCACCCCGACCCAGATTTGTTTCTTAATGGGGTGCGCCTGGATGTGGTTGAGTCGCACCGTTTCCTTGGTCTTGTATTCGACCGACGCCTCACCTGGGAGGCTCATATTCGCAGCCTTAGGGTCTCTTGTACCCGCGCCACCCCGTAAGGGGCGCGGCAATTTGCCATCCTGGCCGCCGTGCTGACGGGATCCAGCGCTCCGTCCGGCCCCAGCTTAGCCTCTCTTCCTTTCTTCAGATAGCCCGATTTCTTCCCTACCCCGTCGCTTTTCATACAATCTCTCCCACAACTTTCTCTGGTCAGCCTCTAATTTCACAGGGTAGAAGCTGACCTTCTTCTCAGCCAATCGTCCCGGATCGGGGCTGAGGGGGGAGGGGACAATGTCCCCTAACCCCTGAGCTCCGGTCTGGGGTGGTTGGCTTTTAACAACCTGCTTCATCCCCACCCATACCTTCCTCACATCCCTTTTCCTCTCGTCTTCAAAATCTATCCGTTTTACGCCGTGTTCAAGGTGGAGCCGCCATGCCGAAGGACTGCCAGGCCACCAGGCGGGAGGGGTGGTCCCAAATGGCGGCGCCTGGCTCTGCCGGGCCTGTAAGCACCTCTTGCAGTGCGGGCTACTGCAAGAGGTGGTGAGCGATTGCGTCCCGTAAAACAAAGAGGGTCACCATGCCCAATGATGAAACAAATAAACATCTCCCCTTAATTCCCCCTATAACAACAACGGAGCCGCCCTCGTGCAGCTCCACAGAAAAGATGGAGGTCCCCCCCCCCTGTGCTTGCGCAGGGGACCCTCCATACCTCTTTAACCGGAGAGGAGGCTTACTCCTCTCCTACGCCTACGGGTGTAGGGGACTCCCCCTCACCCCCTTCTCTGGAGGTGCTTTCGGGCACCTCCCTATCTCCAGCGGCAGTCCCTCCTATGCTTTCTAAGGGGACTGCCAAGAAAGCCAGCAGGCAGCCCATTGCCAACCGCCCCTTGTACAAGCGGCTCGGTAGGGCAAACCCCCTTAGGGGGGAGAGGGAAGCCAGGCCCCTTCGGTCGCTTCCCTCAAAAGACCTGCTGGCAAAAATATTAAACCTTGCCGGGGTCAAGGCCTGTGCCTCCCCACTAAAGACTTATGACGCTGCCAAGGGGACCTGCGATGTCCTGGGAGGGGATGGCCAACTGGAGGCCCCTCCTGTGATAGACATGGTCCTTGAGGAAAACCAGCCTCAGAAGGTAGGGCCTTCCATGGGGGGGAATCCGGGCTTGGCGCCAAGAACCGAACCCGAATCCGCCCCTATGCAAGGTCCTCATCAAACGGCTGTGGATTCTCAGGCAGGACAAGGAGGGGAGGGATCTCCTCCGGATGAATCCCCTGCGCCCACCGGGACCTTCTCCATTTCAGAGAAGGACCTGGCTGAGGCCGGTCCATCTGGCCTGGGGGCTTCTACCGGCGGGGGTGAGAAGCGGGTTCATTCCCCGCCCTCCTCTCCTAAAAAGAAGAAAAAGACAAGAAAGACGAAAAAGACTCGGGGCTCCTCTCCATCCGCGGGGGCTGCGGGGACGGATGGGTCTGCTGCCACTTTGGTAGGCAACCAAGCCAAGATCGGCAAATCCGGCCCCTCTACCCCCTCGTGTGCGGAGCTCCTGACCAAGACTAAGACGAAGAATGCACAGGGCGGAGCCTCGATGACATCGGGGCCCCTCATTCAGAGGTTACCTGGCGTTTTCGAGCCCGCTGGCTTCAAACGCTTCCTCGTTATTCGCTCCACTGATGGCACCATGTTGTCCAAGGGCAACATGATCCATCAGAGGAGAGGATTAGCTAGTGCAATTGGTAGAGAGCCGAAGGTGACCCGTTTCTCGGACGGCAGCCTTCTGGCGAATGCGGCGAATCCCGCCGAGGCGGCCAAGATAAGTGCTCTTCGGACACTTCATGGCACCCCGGTGAGTGTGACGCCGCACTCTACCATGAACTTTGTAAAAGGAGTAGTTTATGCGAGGGAACTCGTTGACTACTCCATAGAAGACATCACCCTAAAGCTGGCCGACCATGGGGCGGTCAAGGTCGAACGTGTGATGAGAAAACAGGTAGGGGCCTCGAGGCCCACCCCTACACTCTTCGTCACGTTCGACTGTGACAAGCTCCCTGAGTTGGTGCGTGCCGGTTGGTACCGCTACCGCGTGAAGGCATTCGTGCCACTGCCGCGGCGGTGCTATTACTGTCACCGCTTCGGCCACACGAATCGATCATGTAGACGTGCAAAATCGGGGTCACCCGAAGTCTGTGTAAATTGCTCCAAGGTCGCACACGATAAGTCCAAATCGTGTGTGGCCAAGTGTGTCAATTGCGGAGAGCCGCACCCTGCTTCTTCGAAGCAATGTGGTGCATATCTCCTTGAGAAAGGAATCCTGGCCGTTCAGGCCCAGGATCGACTCTCATTCCGCGAGGCTAAGGACTTGGTCCTGGCGCGCCCGGCTCTGCCTGGGACGTCATATGCCTCAATAGTTAGAAAAGCACCCTCTGCTCCTGGCCCATCCAGGCCAACGAGCACGGCTGTTTCCGCGCCCATTCGGAGCCCTTCTGCGGGCTCTACTACACCCGGGCGCTCCCCTGGTAGAGCTGGCGGCAAAAAGGGTTCACACCCAACCCCGGCTAATACCAGGGCTCCCCCCTCTTCCCCCAGCGTGACCGTTTCCCGTAAGGGGAAACGGCCACGCGCCTCCACAGAGTCGTTAGACTCACAGGAGGCAACACCCCTGAAGATGGTCGCTAGGCCATCTTCCGGGGTTCCTAAAGCTGTTCCCCGAAAGGAGGACAGCAACAAAGGAGCTTCGGCCCCTTCGCCCACGCCCCGAGGTGGAGCGAGTGGCTCGGAGACGGTGGTTCCTCGAAAAGAGGGCCCCCGCCTCCCAAGCCGCAACGCCCGCCTAAGGTTTCGAGGCGGAGGGAGGAAAAGACTCGCATGGCGAGCCCAACCTCCCCCAATAAGTCCTCGAAGGCGACAGCGCCTTCAGCGCTTTGTCCGGCCAACAGCGCCCGGGGTTCTGCCCCCGGGAAGCGTACGGCCATTCCCGTGAGGGTCTTCAATTCGAGGAGTAACAAGGAGTAACAAGGAAAGTAAGTAACCTAGGAGACCTTACGGTCCATTCAAAGAGGGTACCTTTGGACTAGCAATTGAGCGGGCACATGGCTGCTCAATTGTTTTGCGTCCATAAACGGCCACTTTTCAAGACTTTGTCTAGTCTTGACTTGAACTGGTCAACAGATTCACTGTTGACAACTTCCACTGGAAGTGCGTTCCACTTACCGCAGATACTGTAGGTGAAAAAGTTTCCACACAGATTGCGGTTGTAACGCTTCAGTTCAAGTTTGAAGCCGTGATTGCGCGTTCTGTTCTCACTCAGTGTGAAAATATCCCGGTAGTCAACATTGTCGAACCCTCGAAGTATTTTGAAGACTTCGATGAGCTGACCACGCAGTCTACGGGTTTCCAGTGAGAACAGATCTAACTCCCTTAGTCTATCCTCATAACTTTTATGTCGGATAGAGGGAATCAGCTTGGTTGCCCTGGCTTGTACGCGTTCCAATCTCGCGATGTCCTTTCGCAATGAAGGACTCCAAAATTGTACGGCATACTCCAGGTGCGGTCGGACAAGTGAGTTGTACAGGCACAGTACAATCTCCTGGTTCCGATAACCAAACTGGCGCTTAATATAGCCTAGCATCCTTTGGGCCTTTTTCTCCGCCTCAATGCACTGTTTCGAGAACTTGAGGTCACTAGTGATTGTTACACCCAAGTCCTTCTCAGTGTCGGTGGATTCCATAGCAGTGCCCTTAAGGATATACTGAGATTGGGGGTTTCTGTGGCCGATATGCATCACTTTGCATTTTCCCACGTTAAAAGGCATTTGCCACGTGTCCGACCACTCCCCAATCTTCCCAAGATCTTCCTGCAGGCGGGCAGTATTTCCATCCTTTGCAACGTTCATACCAAGCTTGGTATCGTCGGCAAATTTGGAAATCTTGGCAACCATGTCACCGTCCATGTCGTTGACGTAGATGATGAATAGTAGTGGTCCCAGGACAGAACCTTGAGGCACCCCGCTAGTAACGGGCACCCACTCAGAAGACTGTCCATTTACCACCACCCGTTGCCGTCTGCCACTTAGCCAGTTCTCGATCCAGCCGGCTACCTTTCCGTCTATGCCAAGCGCTCGCACTTTCCGGAGAAGGCGGCGGTGTGGTACCTTATCAAAGGCTTTCTGAAAGTCTAGGTACACCACATCCACCGCCTTGTCCCGATCGTGCTCACTGAAAACGAAGTGGAAGAATTCCACAAGGTTCGTCAGGCATGACCGTTGCCTTCGGAAGCCGTGCTGGGAACTCCTCAGTAGCAGGTTTGACTCTAAATACGACGTCACTTTGTCCACCATGATGCTTTCCATGAGTTTACCGACTATCGAAGTCAGACTGATAGGTCGGTAGTTCGACGGTTGGTTACGGTCTCCTTTCTTGAAGATAGGAGTCACCTCCGCCTCACGCCAGTCTCTAGGAACGCATCCGGTCCGGATTGACATGTTAAAGATAGCGCACAGATGTCGTGATACTTCATCGCACACTTCCTTCAACACTTTAGGTAGAAACCCGTCCGGTCCAGGGGACTTATTCGTCTTTAGGTCAGCGATCTTTTTCTTTATTTCTCCTTCGGTGAAGTCCATTGCCTCCAGCTTTTCCCCCGAGTAGGAATCCGTCGGCTGGGGAATAGGACCACACTCTTCAGTAAACACTGAAGAGAAGTAGTCGTTGAGGAGGTTAGCATTTTCTGCATCTGAATGCTTTAATGTCCCCTCCTCATTCCTCAAAGGGCCAATCGTTCGACGGATTGGTTTACGGCTGTTCACATATCCAAAAAACTCCTTGGGATTCCCTTTACAGAGTCTCGCCACTCGGAGTTCCTCAGACCGCTTAGCCGCCCTTATGCTGGACTTCACTCTCCTGGCTAGCCTCCGGTATTCGTCAAAGTCACCCGAGATCTTCGATTGCCGGTACACATTTCTCTTCTCCCTAAGCAGTTGGCCGATTTCTCGATTAAACCACTTAGGTTGAACAGAAGACAGACGGGGGCATTTCAGAGGGATGAAACGCGATTGAAGACTCATGAATGTGGTTTTGAAACTATTCCACGAGTCTTCAACGGTATCGCACACTTCTAGCCTCACGTCAGTCAGTCCAGCTCGAAGGCTTGCAAAGTCTGCTCTTCTCAAGTCAAGTTTCTTTAATTGACTGGCAACAGACCTTACCTTCGGGATCTTGACGCTAAATCTAACTAGCTGGTGATCACTGCCACCGAGCTCTTCGCCTACAGAGATATCCTCAACGATATCATCCTCAGAGGTGAAGACCAAGTCGAGGATATTGTCTCCTCTCGTCGGTTCTCTGACCCATTGAGTGAGGAACTCGTTGTTGGCGAACTCCAGGAGTAGCGCGCTCTCGCCACAGGCTGCTCTGGTTTCCCAGTCAACTTGTCTGTTGAAATCGCCCATAACGATGCACACTCT
The DNA here is from genome assembly GCA_963969495.1 of Ceratothoa steindachneri. Lineage (NCBI taxonomy): Eukaryota > Metazoa > Arthropoda > Malacostraca > Isopoda > Cymothoidae > Ceratothoa > Ceratothoa steindachneri. The sequence goes on along the minus strand of OZ018317.1, from coordinate 7,930,889 downwards.
GCCTTGAACCAGCTCACCCAGCAGCTGGTACAGTTCCCTGTCCTTCTCAACAGGTTGGGAAGGGGGTCTGTAAAGCAGCAGGGTCCTGTATTTGGCAGGACCGATCTCTAGGTCAACGCCTAGGAGCTCGTGGTCGGATATAACGTTGGAGTTCGTAGATTTGATTGTATCCTTGACATACAACATTACACCGCCACCCTCTCTGTCTGGCCTATCTTTGTGGAAGAGTTGGTAGCCAGGAACCGTGAATTCGCCTTCAAAGTCTCGGTTTGACGTTTTTATCCACGATTCTGTTATGGCTACCATTTCGGGTTCTTCCGTCGCTACGAGGCCACGGAGCTCAGGAAATTTGTTCCTGATTGACCTCGCATTGAACAGAAGAACCTTCAGGGAGTCCCCTAATGTAGGACCCCCTATACTCTTCCGTTTCCCGGCTTCTTGTTTGTCGTGGTGGCACCATTTTTAACAACCTCCGAGAAGGTTGTTTGGGGAGTGACTCGGGCGTACTGGCGTACGTCCGCCTTCCCAATGGGCCGGACACTCCTTTGGGTGCGCTCCACGACATCCTGGATGAGGTTGGCTAGGAACGCCTTGCCCTTAAAGGAGAGGTGCACCCCGTCCCTTTGGTAGAGGTCTTTTCTACCATAGAACACGGCGTACGGGTCCACAAAAAAGACACCCTCAGCCGTACAGAGGTCTGCAAGGCGCCTGTTTAGCGACATGTTCCTCAAGCGGGCAGTCCGGCTTGGACCCCACCTCGGGAGCATCCCCACCACGACGCGTCTGCGGGTTTTCAGTCCACAGTCGTCGACAGCGCCCATAACTGTCCTCATAATTTCACCTGTATGGCCTACCCTACCTCCTCTGAGGTAGAGGTCGTTGCCACTTACCATAAGGGCAACGACTGAAGTCTCTGAAATCTGAGACTTCTCGGCCTCAGCTCTTACCTGCATATTCCCACAACCTGGGATGCAGCTCACCTTAACGCTTGTGCGAAGGCGGGCCGCTAGCAGGGGCTTCAGACCCCGTGCTTGAGAATCACCAATAAGGGTGACTCTTGCACATTTGACTGCGGACGACTTAGTCTTTCCTTTCGGAGGCGACTTGCCGCTTTCCTCTTGTATCTCTAATTTTTTTTTCTTCTTCTTCTTATTCTTCCTCTTATTCTTCTTCTTGACTTCCTTTGCTATCTCTTCGTTTGTTTCCCGTTTCTCTTCTTCTGCTTCTACTTTCTCTTCTTCTGTTTCCAGTTTCTTTTCTTCTCTTTCTACTTTCTCTTCTTCTCCTTTTACTTTCTCTTCTTCTCTTTCTACTTTCTCTTCTTCTATTTCTACTTTCTCTTCTTCTATTTCTACTTTCTCTTCTTTCTTCTTTCTTTTCTTCTTTTTGGCTCGTTGAGGAAGCCCTTCAGCAGAAGAAATCGGCTGTTGGACGTCCGGAGCCTTCTCGCCTGAGCATCTGCATCTCTCTGTTTTTAAGAGTTGAACTTCCCTTTTAAGGAGGGAGTTCTCCTCTCTCAGTTGAGCGATGCTCTCGCCCAGGCGCTTCTCGAGTTCGCAGAAGTCACAGACACTGACGCCATCTGTGAGTTCCTTGCAACTCCTTCCCCCGAAGTCTTCACTCCATCTATAGACTTTGCATATTTTGCAGGTTAGCTTTCGAAACGGAGGACCATTCTTCTTCGCCATCTTACAAAAATCTCGGACCATACGCATTAAAAAAGGGGTTTTTGGTTGTGATTTTCTCTCGCACTAATCTCATCCGCCTATTTCCAGGAGGTTTTCGGTCGTTCGGCGAACAGAAACCCTTTGATCAAGCACACCAACCCTAAGGTCTCCCCTGGGCCGGACGTCCCCAATCGTGCCGCAGCTCCCAACTGAGCAGCACGAGAGCCCCAGTGAACTGGTTCTCTGATTTTTCGACAGGGGTGCTTGAGGTGTAACTGTCTTCCTACTAAGCCCTACTAATCAACTAAAAACGGCCAGACTTGAGGCAAATAGTAAAGCTAAGTGCCCACGACTTCATCCGAGATCTTTAGCTGATCTGGCAACCAGCAAGGCACAAAAGCTCTCTCTCCAAAGATCAGTTGAGCCTTTATTCACCAAGTAGCGGTCACAGGGAGCTGGTCAGGCAATTACACGTTAGGAGAAAGCTTTTAAGGGGTACCTAGCATTTCTCCATTAATCGTACCCCAAACGCCTAAGATCCCTTCAATCTCAGTCTCTTGTAACCTATGAGTGCTCCAAGGCGTTATTTAAAGAGGTTCCAAAGCCTCTCTTCTCACGCGGCATAAGGGAGCTGGTGAGGCCCTTATTAATAAACAACTTATGTGTAATAGGGATGAAGGTTTTTTTTTTTGTTATTGGGTTTTTGTTTTGATTTTTTGACAGTTGAAGAGAGTTGGTGAAACTTAGTACTAACAGAATCGAATGGGTTGGTAGGGGGATGCAAGGAGACGCATCAAAGAAGTGGTAGAAAAGTTTGACAACCCTTAGTCTGGATCCTACTACAGCTACCTTACTGGCATGGGTGACCCTACCGGACTAAAAGTCCCCCAGCTTAGCTAGCTTAACTCAGGCAGATCACGCAAGCTCTCTCACCGACGACAAGGTGGCTGTGTTGAGAGAGGGCCCCCGCGTCTCCTCCGAGCTAGGCCTGGAGGGCATATTCCTTCAATGGAATTGCCGTGGACTCCGGGCCAACTGGGAGGAGCTGCGGAGGCTCGTCTCGTCCCGTTCCCCGTTAGCTATTTTTTTGCAGGAGACCATGCTAGGCGCGTGCCCGCTGCCTGCCCTCCCGGGGTATAAGGGTCTTGCAACCCCACCACCGCGGGATGGCCGGGCTGGGGGATGCGCGGTTTACACCCGGCATGATGTCTCCGTTCTTCCTTTCTCTTTAGATACCTCCTTTCAGGCAGTGGCTGTGCAGCTGCACCTGGATAGGAGGTATACTATCATTTCTGCGTACATTCCACCGTCAGCTGACTTCGACGCGGGAGACTTCCGCCGCGTCGTGGCACGGTTGCCGAGGCCCTATCTCTTGCTTGGAGATCTGAACGGCAGGCATCCTCTCTGGGGAGATTACTCCATAAATCCCAGGGGACAAGTCCTTGCCGATCTGATCGAAGAGCTTGAGATGGGTGTCCTAAACGTGGATGAGTTTACGCATCACTGTCCGAGAACCGCTTCATTTTCTTGCCTTGACCTATCTTTGTGCTCTTCGGATGCACAGCCTGATTTTGATTGGGGGGTGGTCGATGACCTCCATGGTAGTGATCACTTTCCCATTCAAATATCATTTTCAGGGCAACTGCCGCCTGAGAGACCACCTCGGTGGTGCTTGGCGCGGGCGCGGGCGCGGTGGCCTGCATTTCAGGAAATGACTGAATTCTCTATCTCAGTCGAGGAGTTTAGGTCGGTAGATGAGGCCGTTGAGTTCTTCTCCGGCAACCTCATCGCCGTAGGCCTGACTACTATTCCTAGGACGTCTGGCCGTTTTGCACGCCGACCACTCCCATGGTGGTCGGCCGAGTGTGAGACGGCCCTCAAACAGAAGCGTTATGCCTACATGCGCTATAAGCGCCGCCCGAACGATTTCACTGTCGCTGAATTTCGTCGGGCTAGGGCTAGGTTCCGGTATATTTCGAAGCACGCCCGCCGCTCTTCTTGGCGGGCATACGTGTCTTCACTTAACGGGAAGACCCCTTTAGCTGAGGTGTGGAAGCGAGTCAAAAGGATTCGGGGCAAGTTCTCGCAGGACCCCCCTCCCGTTCTCCAGGAGAATGGGACCGCAATCTCGGACCCCGCGTCCGTGGCGGAATCCTTAGCGACCGCTTTTTCCGCATTCTCTAGCCGTGATGCTGCTCCGCCAGCATTCAATGCACGTCGTGATGTCGCGAAAGGCCGCCGGCTGGACTTTACCTCCAGAGGCGGAGAACCCTTCAACGACAAGTTTACTGTGAGTGAGTTGCGTTCCGCTCTCGCTTCGTGCGCGGACACCGCCCATGGTCCGGACGATGTCCCGTACGCCATGCTTCGACACCTGGGTGAGCGAGGCATGGCCTTTCTGTTAGATATGTTCAACAGGATCTGGGTGGAAGGTCTTCTCCCAGACTCCTGGCGAATCGCTACTGTGCTCGCCTTTCGCAAACCGGGGAGAGATCACTCTACTCCGACCGGTTTCCGCCCAATCTCTCTAACCTCTTGCGTGTGCAAGTTGATGGAGAAATTGGTAAATGTTAGATTAGCCTATTTCCTGGACAGCGGAGGCCATCTGTCTTCTGCACAGTGCGGCTTCCGTAAGTTCCACTCCACGTCGGATGCTCTGCTCCGACTGGAAAGTGCCGTCTGCGAGGCTTTCCTTCGTAGACAGCACTACGCCACGGTGTTTTTTGATCTGGAGAAGGCCTATGATGCCGCATGGCGATACGGTATCATGGAGACTCTCCACACGATGGGGGCGAGGGGACGCCTCCCAATTTTTATATCTGAATTTTTGCGAGATCGTCGATTCCGCGTACGGGTGGGGGGAGCCCTCTCCGGCCCAAAGGAGCAGGAAGAGGGTGTCCCGCAGGGAAGTGTCCTCAGTGTCACACTCTTTGCCCTGAGCATCAACGGCATCACCTCGGTGCTGCCGGAAGATGTTCTCGCTACGCTCTACGTGGACGACCTTTCGATCTCTTTTGGCGCGACCCAGATGCCAACTCTGGAGCGTCGACTCCAACAGGCATTGAACCGCGTCTCTCACTATGCCGAAGCGCACAGGTTTCGGTTTTCTTTGGCCAAGACTAAGGTGGTGCACTTCTGCCGCCATCCACGGCTTCACCCCGACCCAGATTTGTTTCTTAATGGGGTGCGCCTGGATGTGGTTGAGTCGCACAGTTTCCTTGGTCTTGTATTTGACCGACGCCTCACCTGGGAGGCTCATATTCGCAGCCTCAGGGTCTCTTGTACCCGCGCCATGGACATTCTCCGTTCCGTGACGTTCAGCGCTTGGGGCGCTGATAGGGCTACCGCCTTACTTTTTTATCGATCCTTTGTTCGCTCGAAGCTCGACTACGGATGCGAGTTTTATGCATCCGCAGCCGAGCGTTTATTGCGGAAGGTGGATTCGATCCACCACACCGGCCTTCGCCTTGCGACCGGTGCCTTCCGCACTTCCCCCATTGAGAGCCTGTTGGTCGATGCTGGGGAGATGCCACTCGCTCTGCGCCGCGTGCAGTGCATCACTCGCCTGTACGCGCGAGCCCGGCGCCTCCCTCAGTCGCCAACAGCTCTCACTGCATCCGCAGCTGATCTCGATGGTGCCTATGCCGCCGAGAGACGCCAGTCATACCCTAAGCCCTTTGGGTTTAGGGCCAGGAAACTCCTTCGAGAGGTAGATATAGCTCTCGGGCCGGTGGCGCCCCTGGTTCTGCCCAGGACGCCACCCTGGAGGGTACCACATTTGGCTATTTGTCGCCACGCCTCTGCTCCCAAAGCTTGTACTGCGCCGGGAGTATTGCGTTCGACCTTTTTGGAGCACACATCGTGTCACGCTGGTACCGTGCCAGTGTATACGGATGGCTCCAAGTCCCAAGAGGGGGTCGGCTTCCACGCCGTATCTCCTCTGTTTGAATTCAGCGGGGCTCTACCAGGCGCTGCGTCTGTCTTCACGGCCGAGCTGGTGGCAATACACCACTCGGTACGGGAGATTACGCGACGTGCCCGGTTCGGAGACCGGATTGTGATCTATAGCGACTCACAAAGCGCCCTGAGTGCTCTCGGGGCATTGGAATCTCCGCATCCCCTGGTTCGCGATATCCGTGACGCCACGGTTTTGGCGAGCCGGGCAGATGTCGAGATTATCTTCTGCTGGGTTCCTGGACATGTAGGAATTGCGGGGAATGAGCGCGCCAATGAGGGCGCCAAAGAGTCCGCGAGGACTCTGCGACCGGACCAGCGTTTCGCTCTTCCTCACACCGACTACATGGCTGGAATACGGGCAGCTCTTCGGACTGCTTGGCAAAGAAGATGGGAGACGGTCGAGGGGAACTTAAAGTTGCGTGCGATTGTTCCCATGGACCTATCATCCAATGCTGCGGCGGCTTCAGGTTGCTTTCTGTCGTCTTCGAATCGGACACACTCGTGTGACGCATCGCTACTTGATGGAGCGCTCGCCTGCGCCCTATTGCAACGACTGCGTCGTCCCCCAGACTGTTCGGCGCATTCTTGTCGAATGTCCCAGTGTGGGTGATCTTCGCGCACGATACCTGTCCCGGTACCGGGATGGGCGGGGTCGCTACCGCCTGTCCCTTGTACTCGGGACGAGTGCGTGCACCATGACTAGCGGACTTATTGACTTTTGGGGGGAGGCTGGCCTTCTCCCTTTCATTTAACCCAGTTTGTTGTTGTTGTTGTTATTGTTTTTGTTATTGCTTCTTTATTGTTATTGTTATTTCTTTTTATTGTTTCCTGTTTAATTTTTAAAGTAGCCTAGAACTAGGCTGTTTGTTTACGGCGACTAATGCCTAAGTCGGCAGTCGCCAGATAGCTCCTTAATTAAAAAAAAAAAAAAATCTTTGCCCTGAGCATCAACTGCATCACCTCGGTGCTGCCTGAAGATGTTCTCGCTACGCTCTACGTGGACGACCTTTCGATCTCTTTTGGCGCGGCCCAGATGCCAACTCTGGAGCGTCGCCTCAGCAGGCATTGAACCGCGTCTCTCGCTATGCTGAAGCGCACAGGTTTCGGTTTTCTTTGGCCAATACTAAGGTGGTGCACTTCTGCCGCCATCCACTGCTTCACCCCGACCCAGATTTGTTTCTTAATGGGGTGCGCCTGGATGTGGTTGAGTCGCACCGTTTCCTTGGACTTGTATTCGACCGACGCCTCACCTGGGAGGCTCATATTCGCAGCCTTAGAGTCTCTTATACCCGCGCCATGGATATTCTCTGTTCCCTGACGTTCAGCGCTTGGAGCGCTGATACGTCTACTGCGCTACTTTTTTATCGATCCTTTGTTCGTTCGAAGCTCGAGCGTTTATTGCGGAAGGTGGATTCGATCCACCACACCGGCCTTCGCCTTGCGACAGGTGCCTTCCGCACTTCTTCCATTGAGTGCCTGTTGGTCGAGGCTGGAGAGATGCCACTCGATCTGCGCTGCGTGCAGTGCATCACTCGCCAGTGCGTGCGAGCGCGGTGCCTCCCTCAGTCGATAACAGCTTTCACTGCATCCGCAGCTGATCTCGACGGTGCCTATGCCGCCGAGAGACGCCACTTACCCCCTAAGCCCTTTGGGTTTAGGGCCAGGAAACTCCGAGAGGTAGATATTGCTCTCAGACCGGTGGCGCCCCTGGTTCTGCTCAGGACGCCACCCTGGAGGGTACCACATTTGGCTATTTGTCGCCACGCCTCTGCTCCCAAAGCTTGTACGGCGCCGGGAGTATTGCGTTCGACCTTTTTAGAACACACCTCATGTCACGCTGGAACCGTGCCCGTCTATACGGATGGCTCCAAGTCAGAAGAGGGGGTCGGCTTCTGTTGGAAGTCAGCGGGGCTCTACCAGGCGCTGCCTCTGTCTTCACGGCCAAGCTGGGGGCAATACACCACTCGGTACGGGTGATTATGCGACGTGCCCGGTTTGGAGACCGGATTGTGATCTATAGCAACTCACAAAGCGCCCTGAGTGCTCTCGGGGCATTGGAATCTCCGCATTCCCTGGTTCTCGATATCCGTCACGCCACGGTTTTGGCGAGCCGGGCAGATGTCGAGATTATCTTCTGCTGGGTTCCCCGACATGTAGGAATTGTGGGGAATGAGCGCGCCAATGAGTCCGTGATGACTCTGCGACCGGACCAGCGTTTCGCTCTTCCTCACACCGACTACATGGCAGGAATACGGGCAGCTCTTCGGACTGCTTGGCAAAGAAGATGGGAGACGGTCGAAGGGAACTTAAAGTTGCGCGCTATTGCGTCGCGACTGTTGCCATGGACCTATCCCCCAATTCCGCGACGGCTGCATATCGCTTTCTGTCGTCTCCGAATCGGACACACTCGTGTGACGCATCGCTATTTGATGGAGCGCTCGCCTGCGCCCTATTGTGATGACTACGTCCTCCCCCAGACTGTTCGGCACATTCTTGTCGAATGTCCCAGTCTGGGTGATCTTCGCGCACGTTACCTGTCCCGGTCCCGGACTGAGCGGGGTCGCTTCCGCCTGTCCCTTGTACTCGGGACGAGTGCGTGCACCATGACTGGTGGCCTGATAGGCTTTTGGGCGTAGGCCGGCCTTCTCCCTTTTACTTAACTTTTTGTTTTTTTATTATTGCTGTTCGTTTGTTTTTTTGTAGGTCGCAGGCTCCTACGCCCGGGGGAGGGGGACTTCCCCCCGACGCCGGAGCTTGCTCCCTGATTGTTATCCCTTTTTATTGTTTTTTCTGTTAAAATTTTTATTTTAAAGTAGCCTAGAACTAGGTGGTTTGTTTGCGGCGACTTATGCCCAAGTGGGCAGTCGCCAGATAGCCCCTTGAAAAAAAAAAATCCTTCGAGAGCTCGATGTTACTTTCGGATCGGTGGGGCCTCTGGTTTCCTTCCTCAAGACCAAAATGTCTGGGAGAGATCCGTGAGTGATACTTATCCAGGTAGCGGGATGGACTTGGTCTCTACCGCCAATTCCGAATTTGGAAGGAAACTTTTGTATAAGAATTGTGGTGCGATTGAGCTTCTGGAGGAGCCAGGCCCCTCCAGGATCCTGAGCGTGATTTGTAGATTTTTTGTTGTTGCTGTGTTGCCGTTGTTATGTTTTCTTTGTGTTTTCTTTAGTTGATGTTTTGGGGGGGTGCTAAATTTCGTTCTTTTTTTGTTGCTTACTTCTAATAACCTGGCTTAAAGATAGGCTTCTCTGTCATTTCGGCGTCTGTGCCCTTTTTGGCGGTCGCTTGATGAGCGCTATATAACCGCTCCGCTTAGACTTCTCCATATACTTAGATCCACATTTGTTATCTGCCCTTTTCCAGCCCTCCTGCAATGACATATTTTTGCTGAGTGGGTGTCAGGTAGGTTAACCAGTGATCATTCCTCTCTGATAGAAAAACAATACATGTAATTATTTGGATTATCACAAATCGCTGTTGTTTTGCAATTACAAAGCATTATTCCATAAAATTTTAAAATCATTTACGCTTTCCTTTCGCACTTTATTTCATTAATCCAATTACAAATAGTAGATTACTGCAATGTATTTTTATGAATAACCCTAGTTCATTTTGCATCAAAATCAAAGATCGCAGTTTATTGAACAGTGGGCTGTTTATTGAGTCTCGATGTATCTTGCTTTAATGACTCGCGCCAGTTTGACGTAATCTCATCGTAAAATTAGATCATATTTGCTGTCATAACCGTTTAAAATGTATTTTTAAGGGATTTTGTTACTTGCCATTGGTCTCAGTTTGATATGGTCATTATATTTGCAAATTTGTTTTCATATAGCAATTTTTATTTGTTGAAGAGGAAAATTAGCACCTCATTGGCCGTTGCATGGGAGTAAGAAAACTTCCAAATGGGTTCTAAGTTAAGGAAAGTTTAGATATGCATTAGTCCAAGTTCCTGGTTTTTGGGGGTTAAGGAGAGTAGATATGTATGAGTACTAGTAATCTTTGATTTGGTTTTACTCGTCATTGTTTCCTTGATATTTCTTATTAGATTTAAAGAGAGTCCTGTCCAGATTCCTTAACCCCTTGATGAATCTTTGAATTATTTACTAGTTGCCGTCTCCAGGTACCTCCATACCTTATCCACTTGGGTAATGGTGGCTTGACTGGTAGGTTGTTGGACGCTTTTCTTCACGGCCTTGTTCAACCTAGGAGCCGAGGCTGTCTGTTGAACGGCTGTTTGGTGCAGTACATCCAATGATAAGAGATGTGTAATTGGCAAGAGGCTTAATGATACATATATGCATAGGACGATTGAGTTCTATGTGAAGGGGTCAGGGAACTGAAAGAAGTTTTTGTAACGATGATTTCACCTTCTATTTTGCATCCCCTGTTCATAGAGGCTTTGATGTAGGGTGACCTTTCAAGGTTCATTTGATGTTGATGCGTTTGATCGTTGCGATATTTTGTCATTTGTAATCGTTGTTTATCATCGCAATGTGTGTTTTATTTCGTTTTCTTCTCACTAGGTGATTTTTGGCGTCCGACGATTTTTATTCATCCCAGGCAGAGAATATGTCAGTTACATCTCTCTGTATTCATGTGTATGTGGATTAAGCGTGTGAGAATCGAGGTGGTGTAAGTTGAAAAGCTTCGCTACTCACACAAACAGAAAATAAAGAGAGGTGGAGATGAGATGCCATAAGACAAAATGACATGCTGAGATATGGCATATAATGGGATGATATGGCATGCTTAAAGGTATGCCACAAGAGACAGTGAAAGATAAAAGGAGTGAGATGGCCGTCAATAAAACCTACCTCTGTCGCCTTTTCAGCTTTTTCCCAGAGAAGAAATTCGAGAAATCCCTCTCCTCCCCCCCGCCCCAGATTGGCAACTATGTGCCTATACGACATTTGGGGTCTCGCATTTTTGCTCTATAAAGAGGCAGAAACCTACTCGGCCCATGTACAGTCCACACATTTTTACCGTCCTTAACTTCACCACTTTCTTTACTGAACCTTTTTTTTATATATTTAATACTTTTTTGTTTTTTAAAATAAACAAATAAATAAATCTCTCATTTCATCTTGATTTCCTTTCGTTTAGAAAAAAAGCAAAATAACGGTTTCATCAACTTTGGTCTAAAACCAGAGGAATTCTTGTGTTTTTATTGTATTTTATGGGTGTTATTTATAAATACTAGAATAATTTGGCAGATCTGGCCTAGCAGGTTTTGGAATTTATATTTGCTTGCACGCAGCTATAACGAGGTGATGATGAAAATTTAGAAGGATGATTATGATGTTTAAATCAATTTAAACAAAATTGAACCAAAACAATGCGGGTTTTTGGTGCTGCCAAGTTTCTGTTTAAATTTGCGCTCTACCGTTTAGTTTCTGGTTAAGTCTGGATTGGGGTAGGTGTAGGTTTAAGTTGGGTAAAACTGTTTGGGATGTTAATTATTTTTACCTAACCTAACACATATTTAACCAGAAACTAGACGGTAGACCACAAACTTAAACAGAAACTAGAATGTAAACCGAATACTTAAGCGGAAACTAGACGCTATACCGCAATCTTGACTAGCGCATCTATACTTAACCAGCACTCATCTTTTTTTTTGCTTCCACCCACCCACTCACTCACTGGTGGTTCTTCCCTTTTCTAGGGATCATTTTAGGAAAATCGAAAAAAGAGAGGCTGTGTTCTAACTTTGTATATTCAAGTCGACGTTCACAAATTCGCGACTCGTTTCTCTACATGAATTTAGGAGGTGTTGAAATGATGACCCTCCAGTTACTTCTAGAGTTCTTGTTACAGCAGTCCTTGATATAATTCCTAGGACTGAAATCTGATATTTTTTTATGTGTGTCCATACTTCTTGATCATTCTACACCTAGTGAAAAATTCCTAGTTATCACACTAGTATCTTTTCTTTATTAAAATGTTAACTTATAAGGGGGTTATATGGTACCGGGTGAATGTTACCAGTTTATGTTGTGGTATAGGTTACCTGTTTGTGGGTACGTGGTCGGTAGTTATAAGGGCGTGTATTGAAGAGTCCTCGTGGCTATTGCGCTTGACGGTTGACGAGGACTTTAGGCAGTGGGCTTAATTCACGCCTGTGTTGGATTGTTTCTGAGACTCTTATAATTTCCTACGAGCGGTATGAGTTAGGCTGGGTTAACCGAAGGTGGCTTTGTGATCGGGGTAAGTAAAGGACTTTGAAAGGACGCGGCTAAGAAAATATAATTATTTTCTTAAATGTGCCTACTAAAGGGCAAAGCGGAAAGGTCTAGAGTTCTTTGCGGCCAATGTGTTGTAGGCTTTCCGTCTTACGCCAAATTTCGAGTCTGAAGGAGGCAGGCCTTAGGCGGGTAAACGGAATTCGGTAACGCTACAAAGGAAATGAACTGAGTTGATGAATAAGGAATAAAGATTCTGAATAATGAGTCTGTATATATATATATATATATATATATATATATATATATATATATATATATATATATTTATTTATTTATTTATTTATTTCGCCCCCTCCCTCTCTGGGATCTTTTCTTCAGAGGTTGTTCACAGAGAGGCTATGACCTTCTCGTGCGAAGGGGGGTCAGCCCTGGGCCCCTTAGGGGTCCCATGGTGCTGCCAATAAGACTTTTAACATGCCCCTATTTCTTTTCCCCCTATTACGTTCTTCCACCGCCCTTTATTTCCCCCTTTTCCTTCACCTATCTAGTGGTCCTTATGGATACCCGACCTCTGCTCTTCTTATGGATTGATTCTGAATTGTTCTTTGATGAAGGTGGAGGAGGCTGGGCATCTCCTTCGTCTACCGATGCCCAAGGAGAAACCCATCGTTGGCCCCTTTTCTCCGTGCGTAGGAGAACGCAGGCATACTCTTAGGTTTCTAAAGATGGTGTGGTGGATCCATTCTCCAAGAGGACATACCGGACGTAACTGATTGCATAGTTGCAGTAGTGCTGGGCCCTTGTAGGCCTACATGGTAGGGAGCCCCAAGGGAGAATGCGAAGTTTTTTTCTTTTTGCAATGGCTAGCCATAAACCAAAAACCTCCCCTTCTCGTAAGGGTTCTCGTGCCAAACGTTCCTTAGCTCCCCTTTCAGCCTTCCCTCGCTCGTTGGACCCCTATTCCAACGAAGTAGACCCAGATCTAGATTATCCTCGCTTGTCATGAATTCATCATCCGACATCCCACTTGCAAAAGTTGATGTGTTTGACGTCAATGAATCTTTTGACTCCCGCTGTAGTGAACCCCGGCGGATGTGGTCAAGAGGTAGGGGTGATGTCGTAATAGAGGTGTCATCCCACTCTCAACACAACCTTGTGCGAAATCTATCTTCGACAGCTGAAATTCCAATAACTGTCTCGCCCCATCCGCGTCTGAATTTTGTCAAAGGTGTCGTCCGTTCAAACGAACTAAAGGACTACTACGACCCCATCCGCCTTCAGAGTAAGCTTAGTACCCAACGTGTCACACACGTACACAGGGTAACTAAAACATTAGGCTCCACTAAAGTCCCAACCACCACACTGATTTTAACATTTGAACGAAAAGAACTGCCGCAGTATATTAAAGCTGCGTACCTTCGTATCCCGGTAAAAGTCCCTACATCGAACTACCCAAACGCTGTTCAATTGCAATCTATTCGGACAGGTTGGCCGTGCCTGTCGGCACCCTCGCTCCTGCGTGAATTGTAGCTCTGACTACCATGGCCCCGAATGCACCAAAACACCCCACTGTGCCAACTACGGAGGTATTCACAGTGCTGCGTCAAATATGAAAAGGAGGTGCTTGCTTTAAGCGACTCCCTACGTCTAGATATAAGAGAGGCCCGCCAGCGTGCTCGAGCACAAACCTCACCACTCGGCAGGCTCTTCTCTGACGTTTTTCGTGACACTGGACGAAACCGACCATCACGCTCGAGTTCCGACCAGCCTGAAGCACTTCATCCTACATCTACTCGCAGCGTCGGAAACATTCAGAATATGCAGTCGAAGCATCGCTCTCACTCCGAGATAACCAATGTAGCCCCCTCTCTCTCCAGCAGCTCTAGCTGGGAGAGACACTCAGGGTAAGACACTTGAAGACATGAGACGCTATTTGAAAGAATCCTCAACATCGACCAGTGAAGGTTCATCCACCCGTTCCCGAGACCCAAAGCCCAGTGGTAAGAGGAAGGATTCCTCACCTGGGTCATCGACCACCAATAAGCGGGCAACCTCTGGAGCTGACTAGGCCGAGCCCCGGGAATCTTAAATGGACTCCTCCCCAATTGCTGAACATTCTATGCCCTTAAGTCCTTCCCACCCTTCACAGGACTTAGGCCCCATCATGATCCAAACGATGGCAGATATACACCCAGCTCCACAAACCACGCTCAGATCACCTGTTCGTTCCGCTCACCCTTCAACCCATGATCCGATAGAAGCAGTTGATACTCCAACATCACCAATCGCGACGGTTGGCTTAACTCCTCAGACACCGAAAATACCCTCGAGCCATGAATCCAGATCTATCGGCCGAAAATCCCTTCTCGATCTTCCCTTTCCGCCAGGTTGTGAGCCCGAATTACAATCAGGGGCCTCGGTAAGTTCTCCAAAAGCCCAAGTTACTGTTCCATCTAGAATCTCTCCCCCTGCAAAAACAGGCTCCTCAAAATCAGCTCTCCGTCTTCCAAGCTCTGGGACGAACCTCAAATACAATATCAACCACAAAAGAGAAAAAGATAGTCTCAGTGGTATCTAATCGTCCCACATAATATCTTCCATTTTACAATGGAAGTGCCAAGGGGTTCTTCCAAAGTAGGAAGAACTCAAAATTCTTTTGACGACTATCCACCCCGCTGTTATTTGTCTTCAGGAGAATAAACTGGGTATACGGCCCTTTCCGCCGGTACCCGGCTTTCTCTCTTTAACTCTATTGCTCCTGCTGGAAGCTCCTCTCATGGGGGGGGGTGTCAATCATGGTATCTTCATCTCACCATGTTTCTCCCACCCCCCTACATACTACACTCCAAGCCGTTGCCGTGAGAGCTTTTCTTACTAAGCTTTTTACCGTTTGCTCTACTTACCTACCCCCTTGTTTATCATTGTCAAGACCCGATCTTTTAGAACTTATATACCAGTTGGCCTCCCCATTCTTATTACTAGGAGATTTTAACGCCCGTCACCCATACTGGGGTGACATCACTCGAAATGCCAAAGGGAGTGTTTTAGTCTCTTTTATTATCTGACTTTCTTTGTGTTTTAAATACTGGCGATTTTACCTCTTATCATGTCCAGACAGAATCTTTTAGCTGTGTTGACCTGTCTGTTTGTTCCCCGGATTGCTTCACGAAATTTCGATGGTCAATTCTTGACGATCTCCATGGGAGTAACCACTTCCCTATCGTCTCGTCGGCCCTTCAAGTTAGCCCTCATACAACCATGCCCCTTAAGTGGGACTTAGGTTATGCAGATTGGGAAGGTTTCCAAGAGGCTTCCTTCACAAGTGCATCCTTGGGGACCTTCAATGGAGTGCACGCGGCAGTAGAATACTTTGCATCGACTATGTACAATGCAGCAACACAAACCATCCCACGGAGGCGACGCGTCACGGGCCGCTCAACTGTGCCCTGGTGGACCTCAGCGTGTGCAACAGCTATTAAAAATTACATGTTAGCTCATGCCCAATTCCGAAAGAACCCAACTTTGTGCAACAAGGTCGACCGAAACCGAGCTTGCGCGCTTCGCCAAAAAACCCTTCGTCAGGCTCGCCGAAATTCATGGCGCCGTTACGTTTCATAAATTTCGTCTATGACACCTACCGCTAAGATCTGGGAGAGGATTAATAAGATGCTAATCATCATACCCCTACACTCAACTTACACGGATATTTAGAGAATGACGGCCTGGCGGTCAGCAATGCTTTTGCTGACCATTTCCGCGCCGTCAGCAGTGTCAGTCGTTACGATAAGGATTTTCAATCCTACAAATCAAAGGAAGAATCTCATTCTCTCAACTTCACAACAAAATCTAACCTTCCATATAACCCTCTATTCAGCATCCATGAGCTACATAGCGCTTTGACCCTTTGCAGATCTACTTCCCCTGTCCTTGACGAGATCCATGTCGATATGATTCGGCACCTACATTCACACTCTACTCTCTTCTTACTTGATTTGTACAACCTTATATGGGTGAAGGGTTTTTACCCGTCATCATGGCGCATTGGGATCATCCTTCCCTTTGTCAAACCGGGCAGGGATGGGTTGGACGCAGATCACTACCGCCCTATAGCTCTCACCAGCTGTTTAAGTAAGTTGCTGGAAAAAATGGTGTTGCAGCGCCTAAACTAGTTCCTAGAGACCATTCGCCTTATCTCTCCATTTCAATGTGAATTTCGTAAAGGTCATAGTACCCTTGACCTACTATTACGTTTCGATCGGTCCGGAAAGCTTTCTCATTAAAGCACCGAGTCCTTGCCATATTTTTCGATATTGAGAAAGCCTACGACACAACATGGAGATACGGCATCTTGAAGCATCTATACGTCTGGGAGATGAGAGGACTTTTAAAGTCACTTATTCAAAGTTTTTTAGCATCTTGATCGTTCAAGGTACGTGTTGGAGACGCATACTATGACCTGCAAACCCAAGAGGAGGGAGTTCCTCAGGGCAGTGTTTTAAGTGTCTTATGTTTTATAATTGCCATCAGTGATATTATTTCGTCTCTCCCAGAGGGTGTATCGGCAACTCTGTTTGTCGATGATTTAGCACTATACTGTTCTTCACCTCGCCTTCCATCAGCAGCGCGTTGGCTACAACTGGCGGTCGATGCTGTATCCAAAAGAGCACGACTTAAGTGATTCTGCTTTTCCACGAACAAAACCAAAGCAATGTATTTCCACCAAGACAGAGGGGTTCTTGTTCCGCCATCTATCTCCCTCCAAGGCAAAGATATAGAGTTTGTCTCCGAGTTTCGGTTTCTTGGCGTAACTCTCGATCCAAAGTTATCCTGGTTACCACACCTACGCCGACTTCGAACGGGCTGTCTGCGGGCTCTAGACATTTTGAAAGTCCTCTCACACACTTCGTGGGGCAGCGACCGAAAAACATTGTGGACATTATACACAGCCCTCGTCCAATCCAAATTGGATTATGGTTGTCAAATTTACTCATCGGCTTCCCCTTCAGCCCTTAAAATACTGAACCCCATTCGAAACCACGGAGTTCGCCTTTCCAGTGGAGCCTTCCGTACTTCTCCAGTCAATAGCCTTTACTGCGAGAGTGGGGTACTCCCTTTGCCCTACCATAGACTTCAAATCTACATGCGATACATCTGCCGAGTACAGCAAGCCCCTGTATCAGAGGTCTACAGATGCCTGTATGCTGCCCAATTTATGGCGGCATATGATAAGTTGCCATCTTTACCCCGCCCCTTGAGCCTTCACATAGAAGATCATCTCGCTAACCTGGGTGCTCTAATGGTCCTTACCCTTCCATCCTTACTGACCCCTAGTTGTCGTGCTCCTCTCGCCACAGTATGTACCAACCATTGGAGCCTGGAGAAGTCCTCCATGGGCCCTCGCATTATTAAGAGACTGTTCTTAGAGCATTCGATCTCACACAAACAATGCTACCCACTATACACGGATGGTTCTAAGTCGGACGGTGGCGTGGGCGCCGCTGCCATTGACACAGGAAGAGAATTCTTAACTCTATCTTTGCCGCCAGCAGCATCCATTTTTACCGCTGAACATTCAGCAATCATTTTAGCTTTTAGACTCATCCAAATTTTACCTTTTAGTTATTTTGTCATTTTTTCTGACTCAAGGAGTGTCTTACAGTCAATTAGATCTTTTAATTCGTCCCATCCCTTAGTCACAGAAATTTGCAACTGGCTGATCCAAAATGCGTCCCGATATAGAATTATTTTTTGCTGGGTCCCTGGGCATGTAGGGATCTGAGCAACGAGAGGGCTGATCGGCTGACCCGCTCAGAACATTATATGTCCCCTGAGAACTTGGCTCTGCCTTTTAGGGACTACTTTCCTTCAATAAGAAAATATATTTTTTAACTGTGGCAGAATGAAGGGGATGTCTGTTCATCATCCAAACTATGTATACAAAATTAAAAATTCTATTCACTCTTGTTCCTCAAGCTGTCATAGAATGCGGTCGTTGGAGGTGGCCCTTTGCCGAGTTCGCATTGCCCACACGAGACTTACTCACGGCCATCGTGTTTCGGGTGATGTTCATATCAGCCCTTGCTGTCGTTTTGCGGTGGGGACCAATTGGTTGCCCACCTTTTATTGGATTGCACCCATTTTCCCATTCTCCGGTTGTCCTGTTTCCCGACCCTTTTAACTATCCCTCAACACACCCGTCTTTGAATCCAATTGGCAAAGGAATCTTTTAACCCGTCATTTATTTTTTTTAATTTTTGTCACAAAGTGGTCTCCTCCACCTTTTATAGATGATTTGCCTCGTTTTATCCTAGGTGCTCTATAGAATCTACTTGGATTGGTCAGCAACCCACTGGTTCCTTACCTTAAACCTTAAACCTAAAAAAGTAAGGCAGTAGCCCTATCAGCGCCCCAAGCGCTGAAAGTCACGGAACGGAGAATATCCATGGCGCGGGTGCAAGAGACTCTAAGGCTGCAAATATGAGCCTCCCAGGTGAGGCGTCGGTCGAATAGAAGACCGAGAAACTGGTGCGACTCAACCACATCCAGGCGCACCCCATTAAAAAACAAATATGGGTCGGGGTGGAGCCGTGGATGGCGGCAGAAGTGCACCACCTCAGTCTTGGCCAAAGAAAACCGGAACCTGTGCGCTTCGGCATAGCGAGAGACGCGGTTCAATGCCTATTGGAATCGATGCTCCAGAGTTGGCATCTCGGCCGCACCAAACGAGATCGAAAGGTCGACCACGTAGAACGTAGCGAGAACATCTTCCGGCAGCACCGATGTGATGCCGTTGATGCTCAAGGCAAAGAGTGTGACACTGAGGACACTTCCCTGTGGACACCTTCCTTCTGCTCCATTGGGCCGTAGAGGTCTTCCCCCGCCCGTACGTGGAATCGACGATCTCTCAAAATTCACATATAAAGATTGAGAAGCGTTTCCTCGCCCCCATCGTGTGTAGTCTTCATGATACCGTATCGACATGCGGTATCATAGGTCTAGGGGGGGGGGGCTCTTTATTATAACTTTATTTATTTATCCATATTATTCTTGCTTTTCTCTTTATCGAATCTATTTACTTCTTTCTTGACTGAAATTTCTTTTTTCTTTAGTTGGCCCTTCAAACATTTGTCCTCACTTTTTCTTGACTTCCGTATTCTTCTTGGCTGGGTTTGTACTTAATCTTCGCTTTTTTTTTTCTTGATGTATCTTCATTTTCGTCCAATTATCTTGAGTTGATGATTTCTTGGTCCTTCTTGATTCTCGTTGAGTTGGTCCTTCAAGCGTTTTCCTTGACTTCCGTTTTCTTCTTGAGATTTCTTCATAAAAAGGTTTTGGACTGTTGAGTTTCGAACGCGGTACCATTGGATTTAAACGCTAACACTCTAGCCTCACCACCAGGCTTTAGTCCATACTGAGTTGGTAATTTAATCGGCTATTTATATTATCGAGTTGGAAGGAATTTTTCTCTGATACATTTTCGCACCCCTACAGGCCTTCTCCAGATCGAAAAACACCGTGGCGTACTGCTGTCTACGAAGGAAGGCCTCGCAGATGGCATTTTCCAGTCGGAGCCGCACAGTGCAGAAGACAGATGGCCTCCGCGGTAAAAAAAAGGGTATTCTAACATTTACCAATTTCTCGACAACTTGCACACCTAGAAGGTTAGATAGATTGTGGTGAAAACCAGCCTACTTTCTCATCACCTTGACCGCTCCATGGTCGTCAGCTCTAAGGTGATGTCATGTATGGAATAGTCCACGAGTTCCCTCGCATAAACTACTCCTTTCACGAAGTACATTTTAGGGTGCGGCGTAACATTCAGCAGCGTTCCATCAAGTGTCCGAAGGTCATTAATCATGGCCGCCTCGGAGGGATTAGACGCATTCGTCAGAAGGCTACCGTCTTCTAAACGGGTCACCTTTGTCTCTCCTCTGGTGGGTACTAGGCAGTATTGAATACGGCGAGTAATGACCAAGTAGGCAGTCGCCAGATGAGCTCTTATATTTTATTTTTGAAAATCTCCTCTGATGAATCATGTTGACCTTAACCAACATGTTGCCATCAGTGGAGCAAATAACGAGAAAGCGTTTGAAGCCAGCGGGCTCGAAAACGCCAGGTAACCTCTGAATTAGGTGCCCCGACGTAATCGAGGCTCCCCTCTGCGAACTTTTGGTCTTTGTCCTTGACTCCCGACCTGCGGGAGCACCGGAGCCGGACTTGATGATTTTGGCTTGGTCGCATCTCGAAACGGCAGTTGCTTCGTACGTCGCAGTGGCTCACGCGGAGGGAGAGGAGCCCCGAATCTTTTTCCTATTTTCCTGGGGTTTTTTTTAGGAGAGGAGAACGGGGAATGAACCCGCTTCTCCCCCCCCGGGGGTAGGAGCCCCTAGACCAGATGGGCCGGCCTCGGCAAGATCCGTCTCTAAAATGAAGGTCTTTCCTGTCACAGGAGAACCAGCTGGGGGAGGAGATCCCTCCTCTCCTTGTGAGGCCTTGAGGACCAGACTCATCTCAGGAGGAGTTTGCATAGGGGCAGACCGGGATTTTGTTCTTAGCACCGAGCCCGGGTTCGATCCCATGGAAGATCCTACCGTCGGGGGCTGGGTCACCTCAGAAACTATGTCCATTTCAGGGGAGGGGGCTCCATGTGGCCAACCTCCCTTAGACATCACAGGTCCCCTTTGAGGTACACTTCATTCTACCTTGGACCAGCGAACCTACATCCGTCGGGTAAGAGAGAGGGGCACGGATAGTGACCCTCTGTAAGCCTGATATGCGTGCGAGTAACACCTTGGAGGGCACGGGCCGTTGGGCCCTTCGTCCCTCGCCCCCCTAAGGGGGTTGAGCCTATCGAGCCGCAACCGCCGGGAGCGGTCAATTATGGCTATCCTGCCTGTTTTTTGGGCAGTCCCCTTGAAAAGCAAAGGGAGAGTGATGCTGGAAAAGGTACGTTGCCCAAGGGCGACTCCAAAGAAGGGAGTGAGAGGGGGCCTACACCCATATGAATAGGAGAGAATTAAACTTCCTGTCCAGTCGTAGAGGTTTGGAGGTTTCCTTGTGAAAGCGCATGGGTGGACCTCTATTTTTTGGGTGGATCTACCTGAGGGCGTCTCCGACGCTGGTAAATGGGAAGGGGAGAGAGGTTTTTTAGTTTCATCATCGGGCATGGTGACCCTTTAATTATCGCGGGACGCAAACATTAATCACCCCATGCAGTAACCCGCTCTGCGAAGGGTGAATACACCCCATTTTGGGGAAGGTATGAGGGTTGTCAAAGGAGAGCCATTATAAAACATGCAAAACATTACATCATGCCTAATTGTTGTGGATTTCATTCTCCAAATATTAGACCAATAACACTGGTCTTCTTCAAAAATGTACCTTAGGTTTTCTATAGTGTTTCTTAATAAAATTGACCTCCTAAATCCGAAATTGTCATCCGTTTTTCTCTATCACCTCCAGTTTTTGCAATACAGGGGGTGATAATAATTTTATAGTTTATACATCTCCTATATTACATCAAATTTCAATAGTTTTTGCACTGCTCTATTCGCAGTAAATTTTGTGTACATTTTAAGTAATTATGCAAATAGGTGTATATTTTGCAGGTTAAAAATTGCTTAGCATTATAATAATAAGAATAATAATAATAGTGGTTGAGTTAAAAATGAACAGAAAATGTAAGAATAGCTCCGACAGATTTTGCTATGTTTGCGGCAAAGTAACTTTTCCCGAGCAGCAAAGTATAATCCCTCCTGTAATTAAATCTTTGTATCATGCCTATTTTGGAGTAAGGCTAAGAGATCAAGATAAAAGTTTTGCACCACATATCTGCTGCAAGGGATGCTACATAAGTTTAAGACGCTGGAGTCAGGGCGAACAGAAGTCCCTCTCTTTTGGTGTTCCCATGGTGTGGAGAGATGGCAAGGACCACACTACGGACTGCTATTTTTGCATGACAAATCTTAAAGGTGAGCATTGTATCAAGTATTTAAGCTTCTTTGTATTATACTGGCTCCTGAAAATGTCATTATTATGCAAAGACTTAGCATAAAATTAAAAAGTAACATAGTTCACTTCAGCCTGAACATATCCTTTACTAAACATTTATGTACTATCTGCAACTCCAAATCAATTCCTTTATGTAATATGCAATTATATTTTCCACAGGTATAAATAAGAAGAATAAACATAGTGTGGCATATCTGGATGTTCCTTCTGCCTTTAAACCCCTGCCCCATGGCCCAGGAATTCCTATACCTTCTCCCCCTGAACATATAGAGGTACATGAAGAGATTAATATGAAAGTTAACCAAGATTATGACACATCTGAGCCTTATCAGGTTTCCACACATGATATGGTCGCAAGACCATTCACTCAAGTTCAGTTAAATGACCTGACCAGGGATCTGGGGGTTTCAAAGGCGAATACATAACTTCTTGGCTCTCGACTTCGTGAAAGTAATCTTCTCGCTTAAGAAACAACATTTAGGGGGGTACAGAAATAGAGAACAAGAGTTTCGAAGCTATTTTTTACAGCATTCTTCCAGCTCTTTAGTATACTGCGCCAATATTAAAGGACTTGTTGAGGCCCTTGGAATTCCCTACAACCCATTAGAATGGAGACTGTTCATAGATTCCTCCTGTAGAAGTTTAAAAGCTGTGTTACTGAATATTGGTAACAAGATAGCTTCCGTTCCTATAGACCATTCAATCCAACTTACTGAAAGTTATGAAAATATGAAAAAATTGCTGGATGCAATAAATTACTCTAGCTATAAGTGGAGGATATGTGGTGACTTAAAGGTAAGATCATTTTACACTTGGCATTTCTAAGCTTTTTGATATTGACATTTTCATTTTTAATTGTTAATACTTGTATACACCTTTTGGTCAACTTACATTTTACAAGAATGCAAATCTGGAAATCATGAGTCATTTTTGAGTTATATTTTTTGTTTAAGTGTGTCCCTATAGGTAAATGCATCCTATTGGGTTAATGGGGAACTTATCCTAATTGAGAAGGTATACAACACAACTCAATAAACTCAAAATAAGATGTACATATATCCAATTAGTTCCAATACGATGATTTAATGCATCGGCATACAGGATTTTTCAGTACATATTCATATTCTTATTGTTTTAAGAAATATTACTTTGAATTTGTTTTTAGAAATATTACACTGAATTTACATACCGTGCTAAATTTTTTTCAGGTAGTGTCTCTTACGCTTGGGACGAAAACAGGCTACACGAAGCATCCCTGTTTCCTATGTTTATGGGACAGTCGTGCAGATAGTATGCACTATGAGAAGAAGGTTTGGCCTCCACGAGAAGCATTTAGAATTAGATCAAACAATGTGATAGCTGAACCTTTAGTGCCTCCTCAAAAAATACTCCTCCCTCCACTGCATATAAAGCTTGGCATAATGAAAAATTATGTCAAAACCCTTAATAAAGTAGGCCAATCTTTTAAATTTCTTCTTCAAAAATTTCCACAAATCAGTGACGCTAAGCTCCATAGGGGAATTTTTGATAGACTTCAAATCAGGAACTTGATCAGCAATTTGATGCATCAATGAAGGACATAGAAAAAGATGCCTGGAAAGCTTTCAAAGCTCTAGTTAACAATTTTCTAGGCAATAAAAGAAGCCTAGAAGAATATGTTGCCCTGGTCAATCAGCTCTTAACAAGTCTCAAACATTTGGGAGCTCGAATGTCTATAAAGATACACTTTTTACAGTCCCATCTGGATTATTTTCCCGACAACTGCGGGGATTACAGTAAAGAACAGGGGCAAAGATTCCACCAGGACATAAAAACAATGGAATCCAGGTACCAGTGTAAATGGAACGGAAACATGCTTGCTGACTACTGTTGGTGTTTGAAGCGTGATGCACCAGATGACAGGCACAAACGAAAATCGTCAAGGGCGTCTGTTCTTCGAAATTATAATTATTTTCTTTATTATGTTGCATTCTTTTATTTTTTGTTTATTAAAAGAATTATAGTTTACATATGTGTATTCCTATTTATATGATATAACAGTAATAATGCATTATTAGATAGAGAAAGTTTTTGTTTTTTTTAAATTCAGAAAAAATGAGGTAATCTCAATGAAAATGGTGTATGCTGTACTGAGAAAATCTGACCTGATTAAACAAATATACATTCATTTTTGAGCTCAGGAGGTTGGATTCATTAAGAAACCACAAAGAAATCCTGGGGAACATAAAAAAAAAATTCAAACGCAGGCCTGTGTAATTAACATAAATATAACTCTTGGAATGTGATCAATAAAGGACAATAAATGCTTAATTGCTTAGGCTAAGAATTTTGGCCATTTAGACGCCCTAATTTGAAGCAGGTATAATCAAGCTCTAAGGGGTTCTCAAATGTTACAAAGAGAAAATTTGAGATACTTGTTTCTCACTTTATAAAGAGAGTAAAGCAGAGATAGGGGGGGGGGGGGAAGAGAGAGAGAAAGAAGAAAAAAGAGAAATGAGATAGAAGAGAGAGAGAGAGGGGATATAATATATAATAAAAGAGAAAGAGGATATAATATATAATGAGAGAGAAAGAGAAAGAGAGAGGAGCGAGAGCGCGAAAGACTGATTTGAATAGAGAGAATTTGAAAGTGAGTTAAAGGGAGGAGAAGAGTATATGTTAACAGTGCCAAGAATCATGAGAGCCAGCAGTGTGTGATTGGCACTGGCTCTTTAGTGTTTAAATAACTATCCTTTCGAACAGAGCTTGTGATATTCCCATCTCGCCGATGGCTCCCACTTAGACTGAGGAATCGCGGAATTTCTTGTGTTCTCAAGATGGTGCGGTTTAATTGATGCGGGATTGAAAATGAGTTTATTTTTACATTGTATTTATTCTTATTCATCCTAAAATAAGGTTTAAGAGGGAAAATAGAGAAATACAGTAGGTCTCTGTTACACCTGTCGTATGAACAAAGTGATTTTACACACCTGGGGTTGTGCTACTGTGGGTCCTTTTTTGTTGCAGTTTTTCAAGGTGTAAATTAATATTGTCATTTCTGGAGTGGCTGTGTCCATTTTATTGATTCTTGACATGATCCCATGATTGTTCAAATACCCGGAAAGGACGGATGTAGGAGATGGATCCTTGCGCTGCGGGTTGTGAAAAGTGATCCTGGATAGGAATAAATAATCATTAGAAGAGAAAATAAGAGGAGAAGATCTACTAAGCTCATCTCTGAGAGGATTTAAGTTCCTAGACAACTCCATATTCCTTTAATTTTGCGGCTATGTCGTATGGACGTAGCTACCGACCGGTGAGTATACTTTGAGTTGAGAACTTTCCAGCATCATACAGGCAGATTCCCTCAGGCTGCGGGGCTTAAAAATAATATTAGAAAACATTTAAAAGCAACCCCCCAATAATTATTATACATTTGTATGTTACTTTTTAAATAAATAAATATTTTAAACAAATAAAAAGGAAACAAAATTGACTTCATTCTACGGAAGATTTCCTCGTTGGATTACTCAAGCTGGTTTCTTTCCAATATGATCGATACTCATTAAGTCGAAAGACCCGCCTCCGGCTGAAATGAGTATGTGAATGAGTATACTCTGTATTTGTTGTACATGTCATACAATGTTTGTGTATGTAAGTAGCAAAGGAGATTGATATGGTGGACTGTGCAAGATAGAAGTGTACGTGAGTGTGCATGTCTTTATGTGTGAAAAGGAGGAAGGAATATGAAAAATATATCGTGAAGTGAAGATTGTATGGAATTCATGTGTTTGTGAAAGAGAGATGAAAATGTATTGTGTAGGGGTGATTGGTATGAAAGTCAGGTGTGAGAGAAAGAAAGGGGGAAATTAATATTAAAGAAATGGTGGCTTATTGACTGTATGAAAATCATGTTAGTCAAATCTCCACCACATTCCTACTCCTACCATCCTCTTCTCCGCTTCCTTCCCTCGCATTCCGTTCACTTGGAATTTACACAAACCGATTCCAAGTTCTTCCTTTTTTTTTACCTTTGCTCATGTCCAGGTCCTCTAGTAGTCCTCCCATTGGGAGGACATAGATGGCAACATTACCAATTCTCTCTCCCACTCAGACTGATTCTATCGCTATATAATTTTTTTTTTAAATGCGTGTATGTCTGTTCGCTATAACGTACGTATGTTCGCTATGATGTACGTCTGTTCACTATGACGTATATTTGTTCGCTATGACGTATGTCTGTTCGCTATGACATATGTTTGTTCACTATGACGTATGTTTGTTCGCTATGACGTATGTTTGTTCGCTATGACGTAGATCTGTTCGCTATGCCGTAGGTCTGTTCGCTATGACGTATGTATGTTGTCTATGGCGTAGGTCTGTTCGCTATGACTTGTGTCTGTTCGCTATGACATATGTCTTTTCGCTATAGGCGCCAAAACGGGGTCGCTGGTTGATATAAAAATTCATTCTTCTATTGCATTTTTAGTTGCGTGAGAGTCTAGTCGCGAGCGACTCTACATCTCACTATGTCGGTCGGTCGGTCCCCATTTTGCTTTTCTTTTGTTTTTGTAATAACATTGTAACTATTCGGCTGATTCTAACTAAATTTGAAACCCTTATGTTGTTTTAGATTCTTTTTCGAATGATATAATTGCCAAAGTCCTCCCAACGTTAGCCCGGGAATTATTTTGCTTTAGCAATAACATCATAACTATTCGGCTGATTCTAACGAAATTTGAAACCCTAAGTTATTTTACATTCTCTTTCGAATGATAGAATTCACAAGGTCTTCCCAAGGTTAGTCCAAAAATTATTTCAAGTTTTGAAGGTTAGAATAAATGAGAGCACGTGATTTTTGGTCAGCAACCCTTGTTTTCCGGCGGAGTTAATGGCGCTGGTTAGGTCGGATAATCCAAGAAGTAAATATCTACCATTTTACCTACACCTTGGCGACGGCGCGTTCCAAACACCACTAAAACTACACGCCCCCCCCCCCCACACACTCTTTGTGTCTTACCCTCTATGACCCATTGGCGTTCTTCAGCGACCTTAGATTTCATAGAGCTTAATTACTTTATTCACAATGTTTCGTTCAATAGCTGCTTGAAATTAGAGAGTAAATATGTAGCTAAAAAACTTTATCTGAACAATAATTTGTGAAACATTTCATTCAAGCGCCTTTATACCAGTTGCCAAATAGCGGTTATTTCTAAAAAAATTACTTGTGATAAAGGGTTAAGCACAAGGCAACCCATCATTTGCCCACGCACAAATGGCGCTTCGTAGCATCTCGTCCAGTCATAGCTCAGCCCTGAGCAGAATGGCCCAAGCACACCCTCTCAAACCCCCTCTCTTAATCCACACCAATTGTGCATAATATCATCACCACTTCCTACTAGGTCAGCTCTTTCTCTCTTAAACACTCATTCCCATGATCAGTCCTCAATTTACGCGGTCTTTCAGTCCATCTCACACCTTCACACTCCCGTATATTTCCATTCATTCTTCTTACATAGCCATATTATCAAAGACTCAGTTAAAACCTCATTCACATCCTTCTTCACGCCATAAACATCTTTTATCCAGTCGTACCACACTTAATCCACCTTTCGCACAATAAGCACCATCTCAAGTTATCCATTTGCACAGCTCTCATTCGAGATCTTTACTTCTTCTGCCATATAATAGGCTCCCTCCTTTACACCGACGTTGGTATCAGCATACTTTCATGAAGCTTCCAGGCACATTCCACACTCCGACGCTTAGCATTCTCTAACGTTCCAATCATCCTGGAGAGTTCCCTTCCATTCATAACACCAATTTGCTTCATCTCTACCAGTATCATTTTGAATGCATCACGGACTCAGATATCACCCCTCCTCATTTTCATCCCTTACTCTTTTCTCGCACACTTTGTTAAAAACTTCGATCAACTTTTCAAAATCTCTCTCACTCTCAGCTATCAACACAAAGTCATCAGCATGTTTCAGCATAAACACACATCCCTCACATTTCAAATCAATCTTACACACCCATTTCTTCACTCAGATCCGTATTTCTCTAAGTTTAATATTCATAAAGATACTAAACAGCCATGGCGAAATCGCACAACCATGTTCTACCTCCCCACGTATGTCAAACCACTCTCTCCGGCCCTGTTTCACCCTAAGGCACGCTCTTACTTCTAACAGAAATAGTCTTCACACAATTAAATATTTTACTACTATCGCTATACATTATTAGCACCTGCCATAATGCTTCCTTACCTCCACAATTCTAAGCTTTATTCAGCTCAACCCATCATACACTTTACATCACAAGTCCCTTCTTTTTTTTTAACTAGATGTTTATTTGCATATACTTAATCAACTCCCCTTAACTGCCCTTATCCCCCTTTTCCATCTCCAATTAATCCTTTAATTCTTCTTCTTATAAATCCACTCAGATTTTTCAATACACTCCCCCAAATTAAACCTTGTAGTTCTTGTATTCACCTTACTCTCCTTTGCCCTCATAATGGGGGCCGCTTTTTGTTAAACCTGGCATCTGGAAGAGCGACACGCCCCCACCCACGGCCTTAGTACCTCAGGTAGTCTTGAACTAAGTTTAGAGAACCTGGGCTCTACTCCTCCGAGACATCTCAATTTAACCTTCTCTTCACCACTATCAAACTCCAACCCCTTCTCACCTATTTGCTCTTTGCGTCAAGCGCAGCATTATGGGGAACTGTGCTGCGGCTGTTGTTTGGAGGCTCTAATAACCTTTCTACCCCAACAAGTAA
The DNA here is from genome assembly GCA_963969495.1 of Ceratothoa steindachneri. Taxonomy (NCBI): domain Eukaryota; kingdom Metazoa; phylum Arthropoda; class Malacostraca; order Isopoda; family Cymothoidae; genus Ceratothoa; species Ceratothoa steindachneri. Next base: position 7,902,297 of record OZ018317.1, on the reverse strand, counting down.
AGGAATTATTAGGCTGTAGTCGTAATTATACCATTACAGTCCCTGTAAAGAGGAACTGGTGTCCTCTCTCGGGTCTTCATTTGCACCTCTTAAATCTCTGAATTGCCTTTTCTCCGTGATTTTTTTATCTATTTTGTATTAAGGACTTGACCAGTTATCTCATATGGTGTCATAAGAGAGGCTCTGGAGCATCTATAAACACCTCTGTTTTACAATCTTAGGTGGCAACAAACGAGGCATGAACGGTCTTGAGCGTTGGGATGTGATAAAAAGGAATGAGTAGATTAGCCCCGAATAACCTCTAGCCTGCGTAAAATGACTGACCAGCCACCTGCAGCCGCTCTCGTTTCTATAGGGCTGCACTGCCTCTGGTGGGCAGGCTTTATTGATTTTGGCCTGACAACAAGTTACAGGTTCCGTCTCTCGGTCTGTCACATGACCGATCTTAAGATACTGGCCGTCTTAACGACAACTATTAAGACTTAGTAAAGGTTTCCTCCGTGATCCTCTCTCCATATATGGCTGGCTTAGATTAGAGCTACGGGCTTTATAAAACCGTCAAAGATCGCCACCACCAAATACTATCCGCTTAGTAACTTCTAATTTGGGTGGCTGTGGGACTAGTGCAAGCATTAATGGACACAGGTTTGCCCCAAACAAAAAAAGGTAAGAAACAGGACAAGGGATTTTCCTCTCTCCGGAGGACTAGGTACGAGCAAGTTCTTTGTCAGTTTGGCGAGGAGTCGGGCCTATGCGGGACCGTAAGGCATCGGACCTCACGGAGCGGACGGGCAAAAGATGAAGACTCCGCTCTATCACCCAAAAAGGAAAACTCAAAAGAATATAACTTTGGGGACCACGGGACTGCTCATCAAAAGGCTGCCCTTTGAGCGTGCCAGGGTCAATCGTTTTATCATCCACGCTATCGGTGTGATAATTTGTCCGAAGGACACATCATGATCGAAAGGACCTAGATGCGTTCCTAAGTAGAGAACAGATGGTCTTTCCCAATCCTTGGATGCTCCAATCTTGGTTATTTTGTCAAAGTATTCCCTCTATGATATTGAGCAAGAGCTGGTAGGCTAGTGGTTAACGAGAGACGAAGATCCAAAGAGAAATATCAAACCGGTCGCGAACGCTTTTTGTCACTTCCTAACTCGATAGAATACCCGACTCAGTGTGTGCCGGCTCGTGTCGCTACCATGTGAAAGCATTCGTGCCGATACCGCAGAGGTGTTACCAGTGCTCCTCCTTCGGCCACATAAACAAATATTGTAGACGTGCTAAGTCGAGTCACCCCCAAATGTGTTAATTGTGGCGGGTCGCACCCTCCTTACTCTAGACATTGTCATTCATATTGGTTTGACAAGAAGTCTTGACCCTCCGTTCCAACCCATTCAGGCTTACGAGTTTATTAGCTCCCTAGCCTATTTGGGAACTCTACTGAGGGTTCCAACATTAAAGGATTCCACCTCGATCCAAACCAGGCTCCGCTAAATACCGAGGCATCCTCTCCCTTCCAGCCTGAGCGCTTTGTATTGAACGAAGCAGCGTCGCTTCTCCCCGCAGTTGTTCAACTCGAAGGATGAAAATCCCAGGAAGGTGCCAGTAGCCGTTACCTCGGGTGCTTTGCAACAATTATCACCTACCCCCAAACGCCCTGCCAGCAGAAATATCTTCTAAGCGCTTCATCCATCTTTACCTCCGAGCTGGTTGCAATATACCGTTACGGGAGGTTAGGTGTCGTGCACCGGCTTCGCGGCCGTTTTGTAATCATTTGCATCTCACAGCGCGCCCTGAATGCTCAGGGAGCATTAAAATTTCTGCATCCACTCGTTCGTAACATCTTTAACGCTACTGCTGCTGCATACGAGGGGCGGTCAATAAGTTTTGCGAATCGGTAGGGCAACACAGAGGAAGGGGGATGGCTGTTTGTGGGGGTGTTAGAACAAGTTATGACAAGTCAGGACCTCGTCTATTAAAGAAGCAGTAGCTTATCGCAGATCGTCAGTCACAAATTTTTCAACAATGGAGAAAGTTGAGCACCGCGCACTGATCAAATTTTTGACCAAGGAAGGCAAGAATGCAAAAGAGATCCATGAACGCATATTTGCAGTGTACACCGACACCACCCCTTCCTATGCAACCATTGCTCGCTGAAATAGGGACTTCCGCCATGGTCGTGAGTCCCTTGAAGATGACCCACGTCCAGGACGCCTGTCAGACGTAACCAACGAGGACAATGTGGCCCGTCCGGAGAGGATGATCCTCAAAAATCGACGGGTGAAGGTCGAAGAAATCGAGCGAGAACTCGGAATATCACATGGAAGTGTTATCAACATCATCCACCACAATTTGGCCATGACCAAGGTCTCTGCCCGTTGGGTCCCTAGAAACCTCACGACCCATGATCGACTTCAACGTCGTCAAAGTCCACAAGGCCAGAGTTGCACAAGCTGCCCTGCGCGAGTGCGGATTCGAGGAGCTCAACCATTTCCCCCTACAGTCCAGACCTGGCCCCTAGCGACTACTTTTTATTCCGCCAGCTCAAGGCTGCACTGCGTGGACGCCGGTTTGGGGACGATGAAGATGTCCAGCTCGCCGTCCAGGAGTGGATTGAACAGCAGTCGGGAGATTTCTGGTTGTCATGAATTCGAAGCCTCAGGGAGAAGTGGCGCAAGTGCATTGGAGTCGAGGGTAGTTATATTGAAAAATAATAAAACACTTTTCCTCATATCTCGTTTCCTTATAGCCGAATTGCAAAACTTATTGACCGCCCCTCGTACCTAGGGAATGTCGAGATGATTGTATATTGTATCCCAAGGCATGTTAGCGCGCTGATGAGGGGTCCAGGCTGTCCAAATAGATTGAACAAGCGGACCAGCGTTTCACACATTGCCATACTGACTGACTACATGACAGGGGCCAAAGCAGCTTTTCCAGCTACTCGGCAATATAAAGCTGTATGGAATCGTGACTGTTCCAGTGTACCTATCCCCTAATGACGCCGTCGAATCGGACATACTAATTGGAGCTCAGTTAGAAACAGCTGCCCCAGTACCGTGACAGGCGGGTTTGCTCCCGCCCATGCCACTATGGCAGACTGATACGTGTCGGATTTCGGCAGTGGGCAGGACGCCTCCCCCATACATTTTAAAAAAAATTAAATGTTGTTGGCCCTTTTTTTTTTCCTTATGAGGCAAGCCTCCATTATTCACCTGAACCAGCCTTTTTATGTTTAATTGATTTATTCGTTTTTGTTTGATCTCTCATTTTTCATTTGTCTTTTTTTTGTCACATTCTGGATTTTATTTTTAATTTAATCTAGAAAATTTAATTTCTGCGTCTATTTCTACGTAGGTTAGCGCTAGATATGAGTGTCTTTTTCGTGCAGCTCCCCTGCTTGGGAATTGCACAAACTGCCTATTTGATGCAGAATCACCTAAAATGTCATCCGTCTTACATATTACGATTATAAACACAGCGACCCATAAATAACTGTTCTCTAACTGGCCCCTTAGAGTCCTATGTTTGCGATCTCACCGCTTACTGCTTATTCTTCCTAGTCATCTGGTCTTCATAAGTGCTCGTGATCTCTCGATATCCGCTCTTACATTGTAGAATGACCTGTTCACTGCTATGCGGTCATCCTCTTCCCTCGGTAACTTTAATCCTGACTAAAAGATCAACCTATTTTCTCAGACTTTTCCTTAGTTTATAGATAAGCACCATACTCAAGTCATTTATTATTATTGTTCTTGTTGTTTTTATTATTAACATCGTGTCAATAAACATAGGTAGGAAAATCTTCCCCGTGCCTTCACATTTCTGTGTTAAACTCAAAGCCATCCTCTTCCCTTCTCTTTAAGTCGCTTTAAAATTAGATCCTGCTTTATTTCGTGTTATTACGAATCTACATATAACCCTTGGACTTTTAAGACGATCCATCCCAAAACAGGGATTTCTCTTTTCCCACCCCATTCCACCATAATTTTTTAGGCCTGACTCCCCCTTACTCATCATATCTAATCCCCCCCCCTAGACATCTCTCTGCAAACATTAAAATTCGTGTTCCATTTCTGTTAACAGAAGTGAACTTGTTTCAGGAGTTGACCCTCTTCCTCAGCGCCGAAACATGACTGCATGGCGACATTTTTTTCCATCACCTTTAACTTATGTCATGACTGGTGCATATTCCTGCATTTTCAGAAACTTACTGAATATGGCTCTGGCATCGGTTTAATTGTCATCACACATATCTCTCCTTCCACCCTTACGCTAAACTCTTACAATACCTTAGTAGTCCTGTTTTCTTGCTCACGTACTTTACAGTATCTCAGATTAGTAATATATCGCCCCATTGTCTTATCCTCAAATAATTGGCGAACTCTTAAACTAAACTTCCTCTACTTCCATCCTTTTACTCATTGGTGAATTCTATATTCCTTACCCTATTCCTTCTTTCACAGGCTCTTGGACACTGAACTATACTCCCTCTTACAGCATGTCTCCTCCTCTACCTTTTTCAATGAGAAATACCCTTAACCCAGTTGTTTCCTCATTCTCAATCATTAGCCAGCTAGAACTTATCTCTCAATGGAAATCTCATATCACTTCACAATCACATTTTGCTTCACTCTTCGCGTGGCACCCTGTTATCACAGGCTAATGCCCTCCCGTCCATTTATCGGGCCTGCGAGATGCGAATCTGAGTAACTATGTTTCGTTCAACCATACATTTGTGTCTTTCCTTGGCAACTCCTGCGTAAAACACCTTTCTAATATCCAGCCATGAAGCTATACCTGCCCTATCCACTCCGAGAATGAACACCAACTCTCGGATAATAATATCTAAGCTATTCTTCTCTCTCCCTATCTCTCCTGCTGATATAACAGCATTCCTATTCCACAAAACCTCATATTCCAATGGAATTAACCGATTCTCTACAGTCATACCTTGTGTCACTTCCCCTACTCCACCACTTTAACTTCCTTCTCTTACCAATGCATCCTCAAAAAAAGTATCTTTCTTCCAAATCTCTTACCACAAGATCTGTTCTCCGCTTGGGTGATTCCCACCAATCTTTATGGACAGTTAGTTACTCCTGATGTACCTAATTCTTCCTGAAAAATATAACAAACTACTCTTAACTCTTTCGGTATCATCCGTCTAAAAATATTCGGGTTTGCCCCATTGTAAAGTAAGCCAGCATGAACCCAATCGACCTCACGAGATACCACCTGATCTATCAGCTCTCGTTACTTTCAAAGGTTCTTGAAAGGCTAGTATCCGTTCGGTTCTTGGCCACATGCCACCTACGGACATTGTTCAAGTCTTTCAGGTTGGCTTACGGCTAGCCACAGCTAAAATTTGCACTCTCTAATGTCACTGACCTCCTTCAGCGATCTGCCGACATTGGCAGGTCTTCCTTTATGGTTCTTCTTGACCTCTCACTAGCCTTAGATACTGTAGACCAAAATGACTTTTTTTTCCTTCATCTGCATAGATTTAGGTAATCAGCCTTGATTGGTTCCGGCCATACGTCTCATTCTGCCATCGAGTGGTCCTTATCGGAACTGACTCCTCTGTGCCGACTGAAGTCCGCTTTGCTGTTACATAAGGCTTGGTCCTTAATACACTCTTCTCTCGCATATTTCTTCGTCCTATCGGCATTCTTATGTGATGTTTTGTTCTGTATTCACATTTCTCTGCCGATGACGATCAAATCTGCCTCTCATCCTCGTTCATCTTGTTTTCATTCTCTTTGAATCCGCCCCGCCCCTGCTTAAAAGATAATCCCAGATTAGGTTTACGACAACTTTGTGTAAGGCAACATTAAAAATGAGCTATTGAGAGTAGATGCCACGTGTGACGTTGCTCGACGTAATGTTATTGCTCCTTACTGGAGCCTTAGTGGATCCTCACTTCCCTTTTCTGACGATATTATAAACATGCGCGTGACCTTCGTCAAGCAGGTCTTCTCTCGCACACTGCTAAGTGTACTTATTCCTGTAAGTCTTCTCTTTTGCAAAATTCAGTAAATAACTCGCATTTGTCGTGTATATAAATATGTCTTTGTTATTAAATCTAAGTGTGGCGCATATCACTGTAGACAACTGATGAATGCGTCAAAAAATCGTAAGTCCACTCACTCTATGTACGTAAGAATATGTGTAGTTGTAGGACTTGTCATATTAACCAAACCTTACCCAACTCAACTAAAATAAATTCAAACTGAATCGATTTGATTTGGCTATTATTTTCATTATAGTTGTTATTATTATCATCATAAAACATTCGCCAACACATAAATAGACGGGCTAGAGAACAAGAATGTGTGTGTGAGTAGGAAGTAGGCAACGGAGGTGGAGGAGAAGGTATGTCTGAAGGGAGGAGGGAAGAAGTAATTGAAACATGTTGAAAGAGGGTGTGTTGGCGTCTATTTTTATCGGTCGGTGTTGGTATCGCTGACCATTGTTAATGACTCACCTGATAGCGCCCCTACCTGAACGGGGCCCGAACCCACACGCCCGGCTTAATGGATGCGGTCACGAAGACTTTACTTATAGACCTGTGCAGATCGCCTACAACCAGTGCCCTATCTAGTGGGTGCCAAGTTTTCGAGAGATACGATCAGCATTTCGAATACTCGGATTCTTGTCTGATACCGTGTTTGTGCTCGTATGATCCTAAGTTTTATTGTTTTCTTTGTGTTTTTATTTGGTTTGTGCGTATATTTTTTTTATTTGGGTTCGTTTGCTTGCTTGTTTATTCTCTGATTGTATTTTGCTTTTTTTTTCATTCGTTATTGGGTCTATTTGTGTTTTTCTTTCTCTTTTGGTAGATTTGTTTATTTGTAGTGAGGTTTTCCTTGATTGTTTGTTCTTTGGTTTAGTTGTATGTTCGTCTGGTCGTTGCTATTTGGTTTACATACATTTTTGTTTAGCGCCCATCTGGCCACTGCCCACAAGTGGATAAGTCGCCGAAATTATCTTATAGCCTGATAAAAATGTAAACAAACAAAAACACCAATAAAAAACAGATAAACCCAAAACAAAACCAAAGACAAAAATAACAACATACAAGATGTCTAGGTATACGCATGTTTATACACAATGTTACTTTAGATCTATCAAACTCTTTCTGAAATAGACAGACAAGACAAAGTGAGTATATTTTCAAAACCGTTTTTCCTTTATTTTTACTACATTTTTAATTATTTTAATTATTTTAATTGGTAAGCCGTTATGAGCTAACCATAAATCCTATTATTATGTAGGGAATGAACTTTTAAGTATAGGGTGTCCATTATATATAAAATCCCCAAATAAAACTTAATAATTTGTAAAAAACTAAATCAAAAGAATAAATACATAGATCATAAAAAATAACAACAATTTTACTTTTGTGATATTTTATATTATTTAATTAATTATTCGATTTGACATCTATAATTTTCTGGCACATTCACGTAGCCATGGTAACACTAATGTTTGAATAGAGCTAGAAATTAATTTTATATTATTTTCATATTTTTGCTATAGCATATAGAAATATATTATATATAAAACTCAAACGCTTTATTTGTAATGGTATACTTATTTCTATGTATGGCTAAACTTAATAAATATTTTCGAGGCTAAAATTTATCGGACAGCCAATTCGTAAACAACCCTTTTTTTAAAAATTTTGCCGTGAAAAGCAAATGTTTTGGAAAATTAAAAGATATTAAAAAAGAATGAAATTCTTAGGTTTTCAAGAACAACTTTAGTTATTTAAATTGTTCCCAATTTTCTGAAAGCTCTTCAAAGAAACTGTTTACAACGTATAGATATTGCTACATCTTGTTGGCTCAAAATGCCGGTAAGCCATTTCTGGACAGAAGTGTTACGGAAGATTCAAAGCGAGTTCTTCACTGCAATATTAAGCGCAAAATAACAAAGGCTTGATCACTAAAAAATAACTATTCAAACTACCAGGCGCGATGTTTAATATCAGTAGGCTCTGCTTTGCATTTGGTAGATTGATAGAGGAGTTATTCCTTAAGAACTCCTCAATAATAAGCAAATAGTCATTTCAGATCTTTATATTCAACAATTTAAACGTTTAAATGAAGCGCTTGACCCAAAACATCCTTTGCTGGTCAACCGAAACGGTGTCCTCCTCTTTCGTGTCAATGCTCGCCCACACGTGTCACGTTTGCCCCCCCCCCCCACACAAAAAAAAAAAAAAATAATATGTTATTGATGGGAAGTTCTTCCTCATCCTCCACATACATCGGACGTGGCACCATGTAATTACAATTTATTTAAATCATTACCACAACACCTAAATGGCCAAATTTACTTTGATATGAAGGGATGCACTGCTCTGTTAAACGAAGCGAGAGCATTGCCAATAATGATGGAAACTACTTTGCTGAATAAGTACATGTGTCGGTGTGTGTGTGTGTGTGTGTGTGTGTGTGTGTGTGTGTGTGTGTGTAGGGGTGCGGGGGATATGAAAAATAATTTTACATTTCCTTAAATATTACTAAATTATTTAAGGGTCGTGAATAATTATTATTTTTATTATTGTTATTATTATTGTTATCATCATCTTCACGATTATCGCGATCATAAGTTTTTGAACCATGGATGACATCCTTTTCTTTCATGTTTGTCGCTTGGGAGAAATGAGCAAATATTTGCCTCGAAATCGTCTCTCATCGGCAGAGGGTTAAATTGCGTATTTTGATTTCGTGTTCTGTTTTTTGAGCAACTCGTCCCTGGTGCTCTATCATAGAGCCTAACACGTCCCCTACGTATCATGTAATAATTTGATAGCGTTTTAACACCGATCACCACTCACTTAAGATACCTTTTATTCCTTATGGGGACCTAAAAGTTAACGTGGGGTGATTCTAACCACGGGTATCTTATGGAAGACTCGAGCCGGCGACATACTACACCTGATGTGGTTTAACTTCGCCGTAATGGCGAACGGTGTTTCCTGTCTACTCGCGTGGCCCAGTCAACAAAATGTATTGGTACAAACTTCGTTATTCTTTAACCAAACCGACCTTGAGGAAAGTGGTTCCCAATGAAGTTCGTGCAAATGTTGGAATAGTAATATTTTTATTTTTATTTTTTAAAAGCGCCCATCAGATGACTTCGAAGTAAGGCAAAAGTCATAGTAATCAACTTACAGCATAGTGGTAACCTAGATTAAAAAAACAACAACAAAAATAACAAAAAAATATGCCAAAGACAAAAAAAAAACTAGCAAAAAAAGGAAACAAAACAAAACAAAACAGGTTCACCCCTGACGCAGGAACATGCGACCTACAACAAAAAGAGTCAAATAAAATGGAAGAGGCCAGCCTAGTCTCCTCCAAAAAGTTAGGTAGTCTAAAGTCTGGATACCCGAACCGGTCCCCGAGTAGAAAGGAAAAGCTGTAGCGATCCCACTCGTCCCGATACTGGGAGGGGTAACGTGCGTGTGGATCACACATACTCTGGGACATTCAACAAGAATGTGCTGAAGAGTCTGGGGGACAACGCAGTCGTCGCAATAAAACGCTCCAACAAATGGCGGTGTGGCCCCACAGTGTACCAAATTCAAAGGCAACAGAAAACAACTTGAAACCGTCGTGGCATTGGGGGTATGCCCATGGGAACAGTCTTGATGCAAGGCACGCAACTATAAGTTTCCTCGGCTGTCTTCCTGCAATGTAGTCGATGTGAGCAAGAGCGAAACGCTGGTCCGGTCGCCTACTCCTCGCCGACTTTTTGGCGCCCTCATTCCTCGCAATTCCCATATGTCCATGAATTCAGCAGAAGATAATCTCGACATTTTGCCGGCTTGCGGCAACCGTGGCGTCTCGGATAACGCGAACCAAGCGGTATGGAGAATCTAATTCCCGTAAAGCACTCAGGGCGCTTTGTAGGTAGCTAAAGTTCACAATCCCGTTTCTGAACCGTACACGACGCGTTATTTCCCGTACCGAGCGGTGTATTTCAACCTGCTCATCCCTGAAGACAGACAGGGTGCCAGGTAAATCCCCGCTGACTTCAAACAGTTAGGATAGGGTGTGGAAAACGACCCTCTTTTGGGACTTTGGCCCATCCGTATACACTGCCATGGATCCATCGTGACAAGAGGTGTGATTTAAAAAGGCCAAACGCAAAACTTCCGGCGCTTTGGAAGCTTTGGGAGCAGAAGCGTAGCGACAAAGTGTCAAGGGCAGTGTCCTTCAGGGTGGCCTCCTGGGAAGAACCAGAACGCGACTCGCAAGAGAACTACACCGAGTTATTGAAGGAGTTTCCAAGCCCTAAACCCAAACTGATTAGGATATAACTGGGGTCATTCGGTGGCATAGGTACCATCGAGATCGACTGCGGTTGAGGTAAGAGCCGTTGACGAATGAAGGGTGTGGGGGGCATGCTGGAGCCTAAAGGCGCATAATGAACCTTGCACGGCGCAGAGTTAGTGAGATTTCCCCATCATCGCGATGTAGACTCTAAATGGGGGACTTGCGCAAGGCACCGGACACAAGAAGGAGACCGGTGTGGTGGATCGAGTCCACCTTCCACAAAAAACGTTAGGCTGCGGATTGATAAAATTCGCATCCGTATTGGACCCTCAAACGAAGAAAGGATCGATAGAAAAGCAATGCAGTAGCCATAACTGCATCCCAGCTACTGAACTTCACGTAGTCAACGCTCTAGAGTTTGCATCGGCATGCAACAAAGTTTAGCGAAAGGTCCTCCACTTAGAGTAGAGAGAAAATTAGGGAGGAACACAAAAGTGATACTGCTTATGCTCAGGGTAAAAGGTGTGGCAATGAGGAACTTCCAAACGGGACATCGTCTTCCTACTCCATTAGGACGGAGAAGATTTCCCCCTCCAGTACGAGGGTTCCCCTCGCCCCAGCAGTGTGAAAGGTTTCAAAGATGCTGTACGCCAAGCGGTATCATAGGTCTTCTCGAGATCGAAAAAGACCGTGGCGCAGTGCTGGCAACTTTAATTTTTTGTAGGAGCACATCTGGCGATTGCCTACTAGGGCCAAAGTCGCTGTACTCACACCATAGCCTACCGTTGGGCTAGATCAAAAGAGAAATAACATGGGAATAACAAATAACAACGATAAAAAAGATAAAGGCTAAAAAAGCAACAAACAAAGAAAAGACAGCAAATAGACAAGAAGGAATCTCGCTCGGGCGTCGGGGAGAGGGCCCCTCCCCCAGCGCAGGAACATGCGACCTACAGCAAACAGTCGAATAAAGTAGAGGAGCCATCCTCCTCAAAAAGGTTGTATAGTCCACAAGCCGTTGTGCACGAATCAGTCCCGAGGAGAAAGGACAAGCGGTGGTGACCACGCTGGTCGGTACCGGGACAGGTAAATAGCGCGAGGATCGTCCAGATGAAACATTCAATAAGAATGTGCCGAACAGTCTGGGGGACAACGTATCTTCAAAGTAGGTCACTGGCGAGCGCTCCATCAAATGGCGGTGCGTCCAGCGAGTGGGTCCAAATTGGAGACGGCAGAAAGCAACCTGAAGCCGTCGTGGCATTGGGGGGTAAGTCCATGGGAACAGTCGCGGCGCAATGGCACGCAACTTTAAGTTTCCCTCGACCGTCTCCCATTTTCTTTGCCAAGCCGCCCAGAGGGCTACCCGTATTAATGGCATGTAATCGGTGTGAGGAAGAGCGAAACGCTTCTCTGGTCGCCCTATCGTCACGGACTCTTTGTGGCTCTCCTCGCCGCGCTCATTCCCCGCAATTCGTACATGTCCAAGAACTCACAGAAGATAATCTCGACATCCGCCCGGCTCGCCAAAACCGTGGTGTTACGGATGCCGCGAAGCAAAGGATGCGGAGAAACCAATGCCCTGAGAGCACTAAGGGCGCTTTTTGAGTCGCTGTAAATCGCAATCCGGTCTTCGAACCGGGTATGTCGCGTTATCTCCCGTACCAATTGGTGTATTGCAACTAGCTCGGTCGTGAAGATAGACGCAGCGCCTGGCAAAGCCCCGCTAACTTCAAACAGAGGGAATGCGACATGGAAACTGACCCCCTCTTGAGACTTAGAGTTATCCGTCTGTACTGGCACGGTTCTAGTGTGACAGGGAAGATGCTCCAAAAAGCAGAACGCAATACTCTCGGCACAGTAGAAGCATTGGGAGCAGAGGCGAGGCAACAAATAGTCAAAGGTGGTACTTTCCAGGGTGGCGTCCTGGGCAGAACCAGGGGGGCCACCGGTCCGAGAGCTACGCTGAGCAATTGAAAGAGTTTCCTAGCCCTACACCCAAAGTGCATAGGGAATGACTGGCGTCTCTCGGTGGCATAGGCACCGTCGAGATCAGCTGCGGATGCAGTGTGAGAGCTGTTGGCGACTGAGGGAGGTTCCGAGCTCGCGCTTACAGGCAAATAATGCACTTTGCATGGCGCAAAGCGAGTGGCATCTCCACAGCATTGAAAAGTAGGCTCTCAACGGGGGACGTGCGCAAAGCACCGGTCGCCTAGTGAAGGCCAGTGTGGTGAATCGAGTTGAGCTTCGAACGAATAGGGGATCGATAAAAAAGTATGGCAGTATCCCTATCACCACCCCAGGCGCTGAACGTCACGTAACATAGAATATTCAAGGCGCGGGTACAAGAGACCCTCCTAAGTCTGTGAATATCAGCCTCCTAGGTTAGGCGTCGGTCAAATACAACACTAGGGATACAGTGCGAATCCACCACTTCTGGTCAAACCGCATTTAGAAACAAGTCTGGGTCATGGTGGAGGCGGGGTGGCGTAGAAGTGCACTACCTTAGTCTTGGCCAAGGAAATCCGAAACCTATGCTCTTTGGCATAGCGAGAGACGCGGTTTAATGCCTGCTGAAGTAGACGCTCCAGAGTTGGCATCTGGGTCGTACCAAAAGAGCTCGAAATGTCGTCAAGGTTGATTGTAGCGAGAACATCTTCCGGCAGCACTGAGGTGATGCCGTTGATGTTCAGGGCAAAATAGTGTGACACTGAGGACACTTCCTTGGCTGAGGCCCTCTTCCTACTCTATTGAACCCGAAAGGGCTCCACCCACCTTTACGTGGAATCGAATATCTCGCAGAAATTCAGATATAAAGATTGAGAGACGTCCCCTCGTCCCTATCGTGTGGAAAGTCTCCATGATAGGGTGTTGCCATGCGAAATCATAAGCCTTCTCCAGATCCAAATTAACCATGGCGTAGTGCTGTCTACGAAGGATGGGCTCGCAAACGGCCTTTTCCAGTCAGAGTAGATCATCCGACGTGGAGAGAAACTTGCGGAAGTCGCACTGTGCAGAAAACAGGTGACCACCGCTGTCACCCCCCAAAGGCAAATTTAAAATTTACAAATTTTTCTATCAACTTACACACTCGGGAGGTTAGAGTGATTGGGTGGAAACCCGCCTGGGCAGAGAGATTTCTCTCCGGTTTGCGAAAAGCGAGTAGCGATTCGCGAGGAGTTTGTTAGAATACCCTCTACTCAGATGCTGTTGAAGAAATCTATCAGAAAGGCCATGCCTCGCTCACCCCGGTGCCGAAGCGTGGTGTACGGGACATCGTACGGAAAAGGAGAATTGTGCGCGCAAGAAGCGAGAGCGGAGCGCAGCTTACTCAATGTAATTCTGTCGTTGAAAGGTTGTCCGCTTCTGCAGGTAAAGTCCAGTCGTCAAGTTCCTAGATTGCGCTCCAATTCTCCTGTAGAACAGGAGGGGGGGGGGTGCTACGAGAACTTGACCTGAATCATTTTGTTTGACTCGCTTCCACACCTCTGCTAGAGGGGTCTTTCCAGTTAAGTTAAGAAACGTATGCTCACCAGGAAGAGCGGCGGGCGTGTTTCGAAACATGACAGAACCTAGCCCTAGCTCGACGAAGTTCATCGACAGTGAAATCGTTTGGGTGGCGTTTATAGTGCATGTAGGTTTAATGCTTCTGTTTGAGCGTCCTCTCAGACTCAGGTGATCACTACGGATGCAGTGGGCGTGCAAAGCAACCAGACATTCTAGGAATAGTAATTAGCCCACGGCGATGAGGTTGCTGGAGAAGAACTCAACGGCCTCATCTACCGACCTAAACTCCTCGACTGAGAGAGAGAAATCAGTCATTTTATGAAATTAGGAACACCACGCCCGCGCCAAGTGCCGCCGGGGTGGGCTCTCAGGCGGCAGCGAACCCCAAAATGATATTTGAATGGAAAAGTGATCACTACCATGGAATTTCTCTACTAACTCCCAGCCAAAATCAAAGTGTGCATCCGGAGATCACAAAGATAGATTGAGACAGGAAAATGAAGCGGTTCTCGGGAACTGATGCATAAACTCATCCACATTTAGGACACATATTTCTAGCTCCTAGATGAGCTTGGCAAGGTCCTGATCTATGTCATTGATCGCGTAGTCTCTTCAGAAGGGGTGTATACCGGTCAGATCCACGAGCAAGAGAAAGAGCCTCGGCAACCGTGCCATGACGTGGCGGAATTCCTCCGCGTCGAAGTCGCCTGACAGTGGAATATACAGTATACCTCGTATCCGTGTCCAGCTTCACAGCTACTGCCTGAAAGGAGATATCTAAAGCAAGGAGAAGAACGGAGGCATCTTACTGGGTGCAAATCGTGCATCCTACTGCCTACTCCCGTTCCCGTGCTGGTGGGATCGCAAACGCTTATACCCAGGTAGAATGGGCAAGAGGCACATGCACATACACAGCATGTTCTGCAAAAAGATAGCTAAGAGAGAAGGAGCGGAGACGAGCCTCCACAGATCCTCCCAATTGGCCCGGAGTCTGCGAGCTAGGCCTAGCTAGGATGAGATGCGGGGAGTCCTCTTCGAACAAAAGACCCTAAAGGGAATGGCCGTATTCTTCTCGGAAGAAAAATTCCGGGCGCTGTCGCCTTCGATGACTTATTAGGGGGGATCCACCGTCTTCGAGCCACCCAGCCTACCACTGGGTGTGAGCGTATGAGCCGAAGCTCCTTTAGTGCTGTCCTCCTTGGGGGGGGGCAGCTTTAGGAACCCCGGAACATCAGTTGTGTTGCCTCCTGTCAGTCTAATAACTCGGTGGAGGTGCGTAGACCTTTCGCCTAACGGGAAACGGTCACGCTGGAGGAAGTGGGAGGAGCCCGGGTTTTATTCGGGGCTGGGTGCGATCCTTTTGTGCCGCTACCTGTACCAAAGGAGCGCCCAGGGTGGATAGAACCCCCAGAATGGTTCCGAATGGACGCAAAAACGACCGTATTCGTAGGCCTAGAGAAGCCAGGAGCAGAGGGCATCTTTCTTAACATTGAGGTATAGGACGTCTTAGGGAGTTCCAGTCGCGCAGGGGCCAAGTCCTTAGCCTCGCGAAATGAAAGACCACCGTGGACCTGAATGGCCTGGATTTCATTCTCAAGGAGATACGCACCATATTGCTTGTAAAAGCAGGATGCGGATCTCTGCAATTGACACACTTGGCCACACACGATTTGGATTTATCATGTGCGGCCATGTAGCAACTTGCATAGAGTTCGGGTAACCCCGAATTTGCACGTCTACAGGAGCGATTCATGTGACCGAAGCGGTGACACTAGTAGCACCCCTGCACCTTTACGGCAGTGGCGTTAAAGCATTCATGCAGTGGCGATGCCAACCGGCAGGCCCCGACCTAGGGAGCTTGCTACAGTCAAATGTGACAAGGATTGTAGGGGTGGGTCTCGAAGCCCCTCCTTATTTTCTTATCACACATTCAACCATGAATGCTCTTTGGTCGGCCAGCTCTAATATGATGCCATCTATACCGTAGTCCACGAGTTCCCTTGTATTAACTACTCCTTTCACAAAGTTCATGATAGAGTTCGGCGGCACAATCACCGGCGTGCCATCAATTGTTCTAAGAGCACAAATCTTGGTCGTCTCACAGGGATCCGACGCATTCGCCAGGAGGCGAATGTCCGAGAAACTGTTCACCTTTGACTATCTACCAATCATGCTAGCTATTGCTCTTCTCTGATGGAACATGTTGCCCTTGGCCAACATGCTACATCAGTGGAGCGAATAGCCAGAAAGCGTTTGAAATCAGTGTGCTCGAAAACGCCATGTAGCCTCTGAATGAGGGACCCCGAAGTAATCGAGTCTCAACTCTGGGAAATTTCGATTTCGGTCTATGTCAGGACTCCCTACCCGGGGGAGCACTGGCGACGTACGTTCCGATCTCTGCTTATGTCGCTTACCGAAACGGCAGCGGACCCGCTTTTCTCATTCTACGGAAGGAGCCCCAGGGCTAGATGGACCGGCCTTCGTAGGATCCTTCTCTGAAATGCAGAAGGTCTTTGCTGTCACAAGAGCACCAGCCGACAGAGGAGATCCCGCCTCCCCTTGTGAGCCGTCGGGGACTCGATCCGCCTGAGGAGAAGCTTGCAGGGCAGCGGACTCGGGTTCAGTGTTTGGCACTAAGCTAGGGTTTGACCCCATGGAAGATTCCATCTCAATAGGGGGGGCGGGGGTCATGTGGCATCCATCGGGGAAGAGACTGACCCCCTGAACTTGTTAACATGCAAGCAGAACATTAGGGGGCACGGGCTGACGGGCCCTTTTATCCCTTGCTCCCCTAAGAGGGGTGGCACTATCGAGCCACTCTCTTTGGGATCGGTTAATTATAGGCCGTCTGTCTGCTTTTTTTGTAGTCCCTTGGGAAAGAAAATGAGGGTCTGCTGCTGTCTAGGAGAGGAGTAAGCCTCATCTCCGGCAAAACAAGTTTGGAGTGTCCACTGAGAAAACCTAGGGGCGACCTCCATTTCAACTCTGGAGTTACCTGAGGGCGGCTCCGACCGTGGTAAAGGGAAAGTGGAGCTAGTTTATTTAATTAACATCATCGGGCAGGGTGACTCTAATAGTGTCACGGGATGAAAACGCTATTCATCCCACGCAGTAACCCTTTCTGCGAGGGGTGAATAAGGGGCCCGCAAAGCCAGCTGCCGCCATTCTGGACCACTCCTTCCGCCCAGGTGTCAGGAAGCCTTTCGGCCTGGCGGCATCATCTTGAGCTGGGTGTAAAATTGATAGACCGTGAAAGGAGAGAGAGATAGGGTATATTAGGAAGATGAGGGTAGGGGTGAGGCAGGTTGTTACTCCCCTTCCTAAACCGGAGCTCAGGAGTGAGGGGGCGTTGTCCTGTCCCTTCTCAGCCCCGAATTGGGATGGCTGGGTGAGAGGAAGCTGGTCGGTGAAATTAGAGACCGACCAGATAAAGTTGTGTGAGAGGTTGTACAGAAAGTGAGGAAGCAGGGTAAGAAGACAGGGTATCCGAAAGAAGGAGAAGAGTTTAAGCCTGGGCCGGGCGGGGCGGGGAGGGGCGGGGCGGGGCGGCGCGCCGAGTTCCGTCAGCAAGGCGGCCAGTTCTAAGGTGATGTCATCTATGGAGCAGTCCACGAGTTCCGTCGCATAAACCACTCCTTTCACTAACTGAAAGGTAGAGTGCGGCGTTTCCCTCGCCGGCGAAGCATTAAGTGTCCAAAGGGCACTAATCATGGCAGCCTTAGGAAGGGTCTGATGCATTTGCCAGAATGTTACCGTCCAAGAAACAAGTCACCTTCAACACTCTACCAATTAAACTATATAGCTACTGCTCTCTTCTGATGGATCCTCGTGCCTTTGATCATCATGCTGCCATCAGGGGAACCAATAACCAGAAAGGTTTGAAGCCAGCGGGCTCAAAAACGCCAGGTAGTCTATCAATGAGCGACTCAACGTCATTGAGGCTCCGCTTAGCCCAATTGCAACTTTGTGTAAGTCTGCTCCCCGACCCAAGGTTGCCTCTGGTCTGGACTTGCCGAGCTTGGCCTGATCATTTGCCGAAACGGCAGAGGACCTATCCTTTCCCAGAGCCCCAGCAGAGGGAGAGAAACATTTAGTCCCGTTTGTATTTTTCTTGTCTTTTCTTCCTCTCTTCCTTTGGGATACTAGGGTGGGGAATGAACCCTGAGCCGCATGTAAAGAACCCTTCACAGGGGCTGCCCCAGGTTCGGTATTTGGCACTGATCTTCGGTTCCATCGGTTGGAAGATTCTCCCTTTTGGGGCTCGGTGATCCCTGGGACCATGTCCATCTCAGGGGACCTCGATGTAGCTATCTCCCGCCAAATAATGACGGATCTTAATCGAGGGCTCTTCAGTTTTGTCTTGGATCGCTGGGCAAATCTCTATTGGAGAAGAGAGCAGGGCAGGCACGCCGACGCCCTGCAAAGTCAGGATGCAGGGGGCACGGCACAACGGGCTCCGCTTTCCCTCTAAGGGGGTTGGCCCTATCCAGCCGCCCCCACCGTGGGCAGTCGATTTTGGGCGGGGTAATCCCCCCCACCAGTGTACCTTACCTAGGAGAATAGTAACCTTCGTCTCCGGTAGAAGAAGTTTGGAGGGGCCTCCGAGAAAGCACAGGAGGAGGACCCCTTTTCAGAGGTGGAGCTGCCCGAGAGCGGCTCAAAAGATGTCAAAAGAGATGCCCTATTGCCGGTGATGGTGGGAGAGGAACCCCTTCACCGGTTGAAGTGGTGCCTCTTGTTACCTCGTCCTCCCTGACACCTAGGATGGGCGAGGCCGTGCTTGGAGGAAGATCTCCGTCAGTGTTCCCACTATTCTTAGTTGAGAAAAGAAGAACACAATGATAACTATTGTCTCTCAATGACTTGGAAAGTTAAGATAAAAGTCTCCATAAGATCATAAAATTACATAATGTGATCATTTACACATACTCGGTCCAGGTCCTGTGTTGATATGCTTTGCCAACCCGGTCTACCATTCAGGCGAAATTGTCTTCGATCTTTAACCATAAAGGATGGTTCTGGCCTAGCCGCCTTACGTGTGTACGGAAAGAAGATGAGCGGAGTCGACGGCCCAGCGCACCCTGTACCTAATACTTACCCTAACCAGCGAGCTTTCGATCCTCGCAGCTAATGAGACCCGAATTCATACACTGCAAGTCGACTAAAGCTCATAGGACAACGAAAGGGCGCTGGGCATCCATAACCTATCTGGATAAGAGAGCAAGTGTGGAAGGTGGTAGGCGGGTATGTAATAAGGAGAAGTAGAGATAGGGGGTTCCACTAACGAGTAGGGTGGGTGATCACCTATTATTGTCATACCATGAGCAATAAAAGAAGGGGCGGAAGACAGGGTAGAAAAAGTGACGGAGTAAAAATGGTGGATGGTAGGACGATGCAGGGTGAAAGAGAGTTAGTACAAAAGACGAGGTAGGGGTTAGAGAAGAAGAAGAGACGGGAAAAGCTGGGGCCGGACGGGTCGCTGAGTCCCGTCAGCACGACTGCCAGACCAAATTCTCTCGCCTTCCTCTTACGGGGTTGTTTAGTCAAATGCCTTGGCCAAGAAAGGGAACAAATCCCCCCCCTTTGACCTCCAAAACGTTATGGAGAACTTGTTTATTTTTAGTATTTCTTTTCACCCTTGGTTCTATTTCATCACTATTCTTTTTTTTCTCTTTAATTTTCACCAAGCAATTTTCCTCATTGAATGCCTTGCTCCCTCTTGTCACCTGTCTTGTTTTATTTGCCATAGGTGAGCGAAGTTAAGACACATTGGGTGTGGGTAGTCGCTAGCTAGATTCTTGATACGTGTCCACTTAGCTTGGACGGTGCCATGTAGTGACCTGTAAGTTGAAACCCACATCAAACTGTAGATTCCTGCTGAGACTCCCCCTCTCCCCAAAGAAGACCAATTTCGTCGTAAAACCTTTATCTAAACCCCCTAAAATTATCCAATTTAATACTCAATGCTCTAAATTGCCGCCATTATGGTGATATCTCCTAATTCGATGACGCCGTCCCTGTCCTGTTTCTGCTATTCCCGACGCTGGAGCCTACCTCCTTCCTCATTCTTGCTTTTGTTGTGCATTTTCTGGGGGATTTTCTGTACATTGTGTATTTTTGTTTTTTTTAATGTAGCCAAATGAGCGCCACGAAACAAAATGTAATTTTTCGCAATTATTAAAAAGTTTCCTCTTGTTCCACCGAACTGAACCGACGTTAAAGACGTGCCATTAACCGCTTCAAAGACCTGACGATGATGTTGGCGTAGTGAGGAATTTAACTCTCTTGATGCCTATTCTTAAGGGCGTTGTCACCCCTCCCACTTTAAACGCAGAAGACGAAAATTAAGTGAACACTCCTCGCTCCCTGTTAGTGTCAAAAAGTCATTCATGCATATAGTCGGTTCTACCGTAAGAGCCTCGTCTTCGTTTCAGGAGAGCTGCGTACCCCATATCTGTGTCCATAGAACGCCCAATAGCTTTCTGTTGGGACTAAATTTGTTTCTCTTTTCACACAAATCATACCTTCCCATATTTTATTTTATTTGCAAATTTCCTGCCCAAATTTTTAGTTAGGTGGGGATTTCCTCATTGGTTTTCGCCTTAATATAATAATAATTTGTCATACCAAAGGCTTCAAGTACCACTTGAGTATCAAGTGGAGATGCCTTCGCTGCTTGTCTTTTTAGTCTTAAGTAAATATACCTTCTAAAGCGGATTTATGCCACCGGGATTTTAAATATGATAGCCATAGACCAAGAAACCTTTAATTAGTGTTAATGGTCTGTATATTATCATCAAGGTAGTTTATACCTACCTAAGTAAATATCTTATAAAGGGCTTTCATATGGGTTCCGAAAAAGTATCTTAATAATTTGTAAAGGTTTAACAGTTAAGAAAAGGCCATTTATCATCATTGTAGAGAGGGAATTTATATGATTTATGTTAGTTTCTGCTGGTGCATGAATAGGCCAAACCAGGCGTGACGTTCCTACCAGACGTGACGTTCCTTCCTATGCCGTGACACTACTACAGAGTGCGCCAAAGTACTTGAATGATCGAAGCATCATTTGGACTGATTTAAATTGCATGATTTGTCAAAGGAAGGAAATCTATTCAATTCAAAGATGATTTCAGTCGGATGTAATATTTACAAATACTGATTTCTCCTTTGGGTTTCATATTTCGTGGCCCCTTTGGTCCTACACAAAATACATAATTTCAAAAATGATATTTATCTGAATTATTATCTGGTATGGGTTGCAGCCTCCTTGAAGAAAACACCGCTTACCACCCCAGTGTAGTTAAGTCACATCTGGTGTAGTTAAGTCACATCTGGTGTAGTAAGTTCTAGGATGGATTCTCGATTCGGTCGACTTCATGGCTGCCGTCGATTCCCGGGGTTCGGTTTTCACGTTAAACTGGAGGTGTCCAGTGCGAAATAAAAGGCCGCAAAACGAATGTAGATCGATGGTTAATAAACATACCAAATTAATATTAATTGTTTATTGCTAATTATTATTATTATTAATTATAATAATGATCATTATAATTGTCATCATAATCCTTATCGTTATCGCTATCATTCGCATAATCATGATTATGATGATTATTATTATGATGATTATATGATGATGATGATAATCATTATTATTATGATTATTATATATTATTATTATTATTGATTATTATGATTATGATGATGATGATTATCATGTTTATTATGATTATTATTATCATCATTATCTGGTGTTACAATTATAAACAAAAAATTTGTGTAATTGGTTATGATGTGAATAATAATAATAAAAGAAAGTTCTAGAAGTTTTTGATTCATAAAATGTTCGGCTCAACCTTTCCTACCTGTAAATTGTTCTCAGACCACTTTCTAAATTCATTTAAAAGGTGGATAACGAAGGAGAAAAATGTATTTAAATGATGCATTAAAAGCCGTTTGTCAACCTCCCAAAACTTGTGCATTAAACTGATATTTGGATGAGAGGTTGTCAACCCTTATCGACAATTTTGCATAATAGATCTATCTTAAGTATTGCTAATGGGGTTTGATTGACACTTTAAAAGAACTCAATTATTTAATAGATTATGAAGGGGTTGGGCGAGAGATCTATGCACGAGCGCTTTTAGGAACTGTTACCATAAAAAAGTCCTCTACCTGAACAATCGTGGTTGCAAAATTTGGCTGAACGTGAATAGCTTGAACACAGCACAGCAGTATATCTACTTAATTTGTTCTACCTCTAAATATCCATTTATCTACCGTGGGCTCGCACGGGGAGAGGGGAGTGTAGGGGGAGTCAAAAGCCCCCGCTACACTTAAAACTTGGGAGAATGACACGCCCTCCCAGCTCCAGTGTAGACCCCGCAAGGGGACGTCTAATGTAGCATGAGCCAGCATGTTGCAGCAAACATCTGGACGAATGCGTGTCCTCCCTGCATAATACCGAAAGTTCTGCGGCTAGATATCTTTCAACACATTTTCACTTCCTTTAAATTAAGAACAAACCGGAGAAATCGGGTGTGCGCCCGCGCCCGCGCGATCCTGAATAGAAGAGCGGATGAAACCGCTTGCGCGGGCATCCGCAAGACGGCGTCCCGCCGTGAGTGGCAGGAGGTTCTTACAGCACTGAGATTTTTAGTGCCCTGCAGGGAACTGAACCAAATGCCCAACTGTCGAAATCCAGTGCCATATTCACGAGGTCACGAGAACCCCGGGGGTTGAAGGTCTTTCAGTTCGAGACCCGATGGGGGATATCGGGAGAAGAGGCTTAGGAATTCGCTTTTCGAGGTCGCCTTTGACAATAACTTATCTTTCGCCTCTTTTTTTGCTTTTGATTTATTAATTTCTACCTTTATTCTTTCGCCTGTGTAAGAAACTTGAAACATACACATATACACACATGATCGCAAGATTCAATGTGCATCAAAGTCACACCCAAACCTTAATTTATCGACGTTAAATTCATTCGTCGCTTCAAAGGATATAAAAGTGAATCTTTTCATTGAAGCCGTAATGTTAATAAAAATGATAATAATAAGAATAATATTAGTAATGAACTTAGTTCCTATGATCCATTTGCCTCGGGAATATAAATGACCCATTAAGCGCTGGTGAATTTATTAAATGCGTTGTGGTTCGACGCATGCATTTGCGCCGTAGTGAATTGTGTGGCAGAAAATTGCATTGCAATTGCCAAAATTAAAGAAGGTCTTATAAATATAAACCAAAAGATGCAACAGGAGTCATTTTAGTGGAGAGAGGTGGCAACCTGCTTCAATTGGGTTCCCGAGGGCGCGCAACTCTTCAAAAACGTCACAAGGCCACAATTAAGACATCCCAATGTAGGTGTTGAGGCCTGGAAGGCACGCAATGACCGAGATAGGTGCCCATGCTACACCATACATATCCTTGGTGGGGGTAACCACCAATCCATAGGATATCTCAAGGAGATACAGAGAGAAGGGCAGACGGAGTGAATGCTTGACACGTTAATTCAGTGTCTCCTTGGGGCGGGACTTTCCCAGAGTGCTAATGACGCACATGTGCGGCACCAATCTTTCTTCGGGTCGTTTCTCCGCGGAAGAAGTCACAAGGTCTTGGGGGGATTGGGTCACGAACCCGAACAGTTCAATGTAGTGGGAATAGAGTATCGAATTCAACGGCTTAGGGGTCTCGAACCCACTGTCTGGGGAGGGGGATCTCGAACCCACTGTCTGGGGGAGAGGCATCTTGGAACCCACTGTCTGGGGGAGAGGCATCTTGGAACCCACTGTCTGGGGGAGAGGCATCTTGGAACCCACTGTCTGGAGGAGGGAGATCTCGAACCCACTGTCTGGGAGAGGGAGATCTCGAACCTACTGTCTGGAGGAGGGGATCTCGAACCCACTGTCTAGGGAAGGGATATCTTGAATCCACAGTCTGGGGGAGGGGGGGATCTCGAACCTGATGTTTGAGGTAAACGTCAGGTCAGACTAGAGTCCTTTCGAGATTGTAGTTCGAACCCGAGTCTTTTGGTGGAATCTAATCTCGACCCAAAGCCATTGCGGTGAATGTGGTCTCCACCCGGTGGCGGTGTAGAATGAAATCTCGAAACTGAGCTAGGGTGGGGGTGGTGGGGCTTGTCTTTCGAGCCAGAGAGCTTTGGGAGGATGGGGTCTCGAATCCGAAACCTTAAGAGGAACAGTCTCGAACACGAAGCTGTGGGTATACGCCCTTAACATCACAGCGTTCATGAGCACAGAGACGCCCTCGTTGGATGCCACCAAGAAGAGGTCTTCCGCCTTTCCTCTAACCCCCTTTTTCCACGCGGATAATGCCCTTTCCCCACTAAAGGTCGTCTATTCGGGGTTAGACCGCGCCCATAAATTGTCCATAGCCTCGTAATGCCGTAAAGATGGGGGGGGGGGGGGGCAGATCTGTCAAATTCCGCCGCGTCATCGCCAATCTCTGTTTTCTTCCCGAGGCCACACAATCCCCGTGTGCAAGTATGCGCTTGTATCGTCGTGTGTACGTGTGAGCATGTGTCATTGCCTGAGTGACTGTACGTGTATTCGTGTGATGTTGTGTAGGTGCAGATGCAAGTGTATATGTCAACATAATTGTGCGTGTCTGTGTCGTTATGTGGGTATCATTATCCGTATGTGTTGTGTCGATGTAATTGTCCGTGTGTGTCGTTATGTGGGGTTAGTAGCTGCGTGGGTGGGGTATGTATGTAAATGTTTGCATATGTTTCTGTGTGCTTATAATGGCTCACAGTTTTAGAGACGAACTGTGTACATGTCGTTGTGTGTGTATATATGTAGGTGTGTGTGTAACTAACTCCGTGTTTATCTATCTGTTTATTTCACTCGATTTATCTGCGTCCCTTCATTATGATATTTTTGCTAGGAGATTTGACGTTGGATTTCAAGCCCAAGTACCGAGCTCGATTCCTATAGAGAGAGAACGCACACACACATACAGGCACTAGAGGTCTTTGGTTGTAGGGAGATTGTCACACATTGGCTGCGCGTCGTCTCTACCGCTTACGCGATCCCTGCTCCATCCATACACACAATCATGCCCTCCTTTCTTCGCACAGAGCGCATCACTCTTCCGACCCCGACTCTCCAATATCTTAATGTATATTTGTACTTTTATTATATTTTCCCTTTTTATATTAATCCCATTGTATCAATTATCACCTTTGCCTTCTATTTATAACCCCATCGTTGTCTATTCCTCTGCTAGTGGTTGCCTGTTCTTGACTAGCGTCCCTGAACCAACCACGGTAGTTAACCCTCTCATTCAACTGTGCTCCTTATAGTATCCTTTTCTTGGGAAGTGTGTGCGTGTGGTGGTGGTGGGGGGCGGGAGGGCTATGTTTATTAGTTCCTTGTCAGTTTGCCTTTCTTTTCACATACCCCACCTCACCACTTCCCTTATGAATCCCCTCCTCACACACATTCTGTCGGAAATGCCTTAGTTGGTGTGTGCTTCTTAATCTTACGTAAATAAGGACAGCAGTGATCCCATGTCGATGGTTGTCAATGGGGCAACCAGACAGGAACCCAGGTAGTTAGAGAAGTTGGGTGAGAAAGACAGATGCGCGAGAGATGAATAAATGTGTAGCAGCCGAATTGCGAGCAAAGTAGGCTTGTTGTACCCAATTTCAGGATTTCATAGATCCACTGGGCGCCCATTGGCCTGTGGCGCCCCAATTGCAGGATGGGTAGGCCCAGAGACGAACCCCCACAAATAGGCGTGGGGTGGATCTATGAAATCCTGAAATTGGGTACAACAAGCCTACTTTCCTCGCAATTCGGGTACTCCAAATATATGGGTGTGCCTCTGGGTATGATTGTAAGCGCGCGTAGACGTCTAGCAGTTCAGTCTCTTGGTGATGGCTCGTTAAATTCATTAATAATGTTAAGAATAAACGTGAAGACACATAGGAATTTGTGGTTGTTTGCCTGTATGTGTGTGTAAAAGATGCGCCTAACAGGAAGAGGTGGGAGAGGAAGTATATATGTATGGGTGTGGTAAATGGGCTTAGTATGGCGTCTACGTAGGTCCTTAAGTATTTATAACTATGCTTGAAATAACGCAAAGGAAAATAGTGCATAAAATAAGCAATAAAGAAAAACGCAAGGAATTTATAGAAAAAATAGCAAAAATGAAAGAAGAAGATTTAGTATTTATAGATGAATCAGGCATAGAAGATAACGAATTTTCATGCTATTTGCTAAGCTTTGCCTGTGAATAAATATGTCCGAGGTTAATTTATGATTTGCTGAGCTTTCATGCTTACATCATGAGGGGCAGATGAACAGTAAATAAAAAGACAAAAATATGAGGAAACGTAGAAAGAAATGGTGTCATTCAAACGGACTGACAAACAAAAGAAAGAAAACCGTTCCGAAAAGAAAAAGTATTAGAGATTATTACGAGTGAAACTTATATTGCAAACGAATATTATTCATAATGAAGCTGTGTAATTTGAGTAAATCGTCACTTGATTTGAATTAAATTTATTAAGAGAATTTAATGAAACAGATCCAACTAATTCTCGTTTTCATTCCTCATTTTACTCTCATTGAGAGTTCTCGCGAGTCTAAGGGGATTTGACGTTGGATTTCTCTGCCCAGGTACCGGGTTCGATTCTACTGCCTAGTCCCATGGTTGTCTGACCTATGCAAAAACCACAGCAAAATTTGCAACGGATCCTATAAATACAGGCTATTTCATTAGGGGGAGACTTTCTAATAAATAGGTTACTTAACGTGGAATTATTACCTACAACTTTTAAAGTGTTGTAACAATTTTGGAACATGGAGCAGGTGGTCATTGTAAAGAAGCATGAAAATATTGTTCCGGATGAATGACCAATTATTTTTTCCACAGGACTTTTGTTCCTCTGCCCCTGATGGTGTGAATACGAAAGCATTTGGGCTAATTCTGTGTAAGTTCTCTTTCATCTTAACAATACTCCAGAGGTCATTCGTCAATACTTGAGAGTTCAAAGTATGACAGGACTTCACTTTTAATTAAATGTATAATAAAAAAATAAATGTGAAAAAAGGTTCAATTCAAGATACTAATTTTTACACAAAATGATTAGAAAGTTGTTGAAGAGTTTTAAGTGAGAGCTCATGGACAAAATACACTTTCTTTTTTATAATTTAGTTATAATTTAGTTGTAATTATAATTTTCCTGTGACTTTTTGAATGCCCCTGTTATATATGATGGGAGAATCATGGTGGGATATATTCGTGTTTCTTAAGTATGATTTGTGTCTGAATGTGTGTATAAGGATAAGTTGGATATTTGGAGAATGGAAGCAAAGTTTGAGTACGCATGTTCATGTACGTGGGTAAAGAGGTGTAGGTGTGCGGACCGGAGCAGAAATTGAATGCGATTTTCCATTATTTTAAGATCGCTGAGTGCATGGGTGCACATTATCTACAAGATTGTAAATTATGCTAAACAATGCCTTTTTATTCCTCGAGGTTTCTACCATTCAGTACTGAATGTCTGTGTGTAAAGGGGTATAAGTGCTGGCAGGCCAGGATTCTGACCAACCCAGGTGATGCCTCTCACAACCATCACAGAGGAACCGTTCGCTTAAGAGCTGCCCAAAACTCAAAATTAAAAATTAATTTCCCATAAAGAGAAGCCTCCAGAGAACCCGCTTTGAGTGAATTTCCGTAGGTGGTGCCAAATTTCTGGCAATTATGTTCAATTAATTAAAATATTAATTCCAGCGTCAGTTTTTCATGTTAAATCAGTTAAATCAGTAAAATTCAAAAATTACCCGTAATCTGAGCAGACAAAAAGGGGACGAATACTAGCCCGGAAAGTGTCATGCTCGTCCGGTATTGGGGCCAAACAGCATCCGACTCCATATTGTTCGCCTAACGAGAAAGTTTTGGTAGATATATAGATTTTATGTTTATTAGAAGCAGTAAAGACCGGTCAGTCCACTCACGAACAACCTTGTATACTGACTTTACAAATCTCTCACAAATATTTATCTAAGAATTTTTTAAGCATGTGGAGAGCATCACTGTCCACTTTTCGGCAAGCGACCCCATAATTTATTACCTTGTATGTGAAGATTCTTTTACCTATATTAGTTTGACAAATCTTTTTTGTAGCTTGAATCTATTGTTTCGTGCTTCACTTAGGTTATTCAGTTCAAAGAATGAATCAGATCTAACATTGTCAAAACCGTTTAATATCTTGAGTACTTGCATCAGTTCACTCCAATTTAGTTGTCTCTATTGACCTCAAATTATGCAACTTCAATTTGTATTTATGTGATATTTCTCGCAATCCGTCAACCATCTTAGTTGCGCGGGGCTGCAACATTTGGATCGAGTAGAGATAATCCTTGGCTTTTCTGTTGGGAGGGATTATCTTTACCTGGTAATTTTAAAGATGGGTCATCCTTACTTGATATAGTTTGACGATATTAGGTAACATTGTATCAATTAAATGCCAGCATCGGAAGTTGTGACATTATTATACTTTTCAAAAGCGATTTATATGTTTAGATTTTTTGGTTAAATTTGTACAAAATATTTTAACGAGAGCCCCGAAGCACAGGTTCGATCCCAGTGGCCGCAGACCCAAATCTCTCAGCTGCGGCGAGATGGCCACCAATTGAGAGATTGGCTGAACTAAAGCTTGTGGAGATAAGGAGCTCCGTGCGCACCATCACGCCCATAGTCAATCACAACACTACTATAATTCACTTTCTCATCTTCGCAGTACAACACACCCACTCTTCTCTGTTCTGGAGCCATACCGATGAAGTACATAATCCATTATGCGATACTCATTTCCACATACTTGTAGAATGTTGTACTCGTCTCTTTTATGGGTACTCATATCCACCTACCCCTGTTCCACGATCGCTGGTTGGTCTCATTATTTAATTTGGTCGGAGGATCTCTTCCACGATGCGAAGACAGATAGCGCAAATTACTTACCCCGATTCGATCCAATTACTTACCGTTATTTTCTTCACTTAAGCCAGTCTTTTCTACCAATGGGCGCAAGTTTCAACGGAGATCGCGATCTTCAAGCTTTTTTAATCCGTCACTGATGTGAAACTTTACCAACTTTGTTTTAAAGTCAAAGTAGATCACATCTACTTCTCGATTTTCATCGTATTCTTAAACTATTTAATGAAAAAACTTAAGTTAGTAAGGCATGATTTGGTTTTTCAAAAACTCGTTAGTAAGGCATGATTTGGTTTTTCAAAAACTCGTTAGTAAGGCATGATTTGGTTTTTCAAAAACTCGTTAGTAAGGCATGATTTGGTTTTTCGAAAAACTCGTTAGTAAGGCATGATTTGGTTTTTCAAAAACTCGTTAGTAAGGCATGATTTGGTTTTTCGAAAAACTCGTTAGTAAGGCATGATTTGTTTTTTCGAAAAACTCGTTAGTAAGGCATGATTTGTTTTTTTCGAAAAACTCGTTAGTAAGACATGATTTGTTTTTGGTCTATTTACTCTTTGACAATTGATTTAAGTATATTACTTATATCAAGGGTGACATGCTAATTGGCCTGCATTTTTTATGGCAGTGACGCTCGCGATTTTTGAAAGGTAAGAATTACTTCCCTGTCCACCTAACTGAATTTAGCCCCAAGTGATTTTCACCTATTTTACCTTATGTATGGGCAAGTTTTATGAAGAAAATGGTAAATGTTGGACTAGTTTTTCTCCTGGAATACTGAATTCATCTGTTTCCTGCACATTGCTGCTTCCCCAAGTTCCAATACACATCGTCGGATGCTCTGCCCAGGCTGAAAAGGGCTAACTGCGAGGCTTTCCTTCACAGACGGTATGTTACCCCAGGATTTTTTAATAATACCGCCAGGCGATACGGAACTATGGAAACCTTCCATTCTATCGTGGCAAGGGGACGTACGCTTCCTTATTTTTCTGTCTGAGGTTTTAAGAGATCGTCGATTCCACGTACAGGTGAGAGTAATTCTTTCCAAACCCTTAAGGAAAGAGGATGGCGTTACTCAGGAAAGTGGACAAAGCCGACCTCTCTTGTTTTCTGTGGGCATATACGGTATATTTTCTCTGCTATCGTCCGAAGTTCTCGACCTGCTGTACGTAGACGATTTTTCGATCTATTTTCGGATCGCTAGACTGGAGCACCGTCTCTAACAGGCTCTGAACCGCGTCTTTCCTTATGCACCACCATGATCTTGACATGCTTATAAATGGCATTCGCTTGAGGGGGAGTACTAGCACCGATTCCTTGGGCTTGCATTCGAGCTATGCCTCATATGAGGTGCACATATTATCTCTATTAGTCATTCTTGTACCCACGCCTTGGATGTTCGACACTCTGGCGTTCAGCACGTAAGTTGCCGAAGGGTCTATCACCATGTTTTATCGCTGCCTCGTTTGCTCAAGGATTTACTAGGAATGTGAGATTTAATCCTCTGCATCCTAGCATCTATTGAGTGAGGTGGATTAGATCCACCACGTAGGCACCCGGCAGGTGACTGCTGTCTTCTGCGCATCCCATACAGAGAGCTGCTTTGTAGATGTAGCTGAGATTTTACTCGAGTTACGCTCTGTACACTGCATCATTCGTTTGTATCTACGGGTGCAGCTTCCCTCGCGCTTAAAAACGGCTATTATTTGGCCCGCGATCGATCTTGGCTGATCTTCTGCTGCCGAGAGAGTAATCAAGCCACGAGCCTTTCAGGTTCAGAATAAAGAAACTCTTTCAAGAGCTCGATGCAACTCACGGAGCAGTTGTGCTGATAGTTTTGTCCAAGACGCTACCATGGAAGATTATCACCTCTGAACGTGTATCGCCACGCCTCTGCTCGCAATGCTTCCACAACACGAGTAATATGTATTGTGTTCGTATTTCTTAGTGTATGCATCATGTCACACTGGAATCTTGCCTGTATAAAGTGATTGTTCCTCATCCGAAGGGGGATTTGGTTACATAGTCCTACTCCCCTTTTTTGAAGCCGGCTGGGCTCTTACGAGTGCTGCGCCTATCCCCATTGTCGAATTGGTTGCAATATACCGCTCAGTACAGGATATTACGCGTCATGACTGGTTTAGAGACAGTTTTCTAATACATATGAAATCACAGAGGGCGCTAAGTCCCCTTAAGGTATTGGAATATCCACATCTACTGGTTGCAGTATCCGTTAGTCACTGCCTACTGCGCATCTATAGGGTCTTTCAATATGATCGCTCAATTTTTAAATGTAAATAAAAAAAGTTGCGTGTGATATATGCACTTAATTTATTTTAAATTTGAAAGTACATTTTTATGGCATTAAGTGTGGAATATGACGTCGTTCAAATGCCGCCGCGGCTTCACATGGTGAAACGTATTCGGGAGGCCCAATTTTCGATGACTTTGTCGCATAAATCTGCCTGAATTTGCTGGATGGTGATCGTTATGTTAACTTTGAGGACATCAACTGTTTGTGGATTATTCGCATAGACTTGAGATTTAAGGTAGCCCCAAAGAAAGTAGTCTAATGGCATTAAATCGCATGATCTCGGTGGCCAGTTGACGTCGCCGCCGCGCGAGATGACCCTGCCCTGAAATCGCTGGTGCAAAATGTCTATCGTGACGTGCGCAGTGTGGCACGTAGCGCCGTTCTGTTGAAAGCACATGTCCTCAGTATCCATATCAGGCATATAATCCAGTTGAGGCCACGAGAAGTTGCTTATCATCGATCTGTAGGTCTCGCCGTTGACGGTTATGGCAATCCCATCTTCGTTCTAAAAAAAAAATACGGACTGATGATTCCGTTAGACTAAAATCCCCACCAAACAGTGACTTTGTTGGAATGCAATTGGTGCTGGTGTATCTCATGTGGATTGTTTTCATTCCAAATCTGACAATTTTGTTTGTTCACAAATCCATTCATCCAAAAATGGGCCTTGTCGCTGAAGATGATTTTTTGCGCGGAACGTTTGTCGAACGGAGCACTGATTTTGATAATAACATTTGATGATTTGCACACGCTATAACCTTCCATAGTAACTTGCCAAGTAATACTGAACAGTTCACAGCGAGGTTGCCAGATGTCGCTTTAACAACATGGCCATTATCGCCTGACAAAGCTCGAGCGTCCTTGTTGAAAGACCCTTTAGAAAACGTTGAGATTATCTTTGGCTGAGTTTATGGGCATATATGGATGCTAAAACTGAGCGGGCTGTTGAGATGATCAAGTTCTCTGCGCAGACTGAGCAATCGGTCCCGTGTTTTGCGCAATGCCACACAACTTTAAATTCCAGTGCATCGTTTCCCATCTTCTTTACCATGCAGCCTTAATCTTAAGATATCCTTTAGCTTCCCGTACTCTCTTAAATATGAGCTAATAAAGAACAAACCTCCCCTCCTTCCAGTAAACTAGGAAAGTATAGAATTTCCTGCAAAAATTGGCATAAATTACACATAAACAAACTAACCGTGGCCTATCTCAGAAGGTGAACGAACACAAATATTCTGTACGTACATGTAACAAGTTAAACGCTTTCTTTCGATATATGAGGTCTACTAACTACAGCATTATTTAAAATAAAAAAAAAATCACCTATATGTAGTTCTAATGACTGACAGAAACGGAGTAGTTGAAGCGATATTACTCCATTCCAGCCCAAACTTTAATATCCCGAAAGCAAACTTCAGTTTCAACCAGATCATTAAATCGCTAATCTCATCTCAGATTGGAATCAACTGACCATTCGTCCTTTTAAATACATCATCATCATGTTTTTGCATTTCTTTCTCTTTTTTCTTTTCTTAATTTGCCTATAAGGACTGAATTTTGTCAATATTTTGTCAATCGCAGTACAGTGGCAGCATTGGAAATTTATACATCTACAATTGTAGGCGAATAAAACAAGTAAAGTCAACTTACAGGCTTTTATTTTCACCTATTAGTATTTTGTCATATTCCCCTTATATTGATGACCATTTCCAGTCTCCGGCCATATAACTGACCAGATTACTGAAGTATTAGGCGCCCATACCGACTCACAACTTCCTCAGTGTCTCCTTCATTACCTGGATGCTGGGCGGACGTTCCTTCGCAATTTCGTTTTGTATGATATTTCGGGCGTTTTCAATGGGATTCAAGTCGGGGGAGTTACCAGGCCACTCTAAAACACTAATATTATTGCTTTCAAGAAGGCTTTTAACTGCCATGGACCTGTGGGCAGAGGTGCTATAATGTGCTACACAGGGAAGCAGCAAATGATTACGTGACACTTCACATAATTGGCAATTTTCATGGTTTCACTTTGGGATTTTTTTTTTTTTTTTTTTTTTTAAGGGCTCATCTGGCGACTGCCTACTTGGGCATTAGTCGCCGTATTAAAACTGGCCTAGTTCTAGGCTACTTTAAAATAAAATTAAAGAAAAAAACAAAACAAAACACCCCAAAATGGGGAAAGGAAGCAAGCTGGTGCGTCGGGGAGAGGTCCCCCCGGCGCAGGAGCGTGCAACTAAAGGAAAAAAACAAACAAAAAACAAAACAAAACAAAACACAAACCTTGCTTAAATAATAGGGAGAAGGCCGGCCTCCCCCCAAAAGTCAGCAAGTCCACCAGTCAAAGTGCACGCACTCGTCCCGAGTACAAGGGACAGGCGGTAGCGACCCCGCCCATCCGGGTACCGGGACAGGTGTCGTGCGCGAAGATCACCCAGACTGGGACATTCGACAAGAATGTGCCGAACAGTCTGGGGGACGACGATGTCGTTGCAATAGGGCGCAGGCGAGCGCTCCACCAGATAGCGATGCGTCACACGAGTGTGTCCGATTCGGAGACGACAGAAAGCAACCTGAAGCCGCCGCGGCATTGGGGGATAGGTCCATGGGAACAATCGCGGCGCAATGGCACGCAACTTTAAGTTCCCTTCGACCGTCTCCCATCTTCTTTGCCAAGCAGTCCGAAGAGCTGCCCGTATTCCTGCCATGTAGTCGGTGTGAGGAAGAGCGAAACGCTGGTCCGGGCGCAGAGTCCTCGCGGACTCTTTGGCGCCCTCATCGGCGCGCTCATTCCCCGCAATTCCTACATGTCCAGGAACCCAGCAGAAGATAATCTCGACAGCTGCCCGGCTCGCCAAAACCGTGGCGTCACGGATTTCGCGAACCAGGGAATGCGGAGATTCCAATGCCCCGAGAGCACTCAGGGCGCTTTGTGAGTCGCTATAGATCACAATCCGGTCTCCGAACCGGGCACGTCGCGTAATCTCCCGTACCGAGTGGTGTATTGCCACCAGCTCGGCCGTGAAGACAGACGCAGCGCCTGGTAGAGCCCCGCTGACTTCAAACAGAGGGGAAACGGCGTGGAAGCCGACCCCCTCTTGGGACTTGGAGCCATCCGTATACACTGGCACGGTACCAGCGTGACACGAGGTCGTCCACGTAGAGCGTAGCGAGAACATCTTCCGGCAGCACCGAGGTGATGCCGTTGATGCTCAGGGCAAATAGTGTGACACTGAGGACACTTCCCTGCGGGACACCCTCTTCCTGCTCCTTTTGGCCGGAGAGGGCTCCCCCCACCCGTACGCGGAATCGACGATCTCGCAAAAATTCAGATATAAACATTGGGAGGCGTCCCCTCGCCCCCATCGTGTGGAGTGTCTCCATGATACCGTATCGCCATGCGGTATCATAGGCCTTCTCCAGATCGAAAAACACCGTGGCGTAGTGCTGTCTACGAAGGAAAGCCTCGCAGACGGCGTTTTCCATTCGGAGCAGAGCATCCGACGTGGAGTGGAACTTACGGAAGCCGCACTGCGCAGAAGACAGATGGCCTCCGCTGTCCAGGAAATAGGCTAATCTAACATTTACCAATTTCTCCATCAACTTGCACACGCAAGAGGTTAGAGAGATTGGGCGGAAACCGGTCGGAGTAGAGTGATCTCTCCCCGGCTTGCGAAAGGCGAGCACAGTAGCGATTCGCCAGGAGTCTGGGAGAAGACCTTCCACCCAGATCCTGTTGAACAAATCTAACAGAAAGGCCATGCCTCGCTCACCCAGGTGTCGAAGCATGGCGTACGGGACATCGTCCGGACCATGGGCGGTGTCCGCGCACGAAGCGAGAGCGGAACGCAACTCACTCACAGTAAACTTGTCGTTGAAGGGTTCTCCGCCTGCGAAGGTAAAGTCCAGCCGGCGGCCTTCCGCGACATCACGACGTGCATTGAATGCTGGCGGAGCAGCATCACGGCTAGAGAATGCGGAAAAAGCGGTCGCTAAGGATTCCGCCACGGACGCGGGGTCCGTGATTGCGGTCCCATTCTGCTGGAGAACGGGAGGGGGGTCCTGCGAGAACTTGCCCCGAATCCTTTTGACTCGCTTCCACACCTCAGCTAAAGGGGTCTTCCCGTTAAGTGAAGACACGTATGCCCGCCAAGAAGAGCGGCGGGCGTGCTTCGAAATATGCCGGAACCTAGCCCTAGCCCGACGAAATTCAGCGACAGTGAAATCGTTCGGGCGGCGCTTATAGCGCATGTAGGCATAACGCTTCTGTTTGAGGGCCGTCTCACACTCGGCCGACCACCATGGGAGTGGTCGGCGTGCAAAACGGCCAGACGTCCTAGGAATAGTAGTCAGGCCCACGGCGATGAGGTTGCCGGAGAAGAACTCAACGGCCTCATCTACCGAACTAAACTCCTCGACTGAGATAGAGAATTCAGTCATTTCCTGAAATGCAGGCCACCGCGCCCGCGCCAAGCACCACCGAGGTGGTCTCTCAGGCGGCAGTTGCCCTGAAAATGATATTTGAATGGGAAAGTGATCACTACCATGGAGGTCATCGACCACCCCCCAATCAAAATCAGGCTGTGCATCCGAAGAGCACAAAGATGGGTCAAGGCAAGAAAATGAAGCGGTTCTCGGACAGTGATGCGTAAACTCATCCACGTTTAGGACACCCATCTCAAGCTCTTCGATCAGATCGGCAAGGACTTGTCCCCTGGGATTTATGGAGTAATCTCCCCAGAGAGGATGCCTGCCGTTCAGATCTCCAAGCAAGAGATAGGGCCTCGGCAACCGTGCCACGACGCGGCGGAAGTCCCCCGCGTCGAAGTCAGCTGACGGTGGAATGTACGCAGAAATGATAGTATACCTCCTATCCAGGTGCAGCTGCACAGCCACTGCCTGAAAGGAGGTATCTAAAGAGAAAGGAAGAACGGAGACATCATGCCGGGTGTAAACCGCGCATCCCCCAGCCCGGCCATCCCGCGGTGGTGGGGTCGCAAGACCCTTATACCCCGGGAGGGCAGGCAGGGGGCACGCGCCTAGCATGGTCTCCTGCAAAAAAATAGCTAACGGGGAACGGGAGGAGGCGAGCCTCCGCAGCTCCTCCCAGTTGGCCCGGAGTCCACGGCAATTCCATTGAAGGAATATGCCCTCCAGGCCTAGCTCGGAGGAGACGCGGGGGCCCTCCTCGAATTGAAGACCCTCACGGGAATGGCCGTACGCTTCCCGGGGGCAGAACCCCGGGCGCAGTTGGCCAGACAAAGCGCTGAAGGCGCTGTCGCCTTCGAGGACTTATTGGGGGAGGTTGGGCTCGCCATGCGAGTCTTTTCCTCCCTCTGCCTCGAAACCTTAGGCGGGCGCTGTGGCTTCGGAGGCGGGGGGGCCTCTTTTCGAGGAACCACCGTCTCCGAGCCACTCGCTCCACCTCGGGGCGTGGGCGAAGGAGCCGAAGCTACTTTGTTGCTGTCCTCCTTTCGGGGGACAGCTTTAGGAACCCCGGAAGATGGCCTAGCGACCATCTTCAGGGGTGTTGCCTCCTGTGAGTCTAACGACTCGGTGGAGGCGCGTGGCCGTTTCGCCTTGCGGGAAACGGTCACGCTGGGGGAAGAGGGGGGAGCCCTGGTTTTAGCCGGGGCTGGGTATGAACCCTTTTTGGGCCAGCTTTACCAGGGGAGCGCCCGGGTTGGGTAGAGCCCGCAGAAGGGCTCCGAATGGGCGCGGAAACAACCATGCTCGTTGGCCTGGATGGGCCAGGAGCAGAGGGTGCCTTTCGAACTACTGGGGCATATGACGTCCCAGGCAGAGCTGGGCGCGCCAGGACCAAGTCCTTAGCCTCGCGGAATGAGAGTCTATCCTGTGCCTGAACGGCCAGGATTTCTTTCTCCAGGAGATATGCACCACATTGCTTCGAAGAAGCAGGGTGCGGCTCTCCGCAATTGACACACTTGGCCACACACGATTTGGACTTATCGTGTGCGACCTTGGAGCAATTTACACAGACTTCGGGTGACCCCGACTTTGCACGTCTACATGAGCGATTCGTATGGCCGAAGCGGTGACAGTAATAGCACCGCCGCGGCAGTGGCACAAATGCCTTCACGCGGTAGCGGTACCAACCGGCACGCACCGACTCAGGGAGCTTGTCACAGTCGAACGTGACAAAGAGAGTAGTGGTGGGTCTCGAAGCCCCTCCCTGTTTTCTCATCACACGTTCGACCTTGACCGCCCCATGGTCGGCCAGCTCTAGGGTGATGTCCTCAATGGAGTAGTCAACGAGTTCCCTCGCATAAACTACTCCTTTCACAAAGTTCATGGTAGAGTGCGGCGTCACACTCACCGGGGTGCCATGAAGTGTCCGAAGAGCACTTATCTTGGCCGCCTCGGCGGGATTCGCCGCATTCGCCAGAAGGCTGCCGTCCGAGAAACGGGTCACCTTCGGCTCTCTACCAATTGCACTAGCTAATCCTCTCCTCTGATGGATCATGTTGCCCTTGGACAACATGGTGCCATCAGTGGAGCGAATAACGAGGAAGCGTTTGAAGCCAGCGGGCTCGAAAACGCCAGGTAACCTCTGAATGAGGGGCCTCGATGTCATCGAGGCTCCGCCCTGTGCACTCTTGGTCTTAGTCAGGGGCTCCGCACACGAGGGGGTAGAGGGGCCGGATGTGCCGATCTTGGCTTGGTCGCCTACCAAAGTGGCAGCAGACCCATCCGTCCCCGCAGCCCCCGCGGATGGAGAGGAGCCCCGAGTCTTTTTCGTCCTTTTAGTCTTTTTCTTTTTTGGAGAGGAGGGCGGGGAATGAATCCGCTTTTCACCTCCGCCGGCAGAAGCCCCTAGGCCAGATGGACCGGCCTCAGCCAGGTCCCTCTCCGAAATGGAGAAGGTCCTGGTTGTCGTAGGGGCACCTGTCGGAGGAGATCCCTCCCCTCCTTCTACTGCCTCGGAGCCCCCAGCCATTTGAGGAGGACCTTGCATAGGGGCGGACTCGGGTTCGGTGCTTGGCGCCGAGCCCGAATTCCCCCCCATGGAAGGCCCTACCGTCTGAGGCTGGGTCTCCTCAAGGACCATGTCTATCACGGGAGGGGCCTCCAGTTGGCCATCCCCTCCCAGGACATTGCAGGTCCCCTTGGCAGTGTCGCCAGTCTTGTTTGGGGAGGCACAGGCCTTGACCCCGGCAAGGTTTAATATTTTTGCCAGCAGGTCTTTTGAGGGAAGCGACCGAAGGGGCCTGGCTTGCCTCTCCCCCCTAAGGGGGTTTGCCCTACCGAGCCGCTTTGATGGGGAGCGGCTGGCTAAGGGCTGCCTGCTGGCTTTCTTGGCAGTCCCCTTGGAAAGAAAAGAGGGGACTGCCGCTGGGAAAAGGGAGGTGCCCGAAAGCACCTCCAGAGAAGGGGGTGAGGGGGAGTCCCCTGCACCCGTAGGCGAAGGAGAGGAGTAAGCCTCCTCTCCGGTTAGAGAAATATGGAGGGTCCCCTGTGCAAGCACAGGGGGGGGGGGACCTCCATTTTTTTCCTGGAGCTGCCCGAGGGCGGCTCCGTTGTTCTTGGGGAAGTTGGGGGTTGGGTTTTTTTGGTGTGATTTTCATCATTGGGCATGGTGACCCTTCTTTTAATACGGGATGCAATAGCGCACACCTCTCGCAGTAGCCCGCACTGCGAGAGGTGCTTACAGGCCCAGCAGAGCCAGGCGCCGCCATTTGGGACCACCCCTCCCGCCTGGTGGCCTGGCAGTCCATCGGCATGGCGGCTCCACCTTGGACACGGCGTATAAATGATAGATTTTGAAGACGAGAGGAAAAGGGATGTGAGGAAGGTATGGGTGGGGATGAAGCAGGTAGTTAAAAACCAGCCACCCCAGACCGGAGCTCAGGGGTTAGGGAACATTGTCCCCCACCCCCTCAGCCCCGATGCGGGACGGTTGGCTGAAAGGAAGGTCAGCATCTACCCTGTGAAATTAGAGGCTGACCAGAGAAAGTTGTGGGAGAGGTTCTGTGAAAAGAGAGGAAACAAGTGTTTTGAAGGAAGGAAGAGAGGCTAGGCTGGGGCCGGACGGGGTGCTGAGTCCCGTCAGCACGGCCGCCAGAATGGCAAATCGTCGCGCCCCTTACGGGGTTCACTTTGGGAGACGAAAAACAGTCCCCTTCTCCTTGCCCATGTTTTCACTAAAAGCACCCCATACCATAACATTGTCGGGGTGCTTAACGCTTTTGATGGTGTGTTTGGAGTCAAACCATGAGACCCCACTCGGACGTCGCACTGTCTTTGATGCACTCCTGACCAGCCTGAAGGTGACTTGATGACTGAACATTACCCTTTACCACTGTCCAGGGGTCTAAGGAAGATATTTCCTTCAGAACTTCAGCTTTTCCCATTTCATGCGGTCGGTGAGGAGGGACTTCTTGGCGGCGCGGTGACAGGGCAGTTTCAATTCCTTATGCAGGAGTTAGGGATGCCTTTTCTTGATTTCCGAAGCAGTTATAGATGTGTTGGACATCATTTCTCGTTTCCATTAAGTAGTCAGTTTGTATACTCTTTTTTGTTATGGCCGCCAGAACCTGGTTTCCTAGGCAGTACTGTCCCTCGAGGTACTGACTCGGCTGCTTTTCGCAGGATGTAAATAGCCATACATGTGACCTTAAGGCCTGCGGCCACACGTATTACAGACATGTCATTTTCTAATAATGCCAAGGCAAGACTTTTCTTTACCATAGAAATTTTAGATCTCTCCATTCTGACTTCAAGGAGAGAAGTTATATGACGTCAAATTTGGTGTAAAGGCAAAAAGAGGAGCTCCAGAAAATGCGCAAGAAAAAACTCTCTCAGTGAGCTCTGACTGAGGAGCACTGAGCAGCGGTTTGCCAATTCTTAGACGGATTGTTAGAAAAGCCTTTTCTAGTCAGCTCTGACTGAGCACTGAGCAGCGGTTTGCCGTTTGCAGGTATGTCGCTAGAACCTACTCCACCCTCTGACCTCATCACGATCTCCTCCAAAGCATATGAGCATTTTCTGATGCATAAATTTCAGATACGGTAAAATGTATAGATTTCCGATGTGACCACTGTAGAGTCGAAGGTTGGACTGTGACGGTTCAACACTAGGCTTTTACTTGTAACCAAACAAAAGGTAGTTCTAATCAATAAGAACTCATATTTGCAGTGGAATATTAACTTTGGGGGGCAAATCAACTGCAATTAATATTATGGGATGCGATTAAGACGTCACTTTATTAAATTTCAAAATGTCTGGTCCAACAAAATATATTCCTAATTGTAACACTTTTTTACCATAGCTACTATAAATATTTTTTATATATTAAATATCCCAATATATTATTTTAAAGAAACAAGCCATACTTCGTATTCTTTCTTACAGAAAGAATTTGGTTCCACAGGCACTCCTTCGGCGTGTGGCCTACGGCCTATTTGCTATTCTAAACCGCTTTTTTTAATTCCCTTTATAGACTCATTATTTTAACACCCTGAACACCTTTTTTCAACATAGATACCCTGAAACATTTTTTTAAAGTTATTTCACCTTTTATTATATTGTCTTTATCCCATGAAGATTATATATAGTTGAGAATTTTCCAAACCCTTTTTGCAACATAGACACCCTGAAACCTTTTTAAAAGTTATCTCACCCGGTTTGATATATAGAAAAACCTTCATCAGATCTCTTTTTTCATCTAAATTTGTTTTATATCCGAAATGATAGTAAAAAAGCGCCAAAGCCCTAATTTTAATACATTTTTTTAACTTCACGATTTGTATGTTTGTTCATTCCAAATCATTCGATAATTATATTTATTTTTTTTCGAACTTTAGAAAGAACTTTGATAAAAGCTCGAAACATACAAAAAACAGCCCTGCGAATAAAAGTTTCAAATAAACCTAAACTTAAAAACATGAAATGGTACTTGTCCACTAAGCAAAAAAAACATTTTCAAAAATTTCCCAAATTCACCAAGTTAAATTATAGAGTTAAGGATTATATAAAAAGTCGGCAGCCTCCACGGTAACTTATTAGGGCGTCCTTTAGAATGAGAAGCATGGGGGATACCCGTAAGCCGCGATGGCCTAAAGGGAAACACTTAACTGGTTGAAATCTGAAGGGGAGCTATGCCAACTTCAGTGGATATGTCTCTTCCTTCTTACCTCATCTCCGATTCGAACCAGCTACCTAGAGGAAAAAGAATTGAAATTCTTACTAGTTTAGAGGACATACATGACACACTTAATGACCAAATGACTTACATGTTCCTCGGATCGAAAAACGCTAGATAAATAACCGAGTGGTAGCATCGCTTCCGATTAAATCGAAGTTAAGCCACGTTAAGCCATGATAGATATCATACACTGTAAAGAAACATGTTTCAGATCTCACATTCCTCTATGAGCCTAGAGTGAAAAATAAAAATCCTTTTAAAGGTTGCAGAGGCGGGGTAAAACCTACATCAAATTATAAAATTATTTATTATTGAACTCACACGACAGCATCAGTGTTACACTAAATTCTTTAAATTTAAATGTTACCCACTAAAAAGTGTATGTCGAGTGGAAATTGGGTAAAACCCCTTTTCCCATTAATTTGGCACGTCTTCCCTCAAAACTTAACACATTCACAATGTTTCCTTTTAATCATTCGCACCGTCATTGGTAATTCTCGCGGTTCACAGGCGCAAACGGTCGCAGGTTAGAATCCCATTGAAGCTGTGGATATTATTCATTAATAAACATTTAACCTTATTTATCTCTCGTGGCATATTCTTTTTAATATTCGTTTGCTTTTATCCCATTTTATTTAAGTTTTCTTCCATTCTTTTAACGATTTTTCCTTTATCAATAATGACGTGGCTTTACGACTCTTTAAAGATGCCAAATTTCTCAAAGGTTTTTGCGTTCTTAAAGTCAGGTCAATGCATTTGGTTTCTTTTTTTTATATTTTGAGCTTCTTTGTCCTTAAATATGCATTAGAAGGCCTATACAGATACAAACACACAGCAGTTATTAGTGTTATTAAAATAAAGTAAAGGATGAAAGATGGATGAGAAATTTTTCGGTAGTTGTTTTTTTGTCTATAACACTTTTGAAAGTCGCATAATTCTATTTGGAGTTTTGTAGACACAATTCGAAATTGAATTATGTGTATGTGTGTACACACATTTGATACAAAGATAACAGAGGTTGATGTTTTTGAATTAGCGGGAGGTAGGTAGTCAATTTCAAGATGAAGAGGGAGAGGAAGCCATTATCAAAGTAATTAACTAATAAATAAAAGCAAATGGTGCTTGGAATCACATTATATTTTTACCGCCAGTAGTTTTCATACGTGAATACAGAGAAGTAAATATACGAGTAAACCGACAGAGATCCATGTAGCAACACACCCGAGACACAGACAGACACAGAGGTACACACACACACACACACACGTTTTTAAACCAGGTGTCTACAAAAAAGGCGGCGTGTAGCATCGGAGTTGGAGGCAAACACTGACAAAGTCACAAGGTGAGCCAATGGCGGGTGTAATGCGATCATTTATTAGTACTCTGCGACTTATGTTTTTTTAGTACTCAGCAATTTATGTTTTGAGTACTCCCGCATTTTATGAGGTTTTTAATACTCCGTAATTTATGAGGAGGAGGGGGGGGTAGTTTTTACTCCACCTTGAGTGAGTTTTTGGTTAATAGTCCGTGATTTGCGAGCGTTTCGTGGTACTCTTCGAGGGTTCGGACCCAGAAGGACGCCTTTCGAGCGTTGAAGGGCATTAATTCATAAGACTGGCAGCATTTCTCTTCCGCATCCAAATTACATGCTTCTAATTGAATCCAATTAGACACCGCTTGCTACCTGTAAATGTAATGTATGTGCTCGCACTATTATCTATCTAAATATATATATATATATTATATATATATATATATATATATATATATATATATATATATATATATATATATATATATATGGTGCAGTTAAGGATACGGCCTAGCGGAGTGAAAACACCATTTTCGGTTACAGCGAAATTAATCCACATCGGGTGTGACGAGTGGCCGGATGGCGTCGTCCCGAGTTGGGGTTTGAATCCCAGTTCAACTTGAGGTAGCCACTGAGAAATAAGACTTTCGATCTGCGGCAAAAACTCAACCAAATTCTAAATTTTACTATCGTCAGTTTTGAAATTTCAAGACTGACGATGGAAGCAGGAAACGTCAGAAACTAGTCTCGGTTTAGAAACTTTCCAAGTAAAAGGCGTCTTTCTTTTCTCCAAGTTCTGTGAAAATCATTGCAGAACAAAAGTTTCATTTCATATGCGGATTGTGTGCATTCTGTGTAGAGTTTTTAGAAAGTAAAGATTTGTATGCTTGTGTTTTGTGAACATTTAGAAAAGGAAGAATATGTGTGCTGAAAAGACACACACGTCCGAGTCTATTTACCCGTTTCAAAAGCCATCCTTCGAATACAGAAATAACTTTGGCTGTTTGCCACTCGGACGAAGCAGTATTTTGAACGAAGACCCGCGGATAAACTGTGGAATGAAACAGTCCGATCTTTCCCTTCTTTCTCTCTCTCTGTTAAGGTTAGATTTAAATGAGATGAGAATAGACATCCATAAACGAAACTGTGTCTCTAATAAGTAAAGAAAAGAGGAGGGAGTTGCTGGATTTAACGACAGAACTAAAGGACGAAGACCGGAAATGACCCTAAGATCCACTCATGGCCAACTGGAGTGTCACTAGAATATAGAATAGATGGACCATAAGATCATCAAAAATAATTTATTATAATATCGGAAGTATATCAAAATTTTAGATTAATATTTCGAAAACTGTAATCAATTTAAAACAAGTTTAATTATTCTTATTATGTCACGTACATTTTTGCGAAACCATCTTTATATATATATATATATATATATATATATATATATATATATATATATATATATATATATATATATATATATATATAAAGAGGATGACAGGATAGAGCAGAAGACGCTTCTTAACATTTATTACAATCGTTTCAGGACTATTACTAATCCTATCATCAGTGCTAAATAAAGAGTAGAAAATACACATTAAATATATAAATAAAAAGTTTTTAACACACACCAAGAAAATTATGAAATATGAATATTAAATTGGAGACGAATTGAATACAATAGAAATACCGAGAAGAAATCCATCAAGGGAACTTATATAAAATAGGAAAATAATTGGCAGTGGATTTTACTTTTGCAAAACATTGTAAAATTTAACAAATTGACATGTTTGTTAATGAATAACTATATTTAATGGAACAGATAACGACTTATTATTTATATAGACAGGGTTGGAGTTTTTTATATAAATTTGATTCTAGCAGGTAAAGGGTCCGTATTAAGTATTTTAAAGTTCTCGAGTGTAACCTTAGAGCCAGAAGATTTAAGTTCACCCCCGTAATAGTCATTATCCAGAGACTATTGCTTGAACGTTGCGCCGAGGCAACGATTACTCCCTCGAGCCAAATCTTCGAGGTAACAGCTACGCGTAACTCTCCTGTGCAAGTGCCCCGCCTCCTAGTGTAAGCCTCATTATCGGCTTAGTTTACGCTCAAGGTCGTTCGAGTGTCCCTCGGTCAATATTGTCCCTTTAGTTGCCAACACCCATGTAAATCTAGTATGTGTATAGCTCATTCTAAAACTCCTTTTAACCTAGTAAAATAATAATGATTTGCATATTTTTAAAGTTATTTTTGTACCCGTTTTCTGTTATCTCGGAACTCCAAGATAGTCAACTATTGGCCAACCTACTTTCAGTTAATTTGTACTCTGCTCATATTTTAAACTTTCCACGCACTCTTAAATCAGAAAGGGTGAACTTGACCCTATTCTACGACATCTATCTTAAACTGGTGTAAAGTGTGTAGGGTTAACCTACGAC
Source organism: Ceratothoa steindachneri (assembly GCA_963969495.1). Classification (NCBI taxonomy): domain Eukaryota; kingdom Metazoa; phylum Arthropoda; class Malacostraca; order Isopoda; family Cymothoidae; genus Ceratothoa; species Ceratothoa steindachneri. The sequence continues at coordinate 7,857,299 of OZ018317.1, read as the reverse complement.
ATCAATATTAATCTGGTGTGAGGGTGTGGGGTTAACCTACGACAATCCTGTACTACCGACCATCTTTAAATGAGCGAGGTTAACTTTATTTCAAGGTGGCGTTGCGAACCAATTGCGTAATTAATAAATGCAAATAACCCAGAATCATCGTAAGAAGTGAAGATAATTTCGGATGTTCATTTCAGGCCCTGGTTGAAATCACTAACCATGGACTAACTGTTGTCTGAGGCGAAATTTATCTTCGCAATTTAGCCTTTAAATATATCAATGTTATTTTTGTATTAGGCTATTTTAAATGTTCAAATTGGGCACGAAATAGTTTGGATATACTCATTATAACTACTGAGGAAATCTTTGCAATTCTACAGATTAACAACTCCAACGTTTTTAAGAAAGTTTCTTTCAATCTATTCTTTAGACCTATCTGAATTGTCTGTTGTTAATTTTTCGCCACAGAAAGCACTAGTTTCCGTATTATTAGCACTTGAGATTAGTATTTTCCGAGCCATCGAGCCAATAAGCAGCGAAGAAAGAGTGTGCTCAGCGATTTAATAAATACCCATTCCCACAATCATTATTAGCTTCATCTTTAGATAAAACGCTAATTTAACTATAATGTAGAAGGTGAGTGGTTAGTAGGTTATTTAAACATGTTTACTCCTGGTAATTCTGCAATTTAATGAATATATTCCCGCGAGAATGTAATCAATTTTGCATCACAAAGATGAGCCATTTTGAACTGAAGCCACGTCAAGTTCCCTAGAAAAAAATTTGTTTGGATCCTTCTGGTGCGAAAACCAGCACAGAAAACCTAACACAACGTACTAAAAGCAAACTAAATGAACCCACAAAAAAATAACATAGCTTAAACATAAATTAAAAAATAACCAATCCCCCATCTAGCCCAACCATTATTTTTTCGGTACCCTTCCGTTCGATAACACGGCCTATAGCGAACCTAATCGTAACAACGAGAGGTTCAGTGAGATGGTGTTAGGTTTTAAATTCACTTCCCGCGCCCCTCGATATAGATAAAGCAAAGTCCCCCTTCCGGCGCCTCTGTAACCTTCACTTCCGGGGCTCCGTATAAATAGTAAATTATAAGTATTCTGCTAAGAGGAGACGTCGCATAAGGTTAAGGCCTGTAGGCTCTGATTGCTGGCCGAATGTAGGCGAGAATTAAGTTGTGATAGTTGTTAAATATTAACTAAAACATCAATTGCCATCTGAATAAATCCGTACTTAAACTAGACCCGGCCATAATTTTTGTAATATGACCCAGTGCCCTGATCGCTTGCATTATCCTTACGAGTGTCTATTTTATCTCTCTTTAAAGATTCTTTCTCTCGACCTCCCATACCCCAAGCGCCCTAAGACAAGAAAAGAGAGCTCAGCTTTCTCTTAGGTAAATGCTCCCTCTATCTCTACTTTCGAAGCTAACTCGGGTTATGGAATACAGGCTGTATTTTCGGTCATAACTTCGAACAGGCCGAGTAATAAATGGCCTTTTGTGCAAACTCAACCCGTGCTGTTGGAAAGTACTCGTGCTCCTCTCGAGCAGCCGAATCTTTGGGTGGCAGATGAACCTGGAATTGTTGTTGGTCGTGTGTGGCCGAGTGTGTATACTTTGATTTATCTTTCATGTCCATTATTTTATTTGTGTTTTATCTTTCATGTCCAGTATTTTATTTTTTGTTTTTACAGGAGTAAATTTCATTTTGTTTCGCCCAGTTTGATATATAGAACCTTCTAGATAGTTGAATTAATTCTGCCAAGTATAATTAGTCATTCTTTGAGATTTATTGTAACCCAAAGTTCAATTGCATTATTCGAGGCAAGGCTCAACGGCAGAGTTGCCCTACGTGCTATCCGCAACCGTTCCGAGACACGGAAAGCAAATGTAGGTCAGAAGATCTAACCTGACCTATAACAATATCAAAGTATATGTAGGCGCCGGGTCAAAAATAAATTAAAACGTGCAAAAAGGCTATGTAAATTAATTTTGACCCATAATTTAAAGAAAATACCAAGATGTGATTTCATATGGAAACAATAGAGAGCCACTTATAGATGGTAAAGTTAAAGTATAAAAAATAGAGAGGACATTTATTTAGGTACTCAAAAAGTATCGGGCAAGAATATAACTAAACATTTTTAAGAAGCGTTCAAAATTGAAGATTTACCACTGGGTTGAAGGGATGTGACAAGGTTTAGAAAAGTTGGGACGCTTCCTCCTTTTCTCTACGATTAATCTCTCAACCCTCTTTCTAGGCTTAAGAACCTGACCAGGTACCTGATGTCGTGTCAGAAGAAAGGTTTTGGTACCTCTATAAACATTCCCCGCAATTTCCAAATATCGATGAATCCAGCAGAAGATAATCTCGACATCCTCCAAGATCGCCGTAACCGTAACGCATGGATACCACGAACCAAGGGGTCCTGAGATTCCAATGTCCCGAGAGCTCTCAGGGCGTTTTGAGTAGCTAAAGATTACAATCCGGTCTCTGAACCAAGAATGTTGTGTTATCTCCGGTACCGAACGGTGTATTGCAACCAGCTTAGTAGGTGAGAGAGACGCAACGTCTGGGAGAGATCCGCTGACTTCAAACATACGAGATACGGCGTGGAAAGTGACCAGCTCCTAGAAGTTGACACCGTTCGTGTACACTGGGACGGATCCAGCGTGATAAGAAGGATAATAAAAAAAGCCGAAAGCAATACTCTAAGCGCTGTGGAATCTTTAGGAGCAGAAGTGTTGCGTATAATAGTCAAAGTGGTACCGTTCAGGGTGGTTTCATGGGCAGAACCGGGGGCGCTACCTGTCCGATAGCTATACCGAGCTTATGAAGGAGTTTTATAGCAATAAACTTAAAAGGCATAAGGGTATGACTGGCGTCTCTCAGCTGCATATGCACCATCGAGATCAGCCGCAGATGCAGCGAGAGTTGTGGGCGACTGATGGATAATCCTGGCATTGGGTATAAGCGCATTACGAACTATATACGATGCAAAGCGAGTAACATCTCCCCGACATCGACAAGTAGGCTCTCAATGAGGGATGTTCAGAGGGTACTGGTCGCAGGATGGAAGCCGGTGTGGTGTATATGACCACCTGCCGTAATACACGCTCGGCTGCGGATGCATAAATCTCGAATCTTTAGTCAAGCTTTAAAGGAATAAAGAATTGTTAGAAAAGTAAGGAAGTAACCCTATTATCACGACAAGTGCTAGACGTCACGAAAGGAAGAATATTCATGGCGCAGTTACAAGAAGCCCTAAAGCTGCGAATATGAGCCAGTTAGGTAAGACGTCGGTCGAAACCAAGACCAAGAAAACGGTGTGAATCCACCACTTCAAGCCAAACTCCGTTGAGGAACAAGTCCTGGTGGATTGTAGCCGTCAATGGCAACAGGAGTGCACCACTTTAGTCATGCTAAAATAAAACCGAAATATATGCGCTTCAGCAAACCGAGAAATGCGGTTTAGTGGCTGTTGGAGTTAAAGATCCAGAGTTGTCATCTGGGCTGCACCAAAAGAGATCGAAAGGTCATCTAAGTAGAGCTTAGTGAGTAAGCTTACCGTTGTTGGCCAATGTAAAGATTGTGACAATGATGAATTTTTTCTACGGGACTCTCTCTTCCTGCCATATTGAGCCAGAGAGATCATCTTTCTCTTCCCAGATCCTGTTGAACACATCTAGCAGAATCACCATGCCTCACTTACTTAGGTGACGAAGAATAACATATGGTACATCGTACGGACCAGGAGAGGGGACAGTAAATGAGATAACTCACTCGACCTAAACCTGTTAGTTGAAGAGTTCTCTACCTATGAATGTAAAGTCCAATTCCCGGCCTTCAGCTACATCACGACGTGCATTGAATGCTGGCGTACCAGCATCTCGGCTAGAGATTGTAGAGAAAGCTTTCGCGAAAGAATTCGCCACGACGCGGGTGCAAGATTGCATGCTCGTTCTCTTGTAAAAACTTGCCCCATATACTTTTGACTCGCTTCTACACCTCTGAGAGAGAGGTCTTCCCGTTAATTGAAGATACGTATGCCCACCAGGAAGAGCGGTGAACGTGTTTCGAAATATACTAAAAACTAGCCCTTTTTTGTAGAAATTTACCAACGATGAGGTCGTTCGTGCGGCGCTTATAGACATATCTTTTCTGTCTGAGTGCTGTCTAATACTCGCCGACCACTAAAGAAGCGGACGGTGTGCAAAATGAACAGACGTTCTAGGAATAGTAGTTAGGCTCACGGCGACGAGGTTGCAGGGAAAAACCTCAACCACCGTCCTTCACCGAACTAAACTCCTCGACTGGGATACAGATATCATTAATTTCCTGAAATGCGCCCACCCACCTGCTCTAATCACTACCTGGCTTTAGCTGAGGCTGGGTATGAACCCTTTTTGCCGCCAGATATATCATGGGAGTGCCCCGGGTGGGTAAAACCCACAGAAGAGTCCTCAATGGACGTGGCGACCGTGCTCGTAGGTTCAGAAAGGGCAGGAGTAGAGGGTGCCCTTTTTATTTTGAGGCATTATAAGTCCCAGCTAGCGCTATGTGCGCCTGGCCCAAGTCCTTAGCCTCCTAAAATGAGAGACGATCCGGAGCTTAAGAGTCAGGATTTTTTTTCCCAGGCGATACGAGACACATGGTCTTGTTAGTCGAGCGAGCGTGAGCATGAAACACAAACCCAGTCGGAGAAGGACAGTCCAAAACGGAGTTTGCTCCCACAACATGTGTAAGGTTAGTTAAAGTATTAGTGAAGGGATTCGGAAAGTCGGATAGAAAAAAGACGGCAAACTGCCTCCACGGCTAAGTGACTGACAGCTTAGAATCCCAGAGCGCTTGGCTTATTTATTAGCTTAGTAGGATTTAGATCATTTGGCACTGGATGAATCTTGGCAGAGGTCTAAGAAAGGGAAGTCTTCGCGCCCTGAAAAGAGATTTACGGAGTTAAAAATCACGGTTTCTGCAGGGAACATCCATAGTGTGGCGAGGAGCGTTGGAAGTAAAGACGAGGATTAGGCATATTTTCTTTTATTCTCGGGCTTGAGAAAGCAAGAATCACTCGTGATTCAATCATCAGTCGGTAAAGACGTACTTATTAAGTAGGTCAGGATATCGTTAAAGTTTTTTCTCCGACCTTTGGTGTGGGGTGAGAATGGAGGGCCAACTGTTATCTCGCCTCAAGCCGGTTCAGAGCATTCTATATGTGGTTTTATATTGTATCGTGCCGCTGTAATGTTCTTCCTTTCACCATGCGTCATTGCGGGACGAGCCGGACGAGTAGAGAAACTCTTAGTTGAGATGGGAGGTTATCTCCAGATGAAACGAGTCCCACAGGACAAAACTTTCTTCTCAAAGAAGTGTAATAGATATGTCTTGTTAGCTGTTAAGAGAGCCACCGCAAGTGACGCACCATTGGGCTTTTACTATACGTGGATTTATGGTAAGCGGAGGCATATATGACACATGTAGGTGCATGCCGACACGTGCCACCCATATGCTCGAACATATGATAGTTATAACAGCGTCATGGCCACTCAAAATAACAGCCTTGAAAATTCAGGAAGTTTCTGAAATCAACCACCATAAGTAAGGTAGAAGTATTGACACGAGTAGGGCCAGATGGCTTAACCCATAACGACATTAGTAACACGTTGACCAGTCAACTGCTCTGTAGTCGAAGCAGATCATAATCCTTCAACTCATTTGATCTGATCCCAGGCTCATTTTATGAGCCTGGGATGAGACGTAATTCATACTAGAACATCAGAAACAAAAGAGAATTCGGTCAGCATTGTACTAAGTGCAGAAAGATACCTCCACACTAAGTCTTCATCACACAGCCCACATATGACGTGACTCACCACATCGATATTCCAAAACATAATTCAAATCGAAAACGTCAAGTTTGGAAAGCAGACTATCAGAATTAGATGTTAGTAGTTAGAAACGAGAATATTTAAACTCAGCCTCGACTTCGTTGGCGTAACGAGCCAACGAACGAGAATAATGGGACAGTATTGGTCTAGAACGCTTGTTACGAAAACCCTTCTTTGAAGGGGAGACTACCCCAGAAGACGTAGCCTTGGAAGGGATTGGGAAGAAAATTTGTACACCATTTCACAGAAGCAAATTCATGCTTACATTTCTGATTCCTCACCACCGAGGCCTACACTGGCCCAAACCTACTGCAACTCTCAACTTGGTTGCAACTGGCATGTAAACAGGAGAGCAGATACGAATCCAGCACACTCCATTATTAACAAGTCAGAAGGGAAATCATATGGGTGTATCTGAATTAACAGACGCGGTGTAAATTGTCCTTTCCTCTGGGTTTGCCAGACGAAACTTTATGGGAGAGCCCACACCCCACATGCATCGGTGAGCAAAATGGGTCATCATCTTAGTTTGTCCGATAGAACTTAGAAGAAAGAATAGACGTGAAAAAACAGACTAAGAAGAAAAGTAGTCAGACCAAACTTTCTCAAAAGACGGAAGAAACAAAGATATGAGAGCAAGAGCTTATAAATAAAGGATATAATATAAACACCAAACTAAAAATATAAAAAAATAAATTAAATGCAGGAAAAGAAGGAATGAGACATGTTAAAAGCCCAATTCGCTGCCCTCACTGGCCTGATAGTGCACCCTCTCTCTCTCTCTGAGAAGCCAGGAGCTACCTCACAGTGAATCGCGAAATACCGTAGATGTAGGCTTGTTCAAAATCAACTTTTTCTTATTTTTATGGGTATACATATGTACATTTTCTCATGATATTCACTTGAAATAGCTTAAATCACGAATATTTTGATTTAAGATTGTGGTGAGCATTGCTGCATGGAGCTTTAAATTTTCCGCCTTGAATCAGCCCGAAATCACCAGTTCCGGGGTCTCTGAATCATGTTTTGCATAATAACTTTTTATCTAAACAAGATAGAGCAACAAAATAGGTCCCGAATTAAAAGGGTTTTTTTTATCCTAACCCATACAATGGCGATACTCTTGAAAGAAGAAAGGACAGATTGGTACATACATAGATAGACATATCTCCCCCCAAACTTTCTTATATTCAAGGTAGACAAGGTGCCATATCCATGGCACAAATTTAAGATTAACATTTTGTTACAAATCAAATCAATCAAGAAGTGAAAGCATTAAATGTTGATTCATTTCATAATGACATTTACACAGTCACTCATCGAGACTTTGCATCTTGAAGCTGTCAAAATGGAGTCTGTTGAACTCTTTGACTTGGAGATAGTTCCTTAGCTTTTCATCTCATTTTATGACGTTTGCGAAGTTCCTCATCATCTTGACAACACGTTCAAAAATATCATTCGCCAGTTTTAGATTCTTAACTTATCCGACGCTTTTCTGTGGCCAAGACGTGACAGATTTCAGAAGCTGTTTCGGATCCATTGTTAAGTGTGTAAAGCAGGAAATTTGATTTTGGGTCATATATTTCTTCTTTTTTTTAGGGGCTCATCTAGCGAGTGCCTACTTGGCGCATAAGTTGCCGTACTCTCCAAAGCCTACTACTAGACTGTATTTAAAAACAAATAACAATATATAAATAGCAAATAAAGAAAATATACAAAAGCAAAAGCAAACAGGCAACATGGGAGCGGGCTCCGGCGTCGGGGGTAGGCCCGCCTTCCCCCGGCGCAGGAACATGCAACCTACAACAGTTAAATAAAGTGGAGGAGGCCAGACTCTTCCAAAAAGTCATATAGTCCACAAGTCAGTGTACACGAATCAGTACTGAGTTTGTTTGTTTTTTTTTATTTGGGACCACATTTAGTGACTGCCTACTTGGGCATAACTCGCCGTACACAACACGAGGCCATATTAAAAAAAAACACCCTAAAAAATAACAATATGTAAATAACAAATAAAAAAGGCTAAAAAAAACAAGAAAACAAAGCAAAAAGGAAGGAAGGAATCAGGCTCCAGTGTCGGGGGTAGGCTCGCCTCCCCTCGGCGCAGGAACATGCGACCTACAAAAAACAACACCAGTCAAATAAAGGGGAGGAGGTCAGCCTGTCCAAAAAGTCGTATAGTCCATAAGTATGTGTGAACGAACTCGTCCTGAGTACAAGGGACAAGCGGTAGCGACCCCGCTCGTACTGGCACCGAGAAACAGCGATTCCAATGCCCCGAGAGCTCTCAGGGCGCTTTGCCAGTCAATATAAATCACAATCCGGTCTCCGAACCGGGCACGTCGCGTAATCTCCCGTACCAAGCGGTGTATTGCAACCAGCTCATCCATGAAGACGAACGCAGAGCCTGGCAGAGCCCCGCTAACTTCAAACAGAGGGGATAAGGCGTGGAAACCGACCCCCTCTTGGGACTTGGCACGGGTTCCAGCGTGACACAAAGTGTGCTCCCAAAAGGCCGAACGCATTACTCCCGGCGAAAAGCTTTGCGAGCAGAGGCGTGGTGACGAATAGTCAAAGGTGGTACCCTCCAGATTAGCTTCCTGGGCAGAACCACGGGTGTCACCTGCCCGAGAGCTATACCGAGCTCTCGAAGGAGTTTCCTAGCCCTCTTTTTTCATGGAACACGTAGGCCTTGGCCAACATGCTGCCATAAGTGGAACTAATAACTAGAAAGCGATTGAAACCAGTGGGCTCGAAAACGCCAGGTAACCTCTGAATGACGGTCTCCGGACGTATGCGAGTCTCCGCTCAGCACACTTGCACTTTTGGTCATGAACTCACCACGCGGTAGAGCACCGAAGGCAGAAGGGCTGATCTTTGCTTGGATCACTTACTAAAATGGCAGTGGACCCATCCGTCTATGTGGGTCCCCAAGAGGAAAAGGACTCCTTAGACTCTGGTATTACGATGCGTTTTCTTTTCATGCGAGGAGGATGGAGAATGAACCCACTTCTTCCCTCTGCCGGCAGGAGCAGATAGACCAGATGGGGCGGCCTCAGCAAGATCCTTCTCTTAAATGAAGAAGCTCGTGGTTGTCACAGGGAGACCAGCCGAGGGAGGAGATCAAAGCTCTTCTTGTATGGCCTCAGGCATCCGCGCCGTCTCATGAGAAGCTTTTTCAGGGGCGAACTCGTCTTCTCTGCTTTGCACCGAGCCCGTTTTCGACCCCAAGAAAAATACTACCGTCAGGGGCTGTCACCTCATGGACCATGTCCATCTCAGGGTGGGCCTCCATGTGGTCATCCCGCCCTAAAACATCACGGTTCGCCTTCGAGGTACCCTTTGTCCTATTCTGTGCCGGCGAACCAGCATCTGTCGGGGAAGAGAGGGGGGAACTTACATTGACAACGTGTAAGCTCGATATGCACACCAGCAGGACTTGGGAGGGCAGGGGACGATGGGGCCTGTCATCCCTCGCCCCCTTAAGTGGGTTGGCCCTATCGAGCCGCTCCCACCGAGAGTGGATATTATGGGCCGCTAGCGTGCTTTCTTGGCAGTCCCCTAGGAAAGTAAAGAGGGGACTGCCGCTGTAAGGAGGGAGTTGCCCAAAGGCAACTACAGAGAATGGGATGAGGAGGGGTCATCTGCACCTGTAGGCATAGGAAAGGAGCAAGAAACAACAGCAACAACAAACAGTTAAATAAAGTGGAGGAGGCCAGCTCCTCCAAAAGGTCATAAAGTCCACAAGTCAGTGTGCACGAACTCGACCCGAGTACAAGGGACAAGCAGTAGTGACCTCATTCATCCCGGTACCGCGACAGGTAGCGTGCGCGAAGATCACCCAGACTGGGACATTCAACAAGAATGCACCGAACAGTCTGGGGGACAACGCAGTCATCACCAAATGGCGGTGAGGTACGTCCCACAAGTGTACCCAATTCGGAGACGACAGAAAGTTCTACTCGACCGTCTCCCATCTTCTTTTCCAAGCAACCCTGAGAGCACCCCGTATTCCTGCCATGTAGTCGATGTGAGGAAGAGCAAAACACTGGTCTGGTTGCCCATTCCCCGTGGACTCTTTGGCATCCTCATAGGCGCGCCCATGCTCGGCATTTCCTACATGTCCAGGAACCCAGCAAAAGATAATCTCAACATCCTCCCGGCTCTCCAAATCCGTGGCGTCACGGATATCGCGAACCGGAGGATACAGATATTCCAATACCCCCAGAGCACTCAGGGTGCTTTGTGATTCGCTATAAATCACAATCTGGTCTTTGAACCGGGCACGTCACAGTGTATTTCCCCAGCTCGGTCGTGAAGACAGACGTAGCGCCTGGAAGAGCCCCACGAATTTCAAACAGAGGGGATGCGGTATGGAAACCGACCCCATCTTCGTATTGGAGCGTGACATGAAATGTGCTACAAAAGGCCGAGTGCAATACTTCTGGCGCTATAAAAGCTTTGGGAGAAGATTTTGGCAACAAATAATCAAAGGTGACACCATCCAGGGTAGCCTCCTAGGTAGGACCAGGGGCGCCATCGGCCGAAGAGCTATTCCTAGCTCTCGAAGGAATTTCCTGGCCCTAAACCCAAAGGGCTTAGGGTATTACTGGCGTCTCTCGGCTGCAAAGGCGCGTCTAGATCCACTGCGGAATCTGTGAGATCTGTTAGCGACTGAGAGAGGCACAGGGCTCGCGCGTACAGGCTAATAATGCAGTGTGCACGGCACAAAGAGAGTGGCATCTCCCCAGCATCAACAAGTAGGCTTTCAATGGGGGAAGTGCTGAAGGCACCAGTCGCCAGACGAAGGCCGGTGTGGCGGATCGACTCCACCTTCCGTAATACACGCTGGTTTTCGGATGCATAAAACTTGCATTCGTACTCGAGATTCCAACGTTCCATGGATCGATAAAAATAAGGCAGTAGCCCTATCAGCACCCCATGCGCTGAACGTTGCGGAACAAAGAATATTCATAAGGCTGCGAATTTGAGCCTCCAAAGTATGGCGTCAGTCAAACTCAAGACCAAGGAAACAGTGCGAGTCCACTATTTACAGACACACCCTATATATAAACTAGTCTGGGTCAGGGCGGAGCCGTGGATGGCGGCATAAGTGCAACACCTTAGTCTTGGCCAAGGAAAACCGAAACCTGTGCGCTTCGGCATAGCGAGAGACGCGGTTCAATGCTTGTTGGAGTCGACGCTCCAGAGTTGGCATCTGGTCTGGACAAAAAAGAGATCTAAAGGTCATCCACATAGAGTGTAGTGACATGGAATGGAACTTACGGAAGCCGCACTGTGCAGAAGCCAGATGGCCTCCGCTCTCCAGAAAAAACTAATCTAACATTTACCAATTTCTCCATCAACTTGCACATGCGAGGTGTTAGAGAGATTGGGCGGAATCAGCCTGGGTAGAATAATCTGTCCTCAGTTTGCGAAAAGCGAGCCCAGTAACGATTTGACAGGAATCTGGGAAGATACCCTCTACCTAGATCCTGTTGAACAAATCTAACAGAAAGGCCATGCCTCGCTTAGTTAGGTGTCGAAGCGTAGTGTACGGGACATCGTCTGGAACATGAGTGGTGTCCGCGCACGAAGCAAGAGCGGAACGCAGCTGGAGGTAAAGTCCAGTCACCGGCCATCTGAGAGATCACAACAATCATTGCATGCTGGCTGAGCAGCATCCTACAGGTGTAGAGGTTGCGGTCCCATTCTCCTGATGAACGGAAGGGGGGTCTTGCGAGAACTTGCCACGAATCTTTTTGATTCGCGTCCACATCTCTGCTAGAGTGGTGTTCTCGTTAGGTGAGGCCACGTATGCCCGGCAGGAAGATCGGCGGCCGCCCTTTGAAACATAAGGGAACCTAGCCATAGCTCGACTATATTCACAGACAGTGAAATCGTATGGGCTGCGCCTATAGAGCATGTATGCATAACGTTTCTAGTTGAGGGCCGCCTCACACTTGGCTGAACACCACGAAAGCGGCCAGCGTGTAAAACGGCCAGATGTTCTAGGAATAGTAGTTAGGTGCATGGCGATGAGTTTGCTGATAAAACTCAACGGCCTCATCTACCAACGTAAATTCCTCGATAGAGGAAGAAAAATCAGTCATTTCCTGAAATGCGGGCCACCGTGCCAGTGCCAAGCACCACCACGGCGGGATCTTAGGTGACATCGAGTACCCCTACCCATAATCAGGTTTTGCATCCGGAGAGCACAGAGATAGATCGAAACAGAAAAATGAAACGGTTCTCGGACAGTGATGCGTAAACTCATCCACATATATGGCACCTATCTCCACCTCGTTGATCAGGTTGGCAAGGACCTGACCTCGTGGATTATTCGAGTAGTCTTCCCAGAATGAGTGTTTACCGTTCAGATCCACGAGCAAGAGAAAGGGCCTTGGCAATCGTGCCACGACGCAGCGGAAATACCCGGCATCAGGTCGGTTGACGGTGGAATGTACGCAGAAATAACTATACCACCTATCCAGGTGCAGCTGCCTAGCTACTGCCTGAAAGAAGGTATCTAAAGACAATAGACAAAGGAAGACTTCATCTGGGTGTAAATGGCGCATCCTACTGCCCAGCCCCCATCCCTTGGTGGTGGTGGGATCGCAAAACCATTATACTCCCAGAGGGTGGGCAGGCGGAACACTCCCAGAGGGTGGGCAGGCGGAACGCGCCCAGCATGGGCTCTTGCAAACAAATAGTTAAGGGAATACGGGAGGAGACGAACCTCTGCAGGTTGGCACGGAGTCTGCGGCAATTCCATCGAAGGAATGTATCCTCTAGGCCTAGGTCATCGGAGATCCGGGGGCCCTCTTCGAATAGAAGACCCTCAAGGGCATGGTCGTACGCTTACCGAAGGCATAACTCCATACGCTGTTTTCCGGACAATGTGCTATCTTCTTCGAGACCTTATCAGTTATGGTTTGGGCTTGCCATGAGTCTTTTCCTCCCTCCACTTCGAAACCCTAGGCAGGCAGGGTGGCTTCGGAAGCGGGGGTTCCTCGTTTGGAGGATCCACCACCTTCGAGTCACCCAGCCTAGAACTCGTTTTTTCCTAAGCGCCATTTAGTGCTGGCCTTCTTTCGGGAGGCAGATTTACGAACCCCGGAAGATGGCTTCCCGATCAACTTCAGAGGTGTTGCCTTCTATGAGTCTAACGACTAGGCGCGCGGGCGTTTAGCCTTACGGGAAACGCTCACGCTGAGGGAAGGAGGGGGAACCCTGGTTTTAGCTGGGGCTGGGTGTGAACTATTTATGCCGCCAGCTCTACCAGGGGACCGTCCTGGGTGGGTAGAACCCGAAATGGGTCCTGAATGTGTTCGAAAACGACTGTGCTGTAGTCCTAGATGGGCCATGAGTAGATGGCGTCTTTCTTAACATTAAGGCATAAGGCGTTCCAAGCAGCGCCGGGCATGTCAGGACGAAGTCCGTAGCCTCACAAAATAACAGACGATCCTTGGTTTTCCTTCTCAAGGAGATACCTACCACATTTCTTCTAAGAAGCGGTGTGTAGCTCTCTGAAATTGCCACACTTTGCTACACACAGTTTGTACTTATCTTGTGCGGCCTTAGAGCAATTTACACATACTTTGGGTAACCCAAATTTTGCACGTCTACATGAGTGAATTGTATGGCCGAAGCGGTGGCAGTACTAGCACCTCCGCGGCAGTGGCATGATGCCTTCACGCGGTAGCGATACCAACCCACACACACCTACTCAGGGAGCTCGTCACAGTTAAACGCGACGAAGAGTGCAGATGTCCGTCCCGAGGCCCGCACTTTTTTCTAATTACACGTTCGACTTTGACCGCTCCATGTTCAGCTAGCTGTAAGGTGATGCATCTATGGAGTAATCCACGAGTTTCCTCGCATAAACTACTCCTTTCACGAAGCTCATGGTAGAGTGCAGCGTCACACTCACCGGCGTGCCATCAAGTGTCCGAGGGGCACTAATCATGGCTGCCTTAGAGGGATTCGACGCATTTGCCAGCAGGCTCCCGTCCGACAAATGGGTCATCTTTTGCTCTCTACCATTCACTCATGCTATAGCTCTTTTTTGATGGATCCTATTGACCTTAGCCAACATGCTACCATCAATGGCGGCAATAGCGAGGAAGAATTTGAAGCCAACTGGCTGAAAAACGATAGGTAAAATTTAAATTAGCACTAGCGACGTAATCGAGGCTCCGCCCTGTGCACTTGCACTTTCAGTCTTTGTCTTTGACCCCACAACCGGGCAAATACCCGAACCGCATGCTCCGATCTTGGTTTTGTCTCTTCCCGAAACGGCAGCTGCCCCGTCCGTGCCCGTGGCTCCCGCGGAGGTAGAAGAGCCCTTATTCTTTTTCGTCTTCCTATTTCTTTTCCTTTTAGGAGAGGAGGAGGGGAAATGAAACCGCTTATCTCCTCCAACAGAAGGAGCCCTTAGGCCTGATGGAACGGCCTCAGCAAGGTCTTTCTGTGAAATAGAGAAGGTCTTGGCTGTCAAAGAGATATCAGCCGAGGGAGTAGCTCCCTCCTATATTTGTGAATCATCAGGTGCCCGAGCTTTCTGAAGAGAAGCTTTCACATGCTGACACGGTTTTTGTGCCTTTCACATCTGAGGCTGGGTGACTTCATGTACCATGCCCATCTCAGGGGGCCTCCATATGCCCCCCCCCCCAAGACATTACGGATCCCCTTAGAGGTACCTTTTGTTTCGTATTTGGCCGGCGAGCCGGGATCGTCGTGGAAGAAAGGGGGTCACCTTCAGTCACCTACTCTGAACCTGATATACACGCCAGCAGGACTTTATAAGGCACGACCGACGGGGCCTTTCATCCTTTGCCACCCTAGGGGGGTTGGCTCTAACGATCCGCTTCCACCCGGAGCGTCCAATTATGGGCCGTCGGCGGGCTTTCTTGACAGACCCCTGTGGAAGTAAATTTGGCATTGTCACTGTTAAGAGGGAGTCGCTCCAAGGCGCCTCCAGAGAATAATTTGAAGAGGAGTCTGCTTCACTCTTAGGCCTAGGAGAGGAGTAAGCCACCTTTTCGGACAGAGAAGTTTAGAGGGGCCCCTGAGAAATCACAGCAGGGAACTCCTTTTCAGTTGTGAAGCTGCCCGAGAGCGGCTCCGACGGTGGTAAAAGGCGAAGTGAATAGGTTTTTTATAAAGATCTCATAATTGGACATGGTGACCCTATTAATATCAAGGAACGCAAACGCTAATCACGACATGCAGTAGCTTGCTCTGCGAGGGGTGAATATGGGGCCGGCAAAGCAAGCTGCCGCCATTCAAGACCGCTCGTCCAGCCCAATAGCCAGGTAGCCTATCTGCATGGTGGCTCCACCTTGGGCTGGGGTAAAATTGATAGACCGTGAAATAATAATAATAATGGGTATTTATAATGTGCCCTTCAGGGCTGTTAGCTCTCCCAGAGCGCAGGTTGTGTAGCGAGTGTAGAGAAAGTTTACAGGGAAGAGAAGGCAATTCTGAAGAGATGAGTCTTCAGGAGACGTTTACAAGTAGCAAGGAAGAGAGAAGATCGGACTTCGGCAGTAAGAACATTCCAGAGTCTAGGAGCATATACTGAGAAGGAACGGTCACCATTGAGCAGATGACAGAACAAGGAGTGTTCAAGATGGGAGCGAGGTTAGACTAGAGTGCCGGAGGAGTTTGACGACGGGAGAGGGCAGAAGAGAGAGAAGGGGGAGCATCAAGATTTAGGGCCTTTTAGGTGATGAGAAGAATTTTATAGTGGGTACGGAAGAGAATAGGTAACCAGTGTAGCTCCTGTAACAGACCCATCGAAGGAGAGAACCGGGGGCGGCGAAGGAGGAGCCAGGCAGCATAGTTTTGAACTAGTTGTAGAGGGCGAAGTGACGGGGAAGGGAGATTCACTAGAAGATAATTGCAGTAGTCTAAGTGTGAGGTGACGAAGGCATGAATAGCAGTCTCAAGGTTTCGTCGATCAAAATGGGATCGAACACGTGAAATGTTGCTCGTCAAAAATAATACTAAGATTACTGACGGTAACAGAGGCGACATTGGTTTCCTCAAGGTTAAGGGAGCGGAAGAGAGCTTTAGATTTCTCCACCATCGAAGCAATACCTACAAGGAGAGCTTCAGTTTTATCCTGGTTAAGTTTGAGAAAGTTGGCAGAAAGCCATTCGTTTATGGAAGCGTAGGCTGAAAGGAGCTTGGTAATTGATTGAGTAAAGAACACAGGGGATGAGGAAAGGTATATCTGAGTGTCATCAGCATAGAGGTGGAAGGACAGGCTAAAATCGCGAAGAAAGGAGGCAGGAGGAAGTAAGTAGATGCGAAAAAAGAGGGGACCAAGGACTGAGCCCTGAGGCACCCTAAAATGATTGGGCGTGGGCTCGGAGATGTTATCGATTTTTTTTTTTGAAGAGCTCATCTGGCGACTGCCTACTTGGGCATTAGTCGCCGTAATAAAAACTGGCCTAGTACTAGGCTATTTCAAAATAAAATCCAAAAAGCTTAAAAAAAAACACAAAAAAAAGGGAAAAGGAAGCGAGCAGTAAGCAAGCTCCTGCGTCGGGGGGGAGGTCCCCCCGGCTCTTGAGCGTGCAACCTATAAGGGAACAAAAACAAAACAAAAAACAAAACAAAATCTGCTCAAATAATAGGGAGAAGGCAGGCCTCCCCCCAAAGTCAACAAACCACCAGTCAGTGTGCACGCACTCGTCCCGAGTACAAAGGACAGGCGGTAGCGACCCCGCCCATCCTGGTACCGGGACAGGTAACGTGCGCGAAGATCACCCAGACTGGGACATCCGACAAGAATGTGCCGAACAGTCTGGCGGACGACGCAGTCGTCACAATAGGGCGTAGGCGAGCGCTCCATCAGATAGCGATGCGTCACACGAGTGTGTCCGATTCGGAGACGACAGAAAGCGACCTGCAGCCGTCGCGGCATTGGGGGATAGGTCCATGGGAACAGTCGCGGCGCAATGGCACGCAACTTTAAGTTCCCTTCGACCGTTTCCCATCTTCTTTGCCAAGCAGTCCGAAGAGCTGCCCGTATTTCTGCCATGTAGTCGCTGTGAGGAAGAGCGAAACGCTGGTCTGGTCGCAGAGTCCTCGCGGGGGCAAAACCAGGGGCAGTGTCCTCGCACGAAGCGAGAACGGAACGCAACTTAATGCATGTACACCCGTCGCTGAAGGGGTTCTCGGCATCTGGATGTAATGTCCATTTGGTGGCCTTCGACGACTTCACGAAGTATATTGGATCCTAGCCTAGCAGGATCTCGGCTAAACAATGTTGAAAAAGCGGGCGCTAAAGGCCCACCTTACTGTGCATTATACACTGAAAGAATAGTATCTATCTTTTTCAAGTATAGTTGGACTGCCATAAATGAAAGGAGGTATTTTAAGCTAGAAAGCGAACAAATATTATGTCTAGTGTAATTTGTACATCTACCTTCCCTGCCCAAATCTCACGGTGGTAGTATTGCAAAACCGTTATATCTCGGGTTTGTGAACAGAACTTATGTGTGCAACATGGTCTCCTGAAGATAAAAAGCTAAAGGGTAGTGGGAAATGTTGAAACTCAACAATTTCCCTTGTAAGCTCCGAGGCCACGACAATTACATTCAACTAAAATACATTTCAGGCCTAGCTCGAAGAAAATGTGGAAGGATGTGAAGGCGCTCCATGCATTAAGGGATTACTGTCCTCCTTGGCTTGGCTACGAGCCCTTTTTCCTCTTGATTTAAATCTTTAAGGGAGGCGTGAAGGCTTTAGGGCCATGAATCCCTCGTCCTTTGGGAAGGGCTCGACTTTCCATGGCACCCCTTTCATCCTTGAACAGGGAGAGGGAACTGAAGTTGCCTTCTTGCTACACCTTCTTTCTTGGTGCAGACATTGGAAGCCACAGGAATAACCTTACAACCATATACTTCGGATGGAGTGCCGAGGCCGGAAATGCCTTACTTTGCATAGTTGAGTGCTGAGTAGGCATGGGACTCCTCCTACTACATAATCACCTTGGAAGGAGAGGCACCCCTAGTCTTTTGCTCTTATTTTTTCTTTTTCTTTTTTGGAGAGGAGGGCATGGAATGCACCCTCATCTCTCTCCATTCAGAAGAAACCCTTACTCCGGTCTGGCCAGCCTCGACCAGATCCTTCTTCGAAGAGGAAAATGATCTGGCGCCTGTGGGGTCCCAAAAGAGGGAGGAGAGCCCTCCTATCATTTAAATTCTCAGGAGCCCTTGTTATCCCAGGATAATCTTGCACAGGAGCGGACTTAGCCACGTGGCTGCCTCCTACTCAGTTATTGTTTGCTCCCACCAAGAAGGGGGCGCGGCTTCGAGTCCTTGTTCATCTCTGGAGGAGGTCCATCTGGCCATCCGAACCTAAGGTGCCGGGGATCCCGGACTGGGACTCTCTCTAGGCCCGTGGCTTACTGGCCAGTGATACGTCACTATCATGCCAACAATCCGAGCTTCATTGGGAAAAATCGGGGTAGGGCACACTGGATCCTAACTGGGTCACAAATATACTGGTCAAAGACGAAACACAGCCCAAAGGATCCCGCTACGCACCGCTCTTCTAAAAAGGTTAACCTTGTGCAGATGGTGCCGATATGGGACGGGCGCCCACAAGAAACCATAGTGTGACTGCCTCCTTTATAGATGAAGAGCTACCCGAGGGCGGCTCAAAGGTGGTAAGGGAGAAAACACTTTACCAATAGAGAATAGGGAGAGGAGATCTTCTCCATCATGCAAAGGTGTGTTATTTTGGTCCTCGCCAACCTCAAACACCGTGGTTACGAGGTTTCACTAATTGGGATTTCGTCTGAATTTTGGGAGTTGTGGGCGAAGATTAAATTTCCCAAACTTTGTCACCATATAAAAAGTAAAGGTAGAGTGTTTGGCTATTGGACGCCTCCCGCAGCCCCGTTCCGGCATGGTTGGCTGAGAGGAACTGGTTGGTGTCTACTACGTGAAATTAGAGGCTGACCAGTGAAAGTTGTGGCAGAGGTTGTAGGGAAAGTGACGAAGCAGGGTGAAACGACAGGGTCTCAGCCAGAAGGAGTAGTGGCTAAGTTTGGGCCAGACGGGGCGTTGCGTCCCGTCAGCACCGTGACCAGGAAAGCGATTCGCCGTGCTCCTTACGGGGAAGTCTGTTAGAGCCCCGCTTACTTCAAACGAGGGAATATGGCCTGAATTCGACCCTTTGCTGGGACTTGGAGCCATGCGTATACACTAGAACGCATCCAGTCATAGAGGCAAGTGCGACGGAGTGAATTACTAAGTCGTACTTGTCATCGAAAAGATGGCCAGGAACTGAAATCTGTCCCGTGGCAGACCCAGAGACAGATTCCGAAACATTTAGTTGGTTTGGCAGCCAACAAGGGAGTAAAGCCCGCCCTCCTAAAAGAACCGCCTTATGCACCTGAGCACGGCCGCATGGATAGGGTCAGCTTATTAGCCGATCTTCCAAATATTCGCGGCACAACCCCTAGGACCC
The DNA here is from genome assembly GCA_963969495.1 of Ceratothoa steindachneri. Classification (NCBI taxonomy): domain Eukaryota; kingdom Metazoa; phylum Arthropoda; class Malacostraca; order Isopoda; family Cymothoidae; genus Ceratothoa; species Ceratothoa steindachneri. The sequence continues at coordinate 7,837,909 of OZ018317.1, read as the reverse complement.
TTCAATTCCTGGCCTCTTGCCACTTACTTGTGGCCACTAAAGGGCGTTTTTTATAGAAGTTCCAAAGTCTCTGAGTTAAGATATTTGGTCTGGCCCTTATACCTAGATAGGAGAAATAATGATTGGATAGGCTTAGAAAAATGGGTGCAAAGAGGGATAAGATAAAGGCATCAGCGTACCCAAGCCATTTCAGAGTTTAAGTTAATTGAGTGAGAAAGGCATTCCCTATGGGCATTCGATCAAGGAGAAGGGTGCGTCCGCGCTGCTCACCCTCCCGGGCCACTAGAGTGAGACCTAGGCTGACGGCTTCGCAGTTTACACTCGATGTGAAGTCTCTGTTCTTCCACTGTCGCTCAGTACATCCATTCCTTCAAGCGATAGCAGTGCAACTATACTTTACTAGGATATTTTCTATTGTTTCCCTTTGCATTCCACCTCTCCTAGCTTCGGTTAGGAGAAATTACGCCGTGCTCCGGTTCCTGGAGGCTATTTCTCCTTCTCTGGTACTTGAACGCTAGACAAACACTCAGAGGGTTCTGCACCCTCAGTCCCAGTGGCAAGATCTTGGCAGAAATGCCCGAAGAGCTAGAGATCGGTATTCTTACTGTGCTAGAATTCACGTATCAATCTCCCCAAGATACTTAGTATTCATCCCTTGATGTGCCTTCTGCTTTCCTTATGCAGATGGGGCCATTGTATGAGATTTAGTAGATGATCTCCATGAAAGCGATTACTTCCTCATTTAAATCTCCTTTACCGAACCGCTCAGATGGCTACCTTTGAGTTACTTGGATCGAGCATGTTAACCAACGGTAGATGACGCTAGTGAGTTATCCTCTGGAAGGTACATAGCCGTAGGGCTATGTACCTGCTAGCTCTTTTGTACGCTGGCCATTTTTTGGTGTGTGCCGGCACTTCATAACGGGCATAATGTTTTCACATCAATGGGAGAACTAATTTTTATTAGGTGTGGAACAGTGTCAGAAGTATGCTAGGAATGTTTCTCACCCCTTCGTGAATTCTTCAGGAAGGAGGGAGTAGTCCTGGGTCCGTGGCCGAATCCTTTGAGACCGCCTTCTCCAAATTCTTCAACAAAGATTTTGTTCGAGTAGCATTAAAATCACTTTACACGTTCTCAAGGGCCACAGAGTGGATCTAAATTTCAGAGGCGTCGAAGTTTCAAATGATCCTTTTTTTCGCTTAACGAGTTGTATAAACTCTTGCATCTTGCTCGGATCCCTCCCGTAGTCTGGAATGTTTCATATGCATGCCTCGACACCTAGGTGAGCAAGGCTTGGCCTTTCTGTAAGTTTTGTTTAAAAGGATCTGGTTGGATCGTATCTTCCAAATTCCTAGTGAATGTTTACCTCGCTTGCCTTTAGTAAGCCGATGAGAGATCATTCCATTCTGGTGGTTTCCGCCAAATTTCTCTGACCTCTTCCTGTTTGCAAGATGATTTAGAAATAATAGATATTGATTTGGTTTATTTCCTGGATAGTAGGGGTCATCTGTCGTCGGCACAATGTGTCTTCGATGAAGTTAGTAATCTGTTAACAGCTTGAATATGAATGAATGGAATTTCAATTGTTTTAGTAAGAGTATTTAGCAATCTAAATCTAATACAAGGTTGGTAATCTGCTTACTCAATTCGTCGTAGCAAACACAAAGACCCAGATAGCTTTCTATTTGGAGTTATTGCTGATCATGCACTTTAAATCTAAACTAGAATGAAGTTATTAAAGAAATATTAGATAAGTTTGAAAGTGACTGGCTTTAACCTTTGACAAAACAAAGGTGGAAAACCTTGACACTGAACAATTAGATAAACTTCTTCTATTTGAAAAGCATAGGAAAAAGCAGGAGATAGTTCGTCATTCGGGATGAGAAAGCGTTTCCTTTGAGCTCTTGGCATGGCTTTGAATTTGAAAACAAAACCTTCCACACTCATGTACGCAAATTTCCCTATAATTCTTCATCCAAAGGAGAGAAGGGGGTCTTTGCACCCCTGAGGACACCTTCAAAATCCGAGTTATCAGCGGAGGGAGTAATAAAATTTCAGAACTTTACAAAACTTCGAAAAGCCTCAGGACTGAGCTAAGCGCCGTGTTCGGGTTAGGGGCCAGCTCGATACATCAAAGAAGAAAGCAAGACCTTAATGTTTTTATGGTTATTGACTTTGAACACTTAAAAGGAATGCCGAAGCTAATTAAAATGTCAGAAAGAAAGGTTAAGAGGACCTTTTTTTAAAGAAAAAATTCTTAGAATGGATAGATTTATCAGTGAATAGTCAAAGAAAGAGGAACTTAGTTTAATAGATAAAGCGATAGTCCGATACACATATAATTCAGAAACAAGCATCCTGTAATATTATAAAACTTAGGGCTTGTTAGAAGACTATTTCTTCCATATACTTTGTCGGTCTGAAAATTCTTTTCCCTCTATTATATCAATCTTTGGGTTTGAGAGACCAAAGTGGCAATGATGTGACTAAGAATGTTCTGAGGTGAATTGGCATGTGAAAATAAATGAGAATAGACGTGGGAAGAAGATTACGACAGTGAGTATTAGGGTGTGCGAAAGGTGAAAGACCGTGTAGAGATGAAATGATAATGTGAATAAGCGTTTGTGAGATGAGTAGCTGACTATGACAGGAATATGATATCGTGCAAGATAGGTGTGCAGGGGGGGGGGGGGGTTGTGAGTGGGCAGGTTTGGGGTCTTTTATCCAAGAGTGAACCCTGAGTAGACGATAAGCTAAAACGCAATGCACTATCACAATGAAAGGCCACTGAGCGTGGGAAAAGGTCACAGGGAATAGGAGTACCTCAAAAGACATCCCTGCCCATACAGAGGATGTACTATATATGTAAAGCCCTAACATACATCTTCCAGACTCTGCGGAAACGGTAAAAAAGATATCAAAATGTGCTGAGGCAAAAGGCACAGCCATGAATTTTGAGAGTAAAACTATACTTGAAAAAAAGCACTCCTACCTTAGTCAAAGGTCTCCGGTGGGGTATTTGTCAAATGCCTTTGGAACGTCCAGATAAAGTACATGTACTCTCAGACAACGAGCATAGTCCTCTCTTTTCATGGCAGCAAATTAGTTTAAGCACGACCATTTCCTACTAAACCCATGTTGACAATCCCTGACTAGATTGAGCGAATCCAGGTGCTATGGGATCTTATCTTATATTAGTCCCTCTAACATCTTTCCTCCACCTGAATGCAGAGGCTTATAGGCCGGTAGTTGCCCGCACAAATTCGACACCTTTCTTAAACACTGAAATGATATCAGCCAACAGCCAATCCATCGATCCTTGCTACTATCCAGTGTCGTATTGAAGATCGCTGATAGGTAGGATGCCACCTCTTTCTTGAGGTCCCGAAGGACCCATGGCAAGACACAGTCAGGACCAGGCGATTTGGAAGGGTTTGACTGTCACACGTGTAATATTATCTCTCTCACCTTAGTCCGTCCTAATTCCCTCTAGTTTGTTCACTTCATCCGTAAGTCTCACACTTGTTATCTGTATCTCCCTGTTAATTTCATTCGTAGAAACTGATCAAACGTGACAGCTAACCACATGGGCAATGTAAAGTCCGAATTCCCTACCACGCCACTACCCTCCTTAAGCCGGTCTACACGACGCCAAACAAGTTGTTCATGTCCAGTAATAACTTGGGTTTCACTTTGCTGAGAAATCCTAAACGAACTTCTTCTTCACGCTTCGCATTCGTAACCATTCTTTTTACCTTGCGACATTCCCTACCATACCTTTCTAGGTCTTAACCGTAGCTTTGTTCTTCATAAAGTATAAAAGAATAAAAGGACTATGTAATTTAGTATCGTTGTTGAGAACCGTTCCACTTTGTGGGAAAATGTTTGTAGTTCAATTTAAAGGTAAAATGGTAACTAGATTCCTCCTAGCTTTCCTGCTCATTAATTCATACCACTTCACCTCGAGTTGCCACCGGAGGTTTTATGCTATTCGTCTACTGATTAATTTATCTTTTCGTTATTGCATCATTGGAGTAGAAAATTGCAAGTCTATTATCATTATTTTGATCAAGAACCTGCAAATAAATGAGAAAGATAAATGGCCTAACCATTTATAATCAGGATGATAATGAACTACAATGTAAACAGGAAACGAACGGGTAGAGCAATTAACAGGTATAAATTAGTAGCGTTTACATTTATAAGAGGAACATAAATATTTAGAGGGAGAGAAATAGGCAATGAAAAACATGAAAACAGTCGTACCATCTGATGATAGACTAAATTAAACTAACAGACAAACATCCACAATAACCTTGGTACAGGGAGATTTACATCCAATAGACATCACACATACAATAGTCAAATAGAGATACATTGATAAAATTGACATGGAAGAAGGACGTATTAGAGTAAAGAGCAAATTCATTCATTAAATGGAAGTTTGTGGACATCAATTAAACAAACTCAGGTTTTCGAGCTGAAGTCATAATAGGCTGCTAATACAAATCGAGCCTTTCACTCCCTCCTTTCACTTTCACTCAGATGTGTACGTATGTAAGAATTCATTTAGCCGCGTTAGTACGTGTTTGTATGGATTAGTGTACGTGTGAACACGTGCATGCATGTGTGAACGTCCAAACGACAGCAAACCGATCTTGAAATCAGGTCATAGATAAAGTATCTCCTGCCTTGCACATACCGACACATCTCACAAAACATACATACATATGTACAGAAAGACATCCCAATATATACGTAGAAGCAAGTGTCGTCTTACAACCTTTACACGATGACAGTTATGACATGATGTGTTGTTGTTGTTGTTGTTGTTGGTGGTGGTGGTGGTGGTGGTGGTGATGGTGATGATGGTGGTAATAGCTCCTCAGGAGCGGATTACCTCTGCACCCTCCGACCGCTTAGGAACTTGAAGGAGCACGCTTTGATCATACGGACTATTATTGTAGGCCCCTAGCGTTACGCCAATTAAGTGGGGCCGCGCTCCCTGTGAGACTTTCCTAAGGGACCAGGATAGAGTGAAGGGAAGGTGTTGTATGCTGTGGGAATTTTCTTGCACACCTGTGCTAGTGGTCCATACAACAGCTAGGTAGTGAAAGCTCTACATATAGCAACTTAACCTCACGCGGAATGTATCCAAGTCGAGCGATCTCACTCCAGTACTGTATCCAGCAGGCAATGCCTGCTGCTCGGCCTCCTTAAGCTTTATTGCTGCTCCGCGTCCTTAAGCTTTATGAATACAAGAAAAGTAATATTGCAGCATTAGCAGTAAAGGATATTACAGAGGTGTATGGAAATGTGTTGAATATTTGTTCAAACCTTGCTGTCAGGCGAATTCAGAGTAAAAATTATGAGGGTTGAGGCCTCTCCACTGCAATTAATCTTTATGATCTAAACGCCGATGTGGATTCTATTGCTACACAGGATACTTTTGAACTTGCAAATTTTTCGAAATGTCAGTCATGACACAGTTGGGCAAACATCTTAGAAACAAGGAAAGTCCACCAAAATGGTATTTGGGTGCCACATAAACTGTCCGAAAGACATTTTTTTTTAGTAGCCCATCTGGCGACTGCCACTAGGGCAAAAGACGACGTACTCACACCATAGCCTACTACTAGGCTATATTAAAAAACAAATAACAATATGTAAATAAGAAATAACAACAATAAAAAGGACAAAGGCTAAAAAAACAACAAAAAAAGGAAAAGCAAAAGGCAACAAGAAGGAAGCGCGCTCCACGGTCGGGGTAGGACCTTCTCTTCCCGGTGCAGGAACATGCGACCTACAAAGAACAGTCAAATAAAGGGGAGGAGGCAAAGAGTGGTATAGTCCACAAGTCCGTGTGCATGAACCAGTCCCGAGTGCAAGGACAAGCAGTAGCAACCAAGCTAGGTAGCGTGCGCGAAGATCACCAAGACTGGGACATTTAACAAGAATGTGCCGAACAGTCCGAGTGACAACGCAGTCATCGCAATAAAGCGCAGGCGAGCGCTCCATCAAATGGAAGTGTGTCCGGCAATTGTGTTAAATTTGTAGACGATAGAAAGAAACCTGAAGCCGTCGCGGTACTGGTTGGTCATGGGAATAATCGCGGCGCAAGGGCCCGAAACTTTTAAGTTCCTCTCAACCGTCTCGCATCTTCTTTGCCAAGCACCCCGTAGAGCTTCCCGTATTCCTACCATGTAATCGGTGTGAGGAAGAGTGAAACGCAGGTCTGGTCGCTCAGTCCTCGCGGTCTCTTTTGCGCTCTTATCGGCACACACATTCACCGCAATTCCTACATGTCCAGGAGCCCAGTAGAAGGTAATCTCGACATCAGCCCGGCTCACCGAATCCTTGGCGTCACAGATATCGCAAACCAGGAGATGCGGAGATTTCAAGGCCCCGAGAGCATTCAGGGCGCTTTGTGAGTCACTATAAATTACAATCCGGTCTCCTAACCAGGCACGTCACACTAACCCCCGTACCGAGTGGTGTATTGCAAACAGCTCGGCTGTAAAGACAGAAGCAGCGCCTGGCAGAGCCTCACTGACTTCAAACAGAGGGGACACGATGTGAAAACCGCCCGCTCTTAGAACATGGAGCCATCCGTATACACTGGTACGGTTCCAGCGTGACTCAACGTGTTCTCCAAAAGGCCAAACGCTATACTCCCGGCGCTGTAAAAGCTTTGAGAGCGGAGGCGTGGCGACAAATAGTCAGAGGTGGTACCCTCTAGGGTGGCGTCCTGGGCAGAACCAGGGGCGCCACCGGCCCAATTGCTATACTGAGATCTCGAAGGAGTTTACTAGCCCTAAACCAAAGGGCTTAGGGTATGTCTGGCGTCTTTCGGAGGCATAGGAACCATCGAAATTAGCTGTCTATGCATTGAAAGCGGTTGGCGAATGAGGGGTGCGCCGGGCTTGTGGGTAAAGGTAAATAATGCACTGTGCTTTCTGCAGAACGAGTGGCATATCTCCAGCATCGATAAGTAGGCTCTCAATGGGGGACGTTCGGAAGGAACAGATCTCGAGGCGAAGGCCAGTGTGGTGGATTTAGTCCTCCTTCCGCAATACATGTTCGGTTGTGGATGCATCAAACTCGCATCCATAATCGAGCTTCGAACGATCAAAAGATCGATAAAAAGTAAGGCAGTAGCCCTATCAGAGCTCCAGGCGCTGAACATCACAGAACAAAAAATATCCATGGCGGGGATACAAGAGACACTAACCAGCGAATATGAGTCTCCCAAGTTAGGCATGGTCAAAAACAAGAGTGAGGAAATGGTGCAAGTACACCACTTCTAGGCAAATCTCATTTAGAAACAAGTCGTGGTAAGGGTGTAGCCGTGGGTGGCGGTAGAAGTGCACCACCTTAGTCTTGGCTAAGGCCGGTTGGTTTTGGCATAGAAAAAGACGCAGTTCAATGCCTGTTGGAATCGATGTTCCAGAGTTGGCATCTGGGCTGCTCTAAAAGAGACTGAAATGTCGTCATCGTAAAGCGTAGCTAGAACATTTACTGGCAGCACCAAGGTAATGACTTGATGCTCAGGGCAAAGAGTGTGACACTGAAGACACTTCCCTGCGGGATACCTTATTTTAGCTCCATTTGGCCGGAGAGGGCTAGAACCACCCGTACGCGGAATCGACGATCTCGCAAAAATTCAGATATAAAGATGGAGGCGTCCCCTAGCCCCCATCCTGTGAAGAATCTCTATTAGACTGTATCGGCATGCGGTATCATAGGCCTTTTCTAGATCCAAAAGCCCGTGGAGTAGTGCTGTCTACGAAGAAAGGCCTCTCAGACTGCATTTTACAGTCGGAGAATAGCATCCAACGTGGAGTGGAACTTACAGAATCCGCGCTGTGCAGAAGACAGGTGGCTTCTGCTGTTTATAATAAAAGGGAGCACAGTATTTGATCTAACAGACAGGCCATGCCCCTCTCACTCAGGTGTCGAAGCATGGCTTATGAGACCTGGTCCGGACCAAGGGTGGTGACCGCGCACAAATCGAGAGCGGAACGTATCTCACTCAATGAAAACCTGTCGTTTAAGGGTTCTCCGCCTCTGGAATTAAAATCCAGTCAGCGGCTTTCCACGACATCACATGAAAGAATATGCCCTCCATGTCTAGCTCGGAGGAGATGCGGGGGCCGTCTTTGAATAAAGACACCCACGGAAATGACCGTACGCTTCCCGAAGGCAGAACTCCGGGTGCTGTTGGACAGACAATGCGCTGAAGGTGCTGTCGCCTTCATGGACTTATCGCGGGAGATTGGGCTCACCATGCGAGTCTTTTCCTCCTCACCCCTTCTAAACCTTATGCAGGCGTGGAGGCTTTTGGAAGCAAGGGTCCTCTTTTGCATCATCCACCGCTCTCGAGTCAATGAGCTTTGCACTCGGTGTGGGCGTAGGGGCCGAAGCTCCTTTAGTGCTGTTCTCCTTTCGGAAAGCAGTTTTAGGAACCCCAGAAGATTTCTCCACCACCGACTTTACGGGTGTTACCCCTTGTGAGTTTAGTGACTCAGTGGAGGCGCACGACACATTTGCCTTACGGGAAACGGTTACGCTGTGGGAATGAGGGTGAGCCCTGGTTTTAGCCGGGGCTGGGTGTGAAACCCTTTATGGCGACAGCTCTACTATGAGAGCGCCCGGGGTGAATAGAAACAGCAGAAGGGTTCCGAATAAGTGCGGAAACGACCGGGCTCGTAGGTCTCCTATGGGCCAAGAGCAGAGGATGTCTTTTTAACATTAAGGCCAAAGACGTCCCAGGCAGCGCCGGGCGAGCCAGTAAATAAGAAACGATCCTGGGCCTGTCCGACCAGGATTTCTTTCTCAAGGAAATACACATTAACACTCTTGGCCACACAGAATTTGGACTTATCGTGCGCGGCTTTGGAGCAACTTACACAGACTTCACGTAACCACGAATTTGCACGACTATTAGAGCGATTTGTATGGCCGAAGCGGTGGCCGTTGCACAAACTCCGTGGCAGTGGCACGAATGCCTTCAAGCGGTAGCGTTACCAACCGGCACGAACCGACTCAGGCAGCTTGTCACTGTCGAACGTGTTGAAGAGTGTAAGGGTGGCTCTTGAGGCTCCTTCCAGTTTTTTCATCACCCGTTCGACTTCCATCGCTCCATGATCGGCTAGTTTTAAAGCGATTTCATCTATGGAGTAGTCCACGAGTATAACTGTCATAAACCACTCATTTTATGAAGTTCATGGTAGAGTGCGGCGTCACACAAACCGGCGTGCCATCAAGTTTCCGATGGAATTACCACCCAGTGGAGCACTGGGAGCGAACGTGCTGATCTTTGCTTAGTTGCTTACTAAAACTGCAAGGACCCGTCCGTCTCCGTAGCTCCCGCAGAGAGAGAGAGAGAGAGAGAGAGAGAGAGAGTACCCCTGAGTCTTTTTTGTCTTTTTCCTGTGCATTTTCTTCTTAAGAGAGGAGGACGGGGAATGAACCTGCTTCTCTCCTCGGTCGGTAGGACCCCCTAGGACAGATTGACCCTACTTGACAAGATCCTTCTCTGAAATAGAGAAGGTCTTGGCTGTCACAGGAGCATCAGTCGGGAAAAGAAGCCCTCCTCTTCTTGTGAATCCTCGGGTGCCCGAGCCATCTGAGGAAACGCTTGCCCTAGGGCGGACTCGGGTTATGTGCTTTGCACCAAGTGCCATCTGAGGCTGTGTCCCCTCAGGGACCATGTCCATATCAGTGGTGGCTTCCCTGTGGCCTCCCTCCCCCCCACCCCAAGACATCATGGTCCCCTTTCGAGAAACTTTTCGTCTCGTCTTGAGCCGGCGAACCGGCATCCGTCAGGGGGGAGAGGGGTGCATGTACAGTGACCTCCTTGTACACTTGATATTCACGCCAATAGGACGGGCGCACGTTCCCTGTTATCCCTAGCACCCCTAAGGAGTCGTCCCTATCGATCCGCTCCTACCATGGACTGGTTAATTATGGGCCGCTGGCATGCTATCTTGTCAGTCCCCTGAAAAGTAAAGAGGGACTGCCGCTGGAAACAGGCAGTCGCTTAAGTTCGACTCCAGAGAAGGTAATAAAAGGGAGTCCCCTGCACATTTATGCATAGCAGAGGAGTAAGCCTCCTCTCTGGTCAAAGAGGTTTGAAGGATCCCTTACGAGAGCACAGTGAAGGGAGCCTCCTTTTTTGCTGTGGAGCTTCCCGAAGGTGGCTCCGATGATGTTACAGGCGAAGTAAAGTGGGTGTTTTTTTTCATTGATCATCATCGGGCATGGTGACCCTATAGTTGTCACGATACGCAAACGCTAATCACCTCACACAGTAGCTTGCTCTGCGATGGGTAAATAAGGGGCCAGCAAAGCCAGCAGCTGCCATTTGGGAGCACTCCTCCCACCTAGTGGCCAGGCAATATGTCAGCTCTACCTTTGGTTGGTCGTAAAATTGATAGACCTTGAAAGGAGAGAGAGAAAGGTTGTGCGTGTGCGGGAAGCTTTGTTGTTTAAAACCCATCACCCCAAACGGGAGTTTAGGGTTGAGGGGCGTTGTTCCCTCCCTCCTCAGCCCCAATCCGAGATGGTTGGCCCAGAGGAAGCTGGTCGCTGTCTACTTAGTGAAATTAGAGGCCGCCTGGAGAAAGTTTTGGGAAAGGTTGTATGGAAAGTGAGGAAGTAGGATACGAAAAAAGGATGTCAAGATGAAGAAGAAGAGGCTAAGCTGGGGCCGGAGGGGGCGCTGAGTCCGGTCAGCACGGCGGCCAGGAAAGCAAATCACCGTGCCGCTTACGGGGCTTTACAAGGAATATGTTGTATAGGATCGTTTACCTATTAGATTCTTATAATTACAATACTATTCAGTGTAATTTTATATCATTCCGTCTAAATCTACCTTAATATTCCTTACCTTCACCTTCCTTCATTTTTAAGTGAAACCACGTGGTTGTTTTCGATGGTAACTCGAGATCACCTGTTCGTAAATTTTGGGCGCAAAGCTTTTAGGTATAGCGTCTTGGAGGGTAAAAAAAATATGGTATCAGATGAAAGCATTTTACAGCTCAGAGTTGCCATCCCTCCGGCGTCGACGCAGGAGATAAGGAGTTAAAAATGGGATCACGGGTAATAATTCTCACATTACTGTCATATCTAACAACACGCCTACACTAATTCAACGTCAATCATTTTCCCACAAGGTCGGTTTTCATCAGCGACACTAAAAAATGTCCACTTTCGCATATTCAGTTATGCCCTATTTATAAGAAACATATCTGTCACTACTAATAATAACAAATAATAATAAAATTAAAAATAATAATATAGCGTATTCAATGAGACAAAGAACCTTGTGCATTGTGTTGCCATGAATGATATATTTACAGCACCGAGCAAAATATGAGAACGATTTTCCTTTACTAAAATATTTTCAAAAATAAGTTGAGTAGGTAAATGAAATTTCCATAGATAGTACACAAAGACTTTTTACCACGTTTAGGATTAAGTTTGTCACCTGCAGCGCGTCTAACAAAGCGCCTGCCATCATATCCAAATAAATTAAATTTACTTTCGTCGCTCAAAACATATTCTTGTAATTGGCGAACTTGTTTACATTTTCTGAATCACACAATAATGTCAAGGAAGATTCAACGCTTACCATTGTCTGAATTTAACTGAGAAGTAGTTTTAAACTTGAGTAGCAAATGATGAATATATGCTAAGGGAGTGAATGGAAAAGTCATAGTGATCATAATTACTTTATGGCGATATAATAACGAATATCTGAGTGTCGGCTCAGCGCTAACGAGCTACTATGTTTATGACCTTATTTGGGGATAAAAAATATTTCACCTCTTATTAAGATCTGTCTAATTTAGGCAATAGTGAGCAGATTAGTTTTGCGAACAGACGATAGAATATTGAGGTAAATTATTAACTGATCTCTAAAGCCTACAAAGGATTGGACTCGAACCTGTGTCATTAAGTGTTCATCGCTATCACAACCACCACGACGTTCATCGACTGAGTCACCATCCTCTAATCCCCCAAAAGATTGATTCAAGCAGCCTTTTGAATAATGAAGTATAAGTTATTTATCCAGTGAGAGGCAAGTGGTTTTCTGGGAGGAGGAAGCACGGGCTTTTTTGTTTATTATAAGAGAAAATCACATGACATGTGATATTCAATGGATGTTGTTAATAACCCAAGGAAAGGAAAAGGGTATCAAAACCCGGTAGAGCTCTGATGAATATATCACATGACCCTTAAAAGATTAAAAAAAATTGGGATATTTAGAAACGGAGAAAATAGGGAAAACAATTTTAACCGCTATAGGAAGGTGAGATAAAGGATTGGACTCGAACCTGTGTCGTCAAGCGCTCATCGCTATCAGAACCACGAGGATCATCGACTGAGCCACAATCGTCAAAAGGTTGATTCAAGAAGCCTTTTGAATAAGGAGGTGTAGGTTTTTATCCTGTGAAAGGCAATTGGCATGCAACTAAGTTCTAAGTCTGGGAAGATGTCATCTATCCAGATACTTTTGATCCAATCTATGTGTCGAAGCATGACATACGAGACAAGGTTCAGAACAGAGGTGGCGTCCTAGTATGAAGCAAGAGTGGAAGGATTCTGGAGATAAAGTCATTGGACATGCATTGAAATATTGACGGAGCAGCATCTCGGTTACAAAATGCGGAGAAATCGATAGCGTAGGACTCCACCACGGAAGCAGGATCCGAAATTGCAGTCCTGATTTCCCGGAGAAAGGGATAGTGATCCTGCGAGAATCCCCCATTAATCCTTTTTAATCGCTTCACTCCTTAGCAAGACTGGTCTTTCCGTTAAATGAAGACACGTATGCTCGCCAGGAAAGGGGCGCACGTGCTTCGAAACATTCCTGATCCTAGACAAACCTCGACGAAATTCACCGACACTGAAATCGTTCGGGTGGTGGTTATAGTGTAGGTAGATAGTATACGTAGGATAAGTCCCTAAGACATAACGTCTGAGGGACTTATCATACTCGGCTAACCATAAGAAAGCTGTTGGCGTGCAAAATTACCAGATCTACTAGGAATAGAAGCTTGCCCCACGGCGTTAGGCTTTTTGGTAAAGAAACCAACAGCTTCATCCCTCGACCTAAACTCCTTAACTGGGTAAAAACAAATCAGTCATTTTCTGTAATGTAGATCACAGAACCCGCTCCAAGCACCACCCAGACGCTCCTTCAGGCGGCAACTGCCCATAAAATGATTGTTCAATTGGAAGTGATCAAGCCATGGAGGTCATCGAGCAGCTCTCAACCAAAATCAGGCTGTGCATCCGGAGAGCACAGGAATAGATCAAGGCAGGGAAATGAACCGTTTCTTGGAACGTGATGCGTATACTCATTCATATTACGACACCTATCTCTAGCTTGCTGGTCAGGTCAAAAAAGACTTGAACCCTGAGATTAATGGTCTCTACCGTTTAAGTCCACGAGCAAAAGAAATCATCTTGTCAAACGTTCCATGACGCGGCGGAAATTACCCATATTGAAATCGGCTGACGGTAGAATCTACGCAGAATACCTTCGATCCACATGCAACTGCATTGTCATTGACCGAAAGTAGATATTTATATAAAATAAAGAATTGTTATATAATTTTTGGTGAAAATCGCGCAACCTTCTGCCCGGCCTCCACCTCATGGTGGTAGGATCTTAAAACTCTTATTCACCGAGAAAGTGGGAAGGCGGTACGCGCTCAGCTTGGTCTCCTGAAAAAACATAGCTAACAGGAAAGATAGGAGACGAGCCGTTGCAGCTTCTTCCAGTTGGCTCAGGCTCATCCGCAATTCCATTGAAGGTATATGCCCTCTAGGCCCGCTTCAAGAGAAGACCATCACAAAAATAGCTTTACGCTTATCAGAGTCAGAACTACGGCGCTGTTGGCCGAACAAGGCATTGGCTCCTTTGAAGAATAAAGGGAAGGTAGAAATCGCTCTGTGGCAAACATGTGGCTCTTGGCCTGGTCGCCTGCCAAAACGGGAGCGGACCGTCCCTCCAAGGAGCCAACGCGGATAGAGAGGAACCCCTACTCCTCTTTGATTCCTGTTTCCTACTATTTATCCATTTAGGAGAGTAGGGCGGGTAAAGAATCCGCTTCTCTTTGCCCATGGATGGGGTCCCAAAGCTGGACAGACCAGCCTCTGCAAAATCCTTCTTCGAAACGAAGATGGGCATGACTATCAAAGAGGCACTAATCGGGGGTTAAAGTCCCTTCTCTCCTTGTAAGTATTCGTTGGCCCGAACCGCCTGAAGAGAAACTTTCACAGAAGAAAACTCAGGTTCGGTAATTACCACCGAGCCGAGGTTCACCCCCTTCGAAAATCTTGACATCTGGGATGGGGGTCACCGCCGATATCATGTCCAGCTCAGGGAGGCCTCCAACTGGCCATCTCATCCAAAGGTATCACAAATCTAAATCGGTGTATTCTCAGTCTTGTGTTCTTTAGTCATTTGGGCCAGCGGATCGACCCCCAAGGTGGAATAAAGGTGAACAGGCATGCAGGCCCTCAGCAAGCTTAATATGCTTGCCTGCAGGAGAGTATGGGGAACGACCCGAAGGGTTACAGAAAACCTAGATCTCTAAGGGGCTTGGCCCTATCGAGCTGCTCCGACTGGAATCGGTCGATTCTGGGCCGTTTGCTTGCTTTCTTGGCATCTCATGTGGAAGGAAAGGGGGAACCGCCGCTAGTACAGAGATGCATTTGTCCAATAGTGACTCTAAAGAAGAAAGTGAATGGGAAACCACCTTATCCGTAGACAGAGAAGATAGATAGACCTCCTCTACGCTAAAGGTAGTTTGGCGGGGCCCTCTGATGAAACACTGGGTAGGAAGGTAATTTCTCTTCTGAGGTTGAGCTGTCACACGGCAGCTCCGAAGATGGCAAAAGGAAAGACATTTTTGCACATTGAAATGGTGAGAGAGTAGGTAGGTCCTTCATTGGTCGAAGGGTTTGTCTCGTGTTACCTCTTTCTCCCTGACACAAAGGGAGGGTGAGGTTGTGCTTGGAAGCCTATCTCCACGCGCTTTGGGTCGTCTTCTATTTGAGAAAAAACAAAGAGTTGTATGAAGGATAAATACTATGACGTCACACTGCCCTTTTGAGGTTAGGAGAAAAGTCTCGATATGATCAGAAAATTTCAGAATGGGATCATTTAAACACAGTCGGCCTACGGGGTTCGAGCTAAGATGAGACTACTCAACATGGCCCGGAGTTTAAGCTAATTTACCTGTAAATTTGACCATTAAGTGTAATATACTACACATGATATCTCCCTGGGGTGAAGGAGTGGAGAACCGTCGGTATAGAAATGAGAAATTGGTTGTTAGCGTAAGAAGGAGACTAACCCGGGGCCGGAAGGGGCGCTGAGTCACCGTCAGCACAGCGGTTATAGAAACACATAGCCGTGCCCGTTACGGGTTGCGCTGAGAACAGTTGGCGATTGAGGGAGATACCGAGCAAGTACGAACACGGCGCACAAAAAGTGGCCTCTTCCTAAAATCGACAAGCAGACTCTCAAGAGGGAATGTGCAGAAGGCTCCCGTCGCAGACCGAGCCCGATGTGGTGGATTGCGTCTTCCTTCCGCAATTCACAAGGCTGTGGAGGCTTAAAACTCAGGCTTTCTCACGAGTGACCCGAATAATGGTTGCTTTAAGGCTAGAGTACCTCCACCTTTCCGATCTAAAGGTGAGTTCGTACATTTGACCGCCTTTGCTTCTCGTACGAACGTATTTGAGTCTTACACCATCAAAAGTAGATGACACTAGGTCTTGTCGATTTCATATTTAACCTTTTCTGTTTTCTACTCATCTACCTTTTCCTCTCCCTTATCTATTTATTCATCCTTTCATCATGTCTTCAGTTAATGAAAATGTCCCGTTGGTAACTATTTATGGTCCTTTTATCTATTTAAAAGAAAAATCAAGAATGTATTTTATTCCAAAGTAAACACTAATTTCGAATTAATGTTTTAACTTTTAATTTAAGTTATATAAATTTTAAGAGCATTAAAACATGAGCTGTAGAGTAGGGGATTAGAAACGGCTCATCCTGGCTGAGTGACGTTAAGTCACATTAGGTGTGATTATTTGCCGGGTGGAGTCTCATTCAGGGTGAGTTTGTTTTGGCGACTTGCTTTGCGGTGCCCCTTGGTTTGGATCCCTCGTAAACTCTCGTTCCCCAAGGAGAAAGACCGGAAAAAGGTGCACATTGGTAAAATAAGGTCTGCTGACTAAAAGTAGCTTGCTCTCTCTTATTCTGATTTATGACCTCACGGCCTTCAAAAGTTTCAATAATTCCCGGACTAACCTGGCGGAACAGTGCAAATCTTTGGTTGACTCCTAAGAAAATAACTGCAGATCGGAGCTATAGCTAACTAAAAATGAGTGGAAGTAGAAGGTAAACCCATACCAAAAAGAATGCAAATCTCTTCCAAAAAAAAACCGAGCCAAAACGAATACACATTTCTAAAAAAAACCCGAAACAAAACGAGTATAAATTTCAGCAAAACCCGCAACAAAACCAGTACAAATCCAAGGTCAAATTCGTAATATAAAAAGCGTGAATGCAACTTGTAACTAAAACCACTACCAAAGGAGAGTGAATCCTTGGTAAACTCGTAGCAAATTAAATTTAAATGTGTCTAAACGCTCCATAAAAGAATGCTAGCAGGTGGTAACACTCATATCAAGAATTGTAAATTTATGGTAAAAATATAAAATTAGAGTGAAAATTTGTGGTAACCACACACCAAAACGAATATAAATATAAAGTAAAACCCGCATATAAAAATATATTTTAATAGTAAAATTCAAAGAGTAAAATAGTAAAATCAACAAATCAGTTTTAAAACAAAAATCCAAAGAGAGAGCAAATCGTTAGTAAATCCTATGAAAAAGAGTGCAACTGTGGTATAATCTGTAACAGAAAGAATGTTGATGGTAAAGTGGAAGGAAAAAAGGATCAAAACAAAAAGAATTAATTTGGCAACGTCATAGACGTTAAACTATTTTAGCGAAACAAGGAACCAAGACGAAGTCTAAAGTGTCTAGAATTGGAAAAAAATTACCAAATTATTGAATAAAACCTGTCTTCCGACAGCTTTCTACTAAGTTTTAATAACTAATTTGTAACTATTTATTTAAGTTAAATTAATCAAAATAATTTAACCAAGTTGTTAAGATTTTTAGGCCACAAAGTTTATTAGAGGGCATAATTTTGAGTTTACGTTTTCAAAGACGATTATATTTATCTAGGATTAAAATACCGTGAGATTACTGTTCTTCATTGGATTATTATACATGTTTTCTTTAATATAATAATAAAAAAATAACAGCAACAAAAACAAAGCCGTCACAAATAACTAGCCAACCAAAACTAAATGACATATGACTTGGGCAATGTGGGTGGCAATAGGTGCTCAAAGCCATTATTTCTGACTTCTTTAAATCGTTCTTGACAGAACATTAATTTTTGACTGGCGAACAGAATGAGACTCATTTAAACTCGTTTGCCACTCCCGTCTGGATTCTTAGAAGTGGCTTTTATTCAATTGGTGCAAATTGTTTGAACTATCTCCCTCTCATATATATATATATATATATATATATATATATATATATATATATATATATATATATATACAGTACTGGCACAATTATTAAGGATTTTTGAAAAAGACATACTTGTTTACAAAAGTGTCATGTAAAACAACAAAAGTTCATGTAAAACTATTTTATTCACTAATAGCTCACACGTCAATATTAAACAACTATTTTAATATTTAGTTTGTCCACCTTTTGCTTTAACAAGTGCTTTAACACGACTGGGTATGCCAGTGATCAACGTTCTGCAAAATTCCCTAATTCTTTCTGAATGAAACCAGTCTTGGATAAGACGTTGTACGAGTTGTGTTTTGGTCGTAATGGGAACTTCATGCATTTCATTTTTTAATAGAGACCACAAACTCTCAATGTGGTTCATATCTGTGGAATTTCCAGGCCATGAAAGCACTTCTATACCTTTTTCTTCAAACCAGGTCTTCACTGACCTCGCCATGTGATACGGGGAAGAGTCATGTTGAAAAATCCAAGGTCTATTTGCAAACCATTCCCTTGTTTGAGGTAGCAAACGTCTTTCTAGTACTTTTATGTACTTTAACTGATTCATGGTACTGTCAACAATCTGCAAACGGCTTGTTCCATGCACAGAAATCGCTCCCCATACCATGACCTCCTGAGGAAATTTCACTGTCTTCTTTTGACATTCCGGTTTAAATTGCTCACCTGCTTGCCTTCTTACACTCTGCACATGGTCGTCAAGCACAGCAATGGTGTACTCGTCAGAAAACACAAACAGCAACAATAAGAAGCAAAAAATAACGCGTTGAACAGTTAAATAAATTAATGGAAGCAATTGAATATCAAGCACAGTAATGGTGGACGCGTCAGAAAACACAACCTGCAACAATACATAGCACAAAATAAGGTGTTAAACAGCTATGGAATGTAATGGAAGCAATAGAATATCAGGTAATAGTGTAATAGAGTAATTAAATACTGTATGTTCAACTCTTACCTGCTTCCATTGCTCAGAAGTCCAATCAACGTGAGCCTGTGCCCAGGCTGTACGAGCCTGATTCATCTTGTCAGTGAGTCGTAGCTTTTTTCTGGGACGATATGCTTTTAGTCCAGCTTCCAATAGTCTCTTGTTTACTGTTCTTCGGGCAATGGTAATGCTTTCTGCTGCCAGTTCGGTGGTAATCATTCTGCAAGATTCTTTTCTGTTGTTTATTCCCATTTTAATTATTTTCATGTTCGTCCTCAGTGTTGTTTTCTTGTGTCTACCACATTTTCTCACTCTATTTGATTCCAAACTGTGGCTGTATTCCAATTTCTTCTTAATATTACTGACCGTTTGAGTTGAAACTCCAAGTTTATTAGCTATTTCTTTCTGTTTGAATATACTTTCTTTCAATAAAACACTAATCTGTCCTACCTTCGAGGACTCAAATCATTAACTTTGCCCATCTCTACTCAATTGCATAAACTATTTTGAAACCTGAAAAAACGGTGTTGGTTTTAAAAATAAATAAACAAATACACAGAACTAAAGTAATCATAGCCAAATAAAAGGTCTGAAAAGCAACAAACACACACCATCCCATGCAAATGCAAGACCACTACTGAGCTCTCACAAGACGATGCAGTGATTGTGTCAGTGTTGCCATAAATTTTCTATCTGTATTGCCTGACACTGCCATATAAGACTATAAAACCCAGTCAAAATAACTATTAAATACTTGTTTGTACTGGTGCAGTAAAGTAAATGAACTATTAGTGACTAAAATTGTTTTACATGACACTTTTGTAGAAAAAGTATGTTTTTTTTCAAAAATCCATGATAATTGGGCCAGTACTATATATATATATATATATATATATATATATATATATATATATATATATATATATATATATATAAATATCCAACGGTACCGCGTTCGAAACTCAATAGTCCAAAAAACTTTAGGAAAATCTCCCAAGAAAGAAAACGGCTTGAAGGACTAACTCAACAAGAAGACTCAAGATAAATCGATCGCCTCAAGAAAGAAAACGAAAGAAAACGGCTTGAAGGACTAACTCAACAAGAAGGACCAAAGAAATCATCCACTCAAGATAAATGAAGGAAACTAAATTGCATCAAGAAAAGAAAACGAAGATTAAGGACCAACCCAGCCAAAGAAGAATACGGAAGTCGAGAAAAAAATGAAGAAAAACGTTTCAAGGGCCAACTTAAAGAAATAAGGAATTTCAATCAAGAAAAAGAAAATGGATTCAAGGAAGACAACCTGCATAGTGAAAATCAAGAGGAAGATAATATTGATAAATATGCCCCCTCCCCCATAGTTTATCTACACGATCAAGGAAACTGGTCGAGAGCAACGTTGCGAATGTCGGACAGTCACCTAACACGTGCTTAGCAGATATGAATGAATTACCCTGACGGCAACGGGGAGCATCTTCTGCATCGCCACCAGCAACTAGGTTGTTTTAGGTGAGCCGTGAATGTCCGATTCGGGAACGACACACGGTAACCTAATAGTAGCGTTGTTTAGGGAACTGAGATATCTTTGAATGGGCTCTTTTTTTTTCTTTTTTCAGAGCTACTCGGATCCCACGCTGGTCGTTTGAGCTTCTATATCTTCCTTTTCATATTAGAAGATGCCAAAGAGATTTGGTACCTCGCAAAAGTCCACTTTATATCGGGCAGAAATCTTCGTTAAACATACCTAAATCTTTGAAATTAAGGATGATCAGAGTTAAAATTATTAAAGGATATAAGCGCGCTTTGCTAATCACTGAAAATGCTAAAATTAATAAAGGAGGATTTGTGGATGAGTTTGAAGGCTAAATTAATAGTAAAGAGTTCAGGGGTGAAAATTAATGTTTCCTTTGGCAATCCTTCTGAAAGGGTATTTTTCCTGTTATATCACTGCTGCCTCATTTCTAAGTTCTGATTTAGAACCATCCTTGTATAAATGGCATGCAGTGAGTGACTTATTGCTTGCTCGAGAAATGGATTGCGGGTCAGTCTTCGGTTTATTGAGCGATTGCAAATGTCCCACAAGAAGTCACATACGGTCGAATATGGTTCTTCCAATATGGCATGTCGGGATAAATACGAAGAGACACGTAGGTGACATGTAGGTTTCCTATGTGTTACAGCATTCGTAGTGGCAAAGGTCGGGTCTAGTAGGATATGTGTTTATTTGGCTATTGAGCCAGCTTAAAAGATTTATGCTTTATTTAGAGCTTATGTGTTGTATCCTGTGAAGAAACAGTCCAAGAAATATGATTTCCGGGTCATATTCGAGTGTAAAAAGTTGACTTTTGAATCACCTTTAATACAGCATAAATAAAGAGTTTTAGTTTTAGATGGAGTAAAGCGCAAGACTTTTGTTTTCACACATCCTTCTCCACAATATCAATAGCGTTTTGTAGAAGTCTGACAGAGGAGCTTAGACGTAAGGAAGCACAGAGTAGAGCAATGTCGCCCACAAATAAGGTGGCTAAAATACCATCTGGAAGACTAATTATAGTTATAACAAAGTATGCCACGCTTAAAACACTGCTTCAGAGAACACCCTCTTCTTGAACGTTGAGATCAGAGGTTGTGGGTCTACTCGGATTTTAAAAGTTCGATGTGATAAAACGATCTGAATAAACAATGATAGGGAACACCGCAATCCTCAATTATTTAGTTGTTTTATGATACCATAGCTTTTCATTGTATCAGATGCGTTTTCTATGTTGAAAATACTGCTAAAATACTCTGCTTGCGGACAAAGGCACCAGGGACAACGATCTCTAGTACATATTACTAGAAGATAAGTTGAACTTGATATTTGGCGAAACCTGGAATGTTACGCTGTTAGTGTATATATATCACAAATGTTATATTTTTGATTACCGAAACGTGAACTGAAACTGTTTGTAGAGTAGTACGTATGGGAACTGGTTGTGATAAATATTTATCATTTATTAGCAATAATGTTCCTCTGTGGACCGTCCCACCCGAAGGGGAAATGAGAGGACTAGGAAAGAATAGCTTGTGGGAAATGGTCGATTTCCCAGTTTATTTGCTTGAAGCCAAATCACAGATGGTTCCAGCTTTTAATCACGAGGCTTAGATCTTCTCATTTGGGTAGAACACCCTGATAGCCCCAATGAAGGTAGCTGATTATTAACCCATTTGTGTGACGAAGGTGGGGATAGGTAACGTAGAGTATGAGGTCCCTTCGTTTGATCAGATGACTCATTTAAAGTTTAAAATTAGTAAACCATTAGAGTCCTTTGGAATAGAGCCCCGTGAATTAGGGAATAAAGAGTGAAGCTTGACCACTAATGTGAGAGATTTCACTCCGTAAGGAGCATGGCAGTTTGCTTTCCTGGCCGCCGTGCTGACGGGACTCAGCGACCCTTCTGGGCTCAGCTTAGCCTCTTCTCCTTCTTTCTGACATTCTTTCTTCTTACCCTACTTCCTCACTTTTCATACAACATCTCCCACTTCTTTCTCTGGTCAGCCTCTAATTTCACAAGGTAGACGCCGACCAACCTGCTCTCATCTAGCCATGCCGAATCGGGTCTCTAGGGGGTGGGAACAACACCCAGAGATGTATACGGATAGCGAGGCTAGAAGAGTGCGATGCTGTTGAAGACTCTTGGAACAGTTTCAAAACCACATTCATGAGTCTTCAATCGCGTTTTATCCCTCTGAAATGCCCCCGTCGGTCTTCTGTTCAACCAAAGTGGTTTAATCGAGAAATCGGGCAACTGCTTAGGGAGAAGAGAAATGTGTACCGGCAATCGAAGATCTCGGGTGACTTTGACGAATACCGGAGGCTAGCCAGGAGAGTGAAGTCCAGCATAAGGGCGGCTAAGCGGTCTGAGGAACTCCGAGTGGCGAGACTCTGTAAAGAGAATCCCAAGGAGTTTTTTGGATATGTGAACAGCTGTAAACCAATCCGTCGAACGATTGGCCCTTTGAGGAATGAGGAGGGGACATTAAAGCATTCAGATGCAGAAAATGCTAACCTCCTCAACGACTACTTCTCTTCAGTGTTTACTGAAGAGTGTGGTCCCATTCCCCAGCCGACAGATTACTACTCGGGGGAAAAGCTGGAGGCAATGGACTTCACCGAAGTAGAAATAAAGAAAAAGATCGCTGACCTAAAGACGAATAAGTCCCCTGGACCGGATGGGTTTCTACCTAAAGTGTTGAAGGAAGTGTGCGATGAAGTATCACGACATCTCTGCGCTATCTTTAACATGTCAATCCGGACCAAATGCGTTCCTAGAGACTGGCGTGAGGCGGAGGTGACTCCTATCTTCAAGAAAGGAGACCGTAACCAACCGTCGAACTACCGACCTATCAGTCTGACTTCGATAGTCGGTAAACTCATGGAAAGCATCATGGTGGACAAAGTGACGTCGTATTTAGAGTCAAACCTGCTACTGAGGAGTTCCCAGCACGGCTTCCGAAGGCAACGGTCATGCCTGACGAACCTTGTAGAATTCTTCCACTTCATTTTCAGTGAGCACGATCGGGACAAGGCGATGGATGTGGTCTACCTAGACTTTCAGAAAGCCTTTGATAAGGTACCACACCGCCGCCTTCTCCGGAAAGTGCGAGCGCTTGGCATAGACGGAAAGGTAGCCGGCGGGATCGAGAACTGGCTAAGTGGCAGACGGCAACGGGTGTGGGTAAATGGACAATCTTCTGAGTGGGTGCCCGTTACTAGCGGGGCGCCTCAAGGTTCTGTCCTGGGACCACTACTATTCATCATCTACGTCAAAGACATGGACGGTGACATGGTTGCCAAGATTTCCAAATTTGCCGACGATACCAAGCTTGGTATGAACGTTGCAAAAGATGGAAATACTGCCCGCCTGCAGGAAGATCTTGGGAAGATTGGGGAGTGGTTGGACACGTGGCAAATGCCTTTTAACGTGGGGAAATGCAAAGTGATGCATATCGGCTACAGAAACCCCCAATCTCAGTATATCCTTAAGGGCACTGCTCTTGAATCGAGTGACACTGAGAAGGACTTGGGTGTAACAATCACTAGTGACCTCAAGTTCTCGAAACAGTGCATTGAGGCGGAGAAAAAGGCCCAAAGGATGCTAGGCTATATTAAGCGCCAGTTTGGTTATCGGAACCAGGAGATTGTACTGTGCCTGTACAACTCACTTGTCCGACCGCACCGGGAGTATGCCGTACAATTTTGGAGTCCTTCATTGCGAAAGGACATCGCGAGATTGGAACGCGTACAAGCCAGGGCAACCAAGCTGATTCCCTCTATCCGACATAAAAGTTATGAGGATAGACTAAGGGAATTAGATCTGTTCTCGCTGGAAACCCGTAGACTGCGTGGTCAGCTCATCGAAGTTTTCAAAATACTTCGAGGGTTCGACAATGTTGACTACCGGGATATATTCACACTGAGTGAGAACAGAACGCGCAATCACGGCTTCAAACTTGAACTGAAGCGTTACAACCGCAATCTGTGTGGAAATTTTTCGCTTACAGTATCTGCGGTATGTGGAACGCACTTCCAGTGGAAGTTGTCAACAGTGAATCTGTTGACCAGTTCAAGTCAAGACTAGACAAAGTCTTGAAAAGTGGCCGTTTAGGGACGCAAAACAATTGAGCAGCCTTGTGCCCGCTCAATTGCTAGTCCAAAGGTACCCTGTTTGAATGGACCGTAAGGTCTCCTAGGGTACCTTCTTTCCTTGTTGTTACTCCTTGTTGTTACTCCAAGTCTCAAGAGGGCGTCAGTTTCCACGCCGTATTCCCGTCTGGCTTCACAGCCGAGCTGGTTGTAATGCAACGCTCGGTACGGGAGATAAGGTGACGTGCCCGGTTCGGAGACCGGAGTGGAAATTTTAGCGACTCTCAAAGCTCGGATGTCAAGATTATCTTCTGCTGGGTTCCTGGACAGGTAGGAATATCGGGGAAGGAGCTGCCGATCAAGGTGCCAAAGAGTCCGCGAGGACTAGGCGACCAGACCAGCGTTTCGCTCTTTCTCACACTAATTACATGGCAGAAATATAGGGATCTCTCCGGGCTGCTTGGCAAAGAAGATGGGAGACAGTCGAGGGTAACTTAAAGTTGCATGCCATTGCTCCGCGACTGTCCTCATGGACCTAGACGCCGATGCCGCGACGGCTTCAGGTTGCTTTCTGTCGTCTCTGAATTGGACACACTCGCGGGACGCACCGCCATTCGATTGAGCGCTCGCCTTCGCCTTATTGTTACGACTGCGTTGTTCCTCAGACTGTTCGGCACATTCTTGTTGACTCTCCCAGTCTGGTTGATCTTCGTGCACATTACTTGTCTCGTTACTGGGACGAGCGGGGTCGCTACCGCTTTTCCATTGTACTCGGGATTGGTTCGTGCATACACACATTAGAACTATACGACTTTTTGGAGGAGGCTGGCCTCCTCAACTTTATTTGACTGTTTGTTATAGGTCGCATGTTCCTGCGCTAGGGAGGAAGCGAGTCTTCCACTGACGCCGGAGCGTGCTTCCTTCTTGTTTCTTTGTTTTTTTTTAGCCTTTCTCTTTTTTATCGTTGTTATTTCTATATTCTTATTTGTTCTTTAATATAATCTTGTAGGAGGCTTTGATGTGGGGACGGCAACCTTTGCCCTAATAGGCACTCGCCTGATGGGCTCCTTAAAAAATATTGAACGATTTTAGAAATAAGATGGTTTATATAATTTATGGTCTCTTTAAATTCTTGCCTGCATCTTGGATGTAAGGTGTTGATCGTAGCACCCGTTGAACGCCCACGAGAGTTGCCCTTTCTGTGATGATGTGATGAGCTTAAGATCCCAGCCGAGCCGGTTATGCTATTTAAAGGCTATTCTTCCAGCCCATTACCGAGGGGCCCGCTGGGTACAGAATACTAAGTTTTGTTTGCAATTAGGAGTATCTGCTCCTACCCACGTTAGAGTATTGAAAGTTTAACAAAGCAAAATTGATTACACACAGAACCTCAAAGTCTCTGAGTACTTTGAAATTCATATTGCGCAATTAATAATAAAGTTTGACTTAACATAATGTAACTTTAGATATTAAAATAATCTAGTAATTGCCAATGTTCATCTGGAAAAAAATAGTCTAAGTAAAGTTTTAATAATGTATGAAAAAGCCTTAATATTATTACGCATTTTCTAGACAAGTTACAATTTTTAAGGAGTAACTAATGTATGGTGAATATTAAGACCTATTGGTGCTAATGCTACGATAGATTGATAAAAGAAAGAAATTTGGGTAATACTTCAGATTTGGGGCGCACGGTAGGTGGCGCTGATAGTAGGCTACCATTTTGGGCTACAATATATATCTTATGACGTCAGACGGTAGCTTCAGATGTGACCAATCACGGCGTTATATTTTTTTATCGTTTTGGGGATTTGTAACTTTTAGTCTGTATTATTTACTAAATATCTGTGCCTCTGCTCGTTTATAGTTTTTCTAAGTTAGATAAGGTTTCTTGATGTATTTTATTGTTTTCTTTTTGTTTTCGTATTTTTTTATTTCGCAGTGAACGATAACAGCTTCTTACTGGCAACGTCGTAGCTATAAATAGAACCCGCTTAGCATTTTTTTCTGTTTCGTTATGGCTTTTTCGTGCTCTAGTCGTGCTCTATCAATTATGCAAAACTTTAATCACTGATATGCCAAAGCATGTTAAAGCACTTAAAGCGGCTAAATGAGGTCAAACCAAGTATTAATCAATGTAAGAAAGGATACTTTTGCCATATGTATGAAAATAAATTGATTACCTATCAATAAAATAACTTTATATAACCTTTTTCCCCCCAAATTATAAATTTTCAAGAGCTCCATAATAATTTGATCACTACTGTATAATAGGTTTAATTGAAATAATCATAAAAGTACCGTCAATATTGTTGTTTCATCAAAATATACAAACTTGAATCAGTTTCGAACTGAGATCTGTGAATTTAAAAGCTAATTTTTATTTTATATTAGACCTAATTTATTCTAAGTAAGATATTATTAAAATATATTTATTTTTCTTTATTATTATGATAAAAATGTAAGATAATTATTTATTGAATGTATATGAAAATTTGTTATGTTCACCTTTAGCGCGGAGTGAGCAAGTGTCTGCTGCATATGGCTTGTGAAATTGTTTCAATACTATTATTATTATCATCATCATCATCATTATCATCGTCATCATCATTCTGGGTTAGTAGATGGCATTAGTCTTTCTTGTCTTGAATACAGTAAATAGGAGGTTACTGGACAGTAAATTACGAGCCTACCGTCCAAGAAAGAAGCCTAGGCTTACCAATACCATGATCTAGGCACGTTAATTCTTGGTTAATGCTCATGCTGTTTGGACTTCTGATCAATGGGAACAGGTAAGAGTGGTACATTTACCAGTTATGTGCTTTATTAAGCATAAGTGAACATACTGTATCTACTGTAGTAAGTACATTCTGATTACCTCCTAGCTACGCGTTCATGCTGAAAGAAATAATTTCAAGTCATAATTTGTCTGGCTGTTTAACTGCTGCCACTAGCATTACAGTTCGTTTCAGTACTGCTATAGTGTTTTATATTGTTGCAGGTTGTGTTTTTAGGACGAGTCAACTATTGCAAAACTAAATTTATCCGGAGACAATTTCCACGTCATCGCTTTGTCAGAATAAACTACGAAGAAGTGAGCAAATGAAGTAATTATTATCCCTACATTGCATGGTCCAGTCGTCTTTCAAGCGCCGAACCAAATTGAAGCAAAAATCATCCTGCAATTCTACGAAGATCAAATTAGAGTCAGGTCAATGTGCTGGTGGCGTCATCTCGACTGTTTACCCCACATCTTAAGGAGACATCACTACGACTATACTTTAAAAAAAGCAGCCAACTGGTTACAGTATTGTATCTACTCTTCCAGATAAAAAATGATACATACTGGAGGCGAGTTGTTTAAAGAAAATACCACCCAAAACCAAGGTTAAGAGGGCGTAGGGGAGGAATGAACTCTGTTTTCCGATTGTGGCCAGGGGTTCCTCGGAGCCTGGTTCTCCAACGAGTTTTGCATAAACAGACACATCGATATTCCAGGCTGCTACAACAGTCTTAGATAACGTAGCTTTCATTATAATCGGATTTTAATTTATCTTGAACTTATAATTTGTTCTTAGTCTTTATTAACACATACCATACTTTAGTCAAAGTTACTTTGCTCGATACACTTGCCACCTTTACCTAATATTCACCAACTTGGCTAGGTGACGCTACTTTACCAGCCTAAGCCCAACTACAAATACATGTCTTTCCCAACTCTTATCGCCATCATTCTTACATCATCCGTCGTTGTGATCCTCTTGGAATAGGACTTGGCCCCCTCGCTCTGTACTCATATTGCCTCTTGGAAACAGGAGGCAACGAAAACGGAAGCCAGGAGCAAACACCACCAAAACCATACGACCTGCTAGCATTGAGGTGCACCGGGTCAGGGCAGTCACCGTCGTCCACCTCCACTTCGTCATCTCCTGCCCCCCCCCCTTCCTACCAGAAAGATTAATTAATACCATTTGAGCCATCACCCAAATGACGGCTTAAATATCCCCCTTCCCTTGCCAATCGACTCGCACCGTGGTTGAAACCCTTCACACAGCCTCATTGAAACTATGCCTTTCACTTGACAAGACATAATTGCAGGCCTCGGGAAAAGGAGGTTCGCGGCTTAGCCCGCTGCAGAACCCGAGGTCAAGAGGCTACCTAGAAATGGGCCAGAGTTACGAACTGTAGGGGGTACTAACCATGCCCTGCGGAAATTCCGTCCAAGACCATAGAGGGAATTGCACTAGTCTCTATGCATGTCGGAGGTAACTCTGATTAATCAAAACCCGTCCGAGGGGGCGGCACCCTCAGGTAGGGATTGTTGATTCGGTCCCCTCCTATCATTAAGTCGGCCATGCTTTTTCACCCTCTGAGGAGACCACCCAGATTCATACTCATCATTCTCATCACTCATCTTAGTCTCACTCCGCGGGGTGAGTCCGGCGTTGGGGCGGGGGTCCCCTCTCTGAACCAAATACATAAGACTCTCGCTCTCTGCACACACGCTCACCTACAACATGGCTGAACTCACAACCCTACACTTACGCCACAAAACAGATAACACACCTACGATAACCCACGCTGAAATTCTTCGTCTATCACGAACACTGGACACTCCCATATCTAACATTACCAACACGTACACTGACTTGACACTGAATTTCAGGTCGAAAAACGACGCCCAGCGCTTACACTCACGTGCTAATACCACAGAAAAAAAACACCAAATACGAGTACGATGTACCAACCCTCTATGGCTGAGTTTCAGCACAGAGGAGCTACTCTCCGCCCTCCAGGAAGAGTACGGTGCAGACATGGTACAGGACCTCCATTACATTAAACACAAGTCCTGGACCTTGCTCAGATTATTCCCGGAGAAACAAACAAAAACAATAATAGACCAAGGCATTAAGGTCATTGGCACACATACACACCAATTGGAGAAACAATACAACATTCGCCCTTACCAGTGCCTACGTTGCTACAGGACAGGACACCAAACAAGCTCATGTAAATCATAAGCCGTTTGTTCAAAATCCGGCGTAAAAGGGCACTTTTACACCACTTGCTCACATAACACACTCCGCTGTGCAAATTGTGGCGGCGGACACGTCGCTGTGAGTTTAAGGTGCCTGTACCTTAAACAGAAACGCACTGACGTCATCACAGGGCTAAGGAGGCCGCAACACTCCACACGAAGCACTGACACCACATCTAGCCTAAACAACACCGCGCCACCACCTCCGCTCACAAAACATTCGACGCTGCTGTCAGTGCGCACGGGGCCGCTCACCCCATTTCACTTACTCACACACAAACTAACCCACTCCACCACCACAACAAGTTTAAACGCAACTGGCCATCGTGCTTTCCACGGTGGTAAAAGACATCTGAGGGGGTAAACCCCGCAAATATGCCGAGGCACTAAATCAACTATACGCTGAAAATGGTCTAGGTCAAATTGTCTTTCCGGAGACTCTCTTTGCCCTACAAGACGAACAAAGGAAAACGTACAACCACCCCTCTTTCAGACACCAAACACACGCAACCACCAAAACACAATAACCCACGGCCACCTCTCCGACCTACACCTGCACCACACACCACTGCCCCCCCCTACATCTACTCTGCTCCTATCCTAACACCCTTCCACTCGTTACTCCTCATCTAGTACTTACCCATCCTTCCTCCAATCCTATCCCCCCTCCAGTTCCTACCCCTACGCATTCCCCAGTTCCTACCTCTACTCCCTCCCCAGTTCCTACTCCTACGCCTTCCCCAGTTCCTACTCCTAACCCATCTCCAACTCCCTCTCCCAGCCCTTTCCCAGTTCTTACTCCTGATCCCTCGCCAGTTCCTACCCCTTTCTTCCATGTTCCTGAGACAAACTGCACCCCACGTACTACCCCCCCCCCCCCAGAACACATATATACGCGGTCTTCAAGGAATATTGCACAAAAGGGTCGGGCGATGACCCCCTTCTATTTGCACACATCTTCAACGTTTGCCCTTCAGGCAACGACCTGGACCAGATAAATTCCCCAGAAAGTCTATTTACCTCAGGCGTAGTACACCAAAACGCACGACCGCTGCACCATTCAACACCCGCAACTACACAATCCACACACAACTCTGATACTTCTCCTGTCGCCTACACCGCGCACCACACAGTATCCCCTCCCCGAGACTCTATCAATCCACGAACATAATAATATACCACCTGCACCGATCCATCCCTTAGACTACATTTACTCAACACGCTAAAAGATTTGACAGCGTAAGTACAAGGCAATATTCGCATTCAGCAAAGGAAAGGCCAAAGCAGTGTTGGAGGGTGACTCCCTTCAGTATACACAATCATTCAATCAGCTCTTAAAAATAAAGGAATTAGAGGAGATAGACTTCCCAGAAAGTATATTTCCTTCAATCGTTGAACACACAAACGTTAATACGCCATAACACCCAACACATGCACCTACACAACCAACACATATCTCTGTACATTACCTGGCATAAAAACACGTACTTGAGTAATGTCTACCTATACAACGCGCTCGATACAAATCAGGGATCAAGCACGAAAACAACACCATACTACACAACATCACGAACACGCGCCCTAGGTACGGACACCTCTCCTCCACGAAAACCCAGCCCTCATTCTGCCCTAGTTACGTGCCCCTTGAGACACATGCATACATGACACCCCGCACCGGTGTATAGTCCCCGGGCTTTTTACCTCCTCCTATCCTATCATAAGTTAATTTCCGAACCGCTCCTCTTTGAGTAAAAGATCTCCTACCGCACAGGAGTCCCTTATCTTTTGTTTTCTATACAAAGATTCATTCATTCAACTCTTATCATCATTCGTCGCTGTGATCTCGATATGTGCTCACGTGCTCTTCGGCTCATCTTTTTGGAAACAGGAGGAAAGAAAACAGAAACCCTGACATAACGTCTATAGCCGCAAATTCGTTCGAAGGAACGCTCTGACCTTGAGGCAGACTCAACAGCCAGCCGGCAGCAGATCGCCCTGACCCCCCCCCCCACTCAATAAAAATACGTTTATTTCCGTGCAAATTATCACTTTTATGATTAGCTAACCCCCCCACCCCCACCCCACCCATATCCTGCCGCGATTTTGCTTCGTGAACGTAACTCGCATACACAGTTGCGTCACAACTACGCCGCTCTACTTAGAAAGGGCATAATTGTGAGCTTTGGGGAAAGGAGCCTTATCCCACTGCGGAACCCAAAGGAAGGGACAACCTGGACTTTGACTCAATTACAACACGGGAAGGATTAACACCCTGCCTGCCAGGATTACAGAGCGAGATACTGCCGTCTCGGTGTTATTCCAAATTTAACCGAGAAATAACCACAATTCAATAGAAGTGGCGGCCTCCCAACTGGAGTCACAAGATTTAGGCTCCAGCCATCATCAAGTTTGCTATGTTTTTACACCCTCTGAGGAGCCCATTCAAGTCCATATTCATATCATTTCATACTTCATCACACATCAGCCATGTTCATGGGGTGATCATTGGCGGGACGGGGAACCCCATTCAAGAAAAGAAAATTTAAAAAAAGTAAAAATCCTCAACACACACATAACACATACAATAAACACCATTAGCGGCGAGACCACTCTCAGCCTTACAAACACTGAAAACAAAGCATGCACACTTCCAATACCAGAAATACTCAGACTATCTAACACACTTGACACCCCAATCACAAATATCATAAATACACGAACAGCACATATACTAATATTCAGATCATCTGATGACTCCCAGAAGTTTCGCACAAACGCACAAACAACACTGGCAGAAAAGCAATATCACACGTGGTGCCAGATGCAATCACATGCATACACCAAGTACGGAAACGCCGTACCAATCCACTACGGTTAGAATTCACTGACGAAGACCTCATTACTGAACTCAGGTCTGAATACGGCACTGGGATGATCAGAGAACTACACTACAACCACACCAAACAATGGGCGTCCTAACAAACTAACACACGCTCACGCAATCAGGCAACAATTCCATATACGCCCCCAACAATATCTCCGCTGCTACAAAGCGGGACGCACAACCAACACTTGTCTAGTATAACACATCTGCTCAAAATGCGGCGTGAAAGGCCACTACCACATCGCTTGCACTTTCTTTACATTTTATACACCGCTTGCACAAACACAATATTCCTGTGCATCAACTACGTTGGCAATTAGACCCCAGTGAATCTGAAATGCCCATATTTCCACAGAAAAGCGGTTTACAGCCATTTCTGGGTCGCGCAGGACACAATACGCTCCCTATTACAAACCTTGCGTGCCCCCCTCCCTAATGAGATCCTTTGCTTCTACTTACGTAGCTATGGGGAGCACGTAACCCCATACCCCAACCCCAGACTCACACCTACTGTGCACGAACACTCAATCACTCATTACTGGTACACACACTTCACCTGAAAATACACACATGATGACTGAACACACACCACCCACACTTACATCAACACTTGCTACACACACACTTTATACCAGCCTACCAACTTTCGCCTATCCCACAAGCACACAACTGACAGATTCCAAGATGAATCTGGCCAATGTGCTTTCAAAGGTGGCACATGACCTGTTGGGAGGTGACCCTCGCCTCTAACCACCCTCTTGAATCAGCTATTTGACGCAAATGGAATAAGCCGTATCATCTTTCCTGAGAAGATATTTGCCACCATCCAGAAAGAACCCCTAAAATAGAAGGCCAGCCCTCTTGCCCACACCAATAAACATACCAATCCAATTCATCGACACCGCACCTGGCCACCCCCTGTCCACCTACCCCACACTCCCTCCCCGTTCCTTCGCGCCCCACCTCTACTATATCCACTCCAGCCACTGCTTCAACCTCTGTCCTTACTCCTACTTCACTACCCGCTCAGGTTCCCGCCTCATCACACTCTGCCCTCTTCTGTTCCTATGCCACTCCTCACCCCAATCCCTGCTTCCATTAGGAAACCAACACCTACAACACAGGCTTCTGCACCCCCATCTACACACACGAAACCTACTCCCCCCCCCACTCACATCACCTGTAGACACCCCATACCTGTCCATACTCCCAAAACTGTTCCACCTTCTACCCTTACCACACTACCAAACGAGCATCACCAGTCTCAGACACCCACTCCAAACCGAAAACTCATTACCGAGCCCCTTGCTGCCTTGCCCGAATGTTAGGACATAGTTAGTTGTAAGGCTTCACGTTCGCTGCGCCCTCGCCTAGAATAGGTCGTTTGAGCGTAGTGCAACTTAACGTATAAGGTTCGTAAGGTGTTCGCCACGCCGTCTCTAACTGGGTACTAAACACACAACACCCTAACATAATACTTCTGAACTCTACCAGGTTACACCCCTCAAACACTAGGCTTCGCATTTTAGGTTACCACACATATCTAACCACACTTCCGCTACATTTAGGTTCGGCGATCCTAATTAAACGCACTTTACAACACTATCTCATAGACACAAGGGACGACTCCTTTATAGCCTGCAAAATCAATGCAGACACTGAACCAATCCTAGTTGCCACACATTACACACCACCCCGTCTACAACTACACATATGAAGATCTCCCACTCCGGGCGCTCTTAAAACCATAATCATCCACTCTTCTTCCTTGGGGACCTAAACGCACATCATCCCACACTTTTTACCAACACAACAAAGGAAGCGGGAAGCTACCTGGCCCGTGCCTTGCAGCGATTTTGCTGCGAACACATTGGCCCACCCTTCCCCACATTCTCCAGCCAGCGCGGTGGGACCTCATCCCCCAGACGTAGTCCTTCATAATGACCACGCCACAATATTTCACACCTACCTAGTCCCGAGTCCCTATGTACTATCCTACCACATTCACATATGTCTCACACCACGAAACCAGATCCACACAACTAGACGACCACTGAAGGGTTCTCATGAACACCATAATAACAACCCGTAACACCTATACGTCACTTAAAATATACAAATGCATAAAACACTTCACTTTCTCAATACATACCTAAAGACTCATCCCGATATATAATAATCACTATGGCATAGGCCCACGAAAACGTAATATTACATTCCTCCGTGCCCGAATCCTACAGTGCGTGGTGCGGGATCGGAACCGTCAGCGGAGCGAGATCATCCACATTTCGGAGGATGCTCGCTGTGCTAACCCCTCCTTCTTCTGGCAGCACGACAAGAGAATGATGGTCACAGACCCACCCAAGCCCATAAAATTACAAATAAACAACTAAACACTCAAAAACACGGATATCCTCGAAGCATTTAAGTCCCACTGGGACCAAGTACACACACATTGTTAACCCTAACCACACGCACAAGAGCACTTCCAAGAAGTTTAAGAATGGTGCCGGCTCCATGCCAACAGTTGGAACCGGCAACCCCTGATTGAAATGGAAATGCTCGACAAAATCCACACTAACCACTCCAATCACCATCGAGGAAAAAAAAAAAATAAAAGCCACACAAAAACGAGCACCCGGCTCTTGTAGCCTCCCGACCAGAATCATTCATAGCCTGCCTGAAAACATCTACCGAACATTAATACACCTCTGCAACGCCTCCCCAGCCTCTGGGTATTTTCTCAAAATATTCAAGGTCTCACACAACATTCTACTCCACAAACACCACAAAGATCCAAACTAGCTACAGATCAATTGGGCAAAATACTAGAACTTATGGTGAACACCCGCCTTCGAAACTTTCTGGAGGAGGGGAACTAGTTCTTTTCCTGTCAGTACGGCTTCAAGAGGGGCCGGTCCACCGGATCGGTGATCACTATCGTTCACGACATCATACAAAAAGCACGAGAACAAAACACTTACTATCAGCAAGGATGCCGAGAAGCCTTCAAAAGAGTGTCGCACGAGGGACTCCGTTGGAAACTTGCCAACAACACGGAGTTGCCTCTCTGCACCAGAACGCTCATATCGCACTACCAAATTGACAGGGAGCGATACATACGATACAACTCAAGATCACGCCCATTCACGCTGCGCGCTGGAGTACCTCAGGGCAGCGTGATGGCACACACACACTCTTCATATTCTACATGAACGGCACTCCACGTCCAGAACAAAACTCCACACACACACACACACTAGCGTATGCGGACGACGAAACCATCCTCGTCCCTAGCGTGCGCCCTGACATTTTTTGCCCGTCGGGCACAAATAATACTAAACGAGAAGACCGAGTACGATGACATGTGGCTTATAACCACTAATCCTCAGAAGACACAGGTGACACTATACGGTGCGCAAGACCACTCCATGCAAAACATACAAATATATGATCACATACCCAACCAACAATACGCAATCCCCATAAGTCTCCCATACAATCCCGTACCAAATACTCGGAGCAACATTTGAAAAGTACTTACACTTTCACACACACCGTCCTAAACACCACACAAGCCAAATTCAAACGAATAAACAACACGCTGAACAAGTTTTACTCCAACAGTAA
Organism: Ceratothoa steindachneri; assembly: GCA_963969495.1. Taxonomy (NCBI): domain Eukaryota; kingdom Metazoa; phylum Arthropoda; class Malacostraca; order Isopoda; family Cymothoidae; genus Ceratothoa; species Ceratothoa steindachneri. Next base: position 7,802,156 of record OZ018317.1, on the reverse strand, counting down.
AAAGATGCAGCTATACCTATACAAAACACTAGTTATACCAATACTTACATACGCACCAATCGCACTAACGGCCGCAACTACGCATGACAGAGGATCGCACAGCGCATACAGAACTCTGCTCTGAAGCGCCCTATTCGCTCTCTACTGTACACGAGAATGTCAACACTTCACGACATAAACAAACTCACTCCTCTAAAAACCTACACCTTCACAAGACTAACCCGACAACTGGGGAAACTCGAGAGAGACCACATTTACAACCATGTACACCACATACAATACGCCGCTGCTTGGGAACGTAAATTCATAGCAGCACGACACCACCAGCCCCCTGAACCATTGCACACCTAAATAGCAGCATTTCATGACGTTTTCTTTAATTCTGTAGATATACCGCCCCTCCGAAGTGCCCCAGACACTATCGAGGGACGAAAGCGTGTGACCAAAAAGTCTCTAAAGGTCCACACTACTGTATGTTAAGCAGTCACTATAGCGCTGCACTCAGGTACAATTGAATTGGGAGTAAGGTAAGGACTTCTACTTAGAATGCGATATTCTAGGTTGGCTCTTTAAAATGAAATACGTTTGCCAGGTTCGTCTCAAGGGTTATTCAAAAGATAAACACTTCTACAAAAATAAATTTTAATACAAATAATAAGAACAAGGTGACAGATAAATATGGAAATCTAAATAATAATCAGTACGATCCAAGAATATTATGACAGGCAAAAATGAAGGAAACTAGGTCCGGGAAAATATATATGTGACCCAATAAGTTGGATTGAATGAAAGATTAAACCAAGTTTATTGGCGATAAACCAAATGAGGAATTCTTCCTAGGACTGGGAACGAAGAAATGGAACTTACGAGGAAAGGACTCCTGGTTACCTCTTGAGGATGAACTTGGGATGTGGAAGACCAATGGCCAGGTCTTCGTTGATGGGGTCTCTATGCGAAGGCGTCCAGAGAAACTTCGAAGGCGGTTGAGATTACTTCGGCTCCAGAGAGAAATAATCACAAAATTGAGATTCGTCTGCGGACGGCAGGAAATCACAATCAATGTAGTGAGACGAGAGAAACCCAGAACAATCTTTCGGGGTATAAACGGGATTCCGTAATCTTCCTTTGATCAGGGCGAATTACACGAAGACGATCTGCTGAGGAGATCACAAGGGCGAGGGGATCACTTCACGGGAGATAGATACTTAGGTCAGGACGGCAAGGAGCTCGGGTTCTCTCTATCTGGTGAGGATTTGCAGACATCACCTTAAATAGGAGCCATAGCCATGATCCAGAGAGGGCTTCACGCACGATGGCCTGCCAAGGGGATACCGGATGCGGCTTAAGCAACCATGGACCTTGATAATTTCGGGTATCGGCGAGACGAAAGGGAATTAAGCGGGATTCCTAAGGGATATCGAACGCAGCTTAAGCAAACATGAACCTTGATAATCTTGAGCATCGACGAGGCGAAAGGAATTAAGAGATTTCCTTCTATCCCAAGACGGGGAAGATGGGCATGGCTGCCATCAGGAAGCGGGACAGCGCTATCAAACTGGGGGGAAGACGGTGATAAAGCACCCCAAGTTAAACACAGCTGCGTTCATCTGTCTTGACCAGAGAAATTCTGTGTGATAACGGCGTATTGAGTTTCATGCTTCCACAGACACTAAGCCACCACGTTTCGGCGATCGGGGCAAGCTGTTGATCAAGTAAGACATATCCTCCACTCTCGCCAGTCCAACACCACTATTTTAAAACATACCGAGACATACTTCGCACCGGTGTATAACCACCGTCCTATCTCCCTTCTGCCATCCCCTCATGTTATTATCAACCGCTCCTCTCTGACTAAATCATCTAATGTGCTACCACAGTGATCCCACTCTTTTCTTTCTATACTTGCCTTGCCTTGCCAACTTTTACTATCCTCACCCCAATCCCGATCTAAAACTATTCCGCTATTCCACTCCGCAGCAGGGCCACCAAGAGGATAAATAGTATTCGGTACAACACAAAATTTGGGCCCCCTCCCCAGGTTTCAAAAAACAAGGGGCACATATATACTTTATTTGACAGTATGCACAATAATTATTTCTTTTTGTAGATGTTCATACTGTATATTAGTAACCAATTTCTTTAGTTAAAAAAATCATATAAAATGCAGAACAAAAAATATCATTAGTAGCAATTCTTTTAATAGTAGCGCGACTTCTGGGCCATCCTGTACAATGGACAATAAAATATATTAAAAAATAATCATATACTGATTAATTCTTTTCGAGCTTTCATGGCATCACTATTTTTGATGACATCATCAAATTGGATTTTTCGTGCAAGTTTACATTCCCCATGTTTGATGAAACATGTTTTGCTTCATTCCATATTTTCTTCCAGTTCCCACGAAGATCTCGCAAACTTGCTATAAACTCGTTGGCATTTGTGACTTCAACATCAACTGTAGCATGTCTTGCTTGCAAAATCTTGTTACATTTCAATTGGTGCTAAAATCTTGAGCCAAATTGCTGACATAATCACAGAAGTAAACGATGAGACATACTTAATAGCACCATGTATCTCAGTCCTTGTTTTAGGTGCCAGATTTAATGTTAAAAGTTCTTCAAGTGCAGCCCGAATGCTGGTAAGGTTTGCTGCAAATGGTTTTACACAATCTATTCTCAAAGACCATCTCGTATCAGACTTGTTGTGAAGCGAATGATTTCCCGTCTTGTTCAGAAGAATCTCTCAACGTCGTGGACTAGAGGTGAAGAGAGTGTATGTTGTCTGAATTGTTTCGAAAAGTGTGATGGTTTCAGCGCAACATTCAGCAGAGTCTGTTTCACATAAATTGAAAGTATGGCATCCACAGAGTGAAAAGATTGCCAAAGCGTTTTTTAAACAGAAGACGTCCTTGTACCCCTTTGTATGTAATATTAGATACATTGTCGTAACTTTGCTCCCTGCAATCTGAGAAAGTGATGTTGCTCTGTTTCAATGTTTCCAGTACCATTTTTGAAATATTGTTTCCAATTTTGTTACTGCAATTAATAAACTTCCAAAAATCGCTCCTCAATAACACAAGATGTCGTAGTATAAAGTCAGTTTGTTCAACATGAGAGGAGTCTGGTGTTGCATCCACCATAATTGAAAAGTATTTCGAGAAGCTTCTTTCAAAGAGAATTTGTTGTGCAACAAGTTCTGAACAAAGAGAAACAAATTAAAAAACGGGTGTGAGCCGAACGTTTTGTCTGCGCAGCGATAACAAAGACAATTGAAACAGCTGTGCATACACTGGATTTGATAGATATGGAAGTCTGACCCACCAATATTAACATGGATCCTCGAAATACGAAATTTTATGTTACTACATATATTGGCTTGATAGAAATCATATTTACAAATTCGAACACCCTCTCAGTATACACACGCCTACACTAAATACACACACATACCTTCTGATCAAAGAAGCTCCGCCCAGCTCGCGGATTGGAGAAACGGAGACGCACCTCTAATACTTCGTTAGAATAAAAAGGCTTGTAATAAACACACTAGGACAGTCTGAGAGAGAAAAATACAAGGAACACTGAGTCTGTTAACACCGATAGCCAATTACAAGGACGTGAGCACACTTCGAACCAAGAACTCAGCGATTTCACTTGTCAGAACTGAGGTGGCTATAAGACCAAGATTAAAATATACAAAACCCCCATTTTCTTCTAATTTCCTTACCTCTGCCAAGTAATAAGCCGGTTATACAACAAACCGGCTTACACAACAGTGGATACACAACAGACATCTGGAGCTTTCAATGGGAGTCGGATTGAATTCTACAGCCTAACCAGCAGCTGCCGTAAACCCCAAGCCGAATCATACAATTCATTCCACCTACCATATACGGGTGGCCTACCTATAAGTCCTGTGTCCTTATTCTAAGCTTCTTTATACTGCCATTTCCCTTTGTAAATGAGGTTGCTCAGTTAGTTAGACAAATTTGCAATCTCCTTTACGCTTCTCCCGGCGTGGATGGACGCGAGTATGGTGTAGCGTTTTGCGATTTCAACTGATATTTTCAAAAGAACCCGCTTATGCTGTTCCTCACGCGAAAGCTAAACGCATACTGAGCGTGTCCAAAGTAAAGTAACCTACATTGGTGCGGTAATTAGCCCTTAGCACACTTTCAACTTTGTATCGATTTACCTTCAAATATAAGAAAACAAGTAAAAAACGAACAAAATAACTAGAACTACCTGTGCGTCGACAAGAAATTGTTCAATTATAAGATGGTCTTTGATTCTGATAAGGAGGTAAATAATTAGCAGTTAAGGTCCTTCCAAGGGTACGGCCATCATTATAGTTTAGAGGGAGGGAAGAAGAAAAGCGGCGAAAGTAGACAAATAGAAAATAATAAACATAAAATAAAACAGTAAACATCTGATTAAATTCATTGACGTAAAACAGAAAGAGGGAAAAAGAAAATGAAATAGTAGAGATATTAATTACTACCGATCTGCTTTCATTTGAGTTACCTTTTATTTCTCAGTAGGGACCTGCTGATCAACGTGGGACTCGAACTATGGCTATCTAAATCGTATATAATAGCGACTTACCACCTTTGATGTGACTTAACTTTGTTGTAATCGGAAGTAGTGTTTACCACTCGGCTAGACCGTACTCCATAAGGTAAAAAAAGAGAATAATAAAAATAAAAGGATGAGAAGTAGCAACAATCATTAGCTAAAAGCAAAATTGAACAAATTAATGAAACAATTAGCTGAGTAACCATTGAATATTCTTGTTACAAAATGTACAAAAAGTTATGCGAATTGAAAATAAATAAAACTTATTATCAACCTTAAGACGAGGAATGGACGAGTATTTGTTTTGTCCTCGTATTTTCTCTAATTTGTGGCTTAATTTTGGATACATAACATCATATAATGGAAGACGGTTTTGTAATTTAATCTTGATATCATCCGCGCCAAAAATCCTATCTCACAAAGATAACTCGCTTCAAATGGACTTCCGAGTTTTTGTTTATCTTAAATAAATAAAAATACATAAATCTAACTCTTTATATTTACGTGAATCTTATTTTTTAAGAGTTGCAAAAACTTCATTCAAACAAAGACTTCATCAGGCGCTCTTCAACAAGATTGAAGGCGCCAAGCGAGGAAGAGCTTTACGCATCAAGCAAATCATTCCATATTTTTGGACCAAATATCGAAAAGCACCATCGATCTAGTAATACCGAGGCCTACCATGAACAAGCAGTATTGGGACAGAGCCGTTAAGTATAGGCCTGAGAGCACCACCAATCATGTAATACCGAGGCCTATCATGAACAAGCAGTATCGAGACAGAGCCGTTAAGTATAGGCCTGAGAGCACCACCAATCATGTAATACCGAGGCCTACCATGAACAAGCAGTATCGGGACAGAGCCGTTACGTATAGGCCTGAGAGACCGGGAAAGGCTCTGGAGGGTTGCAGGTAGGAATGGCTAAGATATTTAAGATCTACGTAATATGTAATAAATGGGACCTTGAAGATGATTCTGGGTCGAATGGGCAGCCTTTGTAGTTCACGGTGCACGGGGGTACGCATGGGCGAAACGTCCTCGGCTCATAAGAACACGGACTACAGAGTAGGGAGTAGGAAAAGGTGGAGAGTGAAGCTTTTGATCCAGGGAGAAGGGAGTTACAATAATTAAAATGCGATGAAACGAAAGCGATCTTAAAACTAAAGCTATTGTCATCGAATATTCAGGTGGAAGCAGGGGGAGGGGGGATTTGCAAACATCAGCAACATGTTCTTTGAAAAATAATTGACTCCCAAAGGTGAGGTCAGATTTTTTATTCTGTCGTGTCTTTACAACGAGCGAGATCCAGAGGAGTGTTCACCAGTATGTCTTAGTTTTGACATTTTTTTTTCAGAAAGTTTTCTGAGAATCATTCAGTAATGGTATCAGATGGAATATTTTTAATACTCCCAGTATTTAGTTATAGTAGATGAGTAACAATGATTTTTTAATTGAGTTGATACGAAAATGCCACCATAAACTTAATTAATTGCTAAAATCTTTTAATGAGATCCAGAATAAGCATAACCTGATTCCATAGTCTCGCATAGGTAAAACAAGGTCTGCTGACCAAAGTCGCATGCTCTCGCTTATTTTGATTTATGACCTTACTACCTTCAAAACCTTTAATATTTTACCTTCTAACCTTGTGAGGACCTTGACAATCATATCATTCCAAAGAGAATGTAAAGGAATATAGAGGTTTCAAATTTCGTTAGAATCCGACCGGAGAGTTATGATGTTATTGCCAAAAGAAAATAATTCCTGGGCTAACCTTGGGAGGACCTTGGCAGTTATATCATTCAAACGAAAATGTAAAACAACATAAGGGTTTCAAATTTCGTTAGAATCCGACCGGAGAGTTATGATGTTATTGCCAAAAGAAAATAATTCCCGGGCTAACCTTGGGAGGACCTTGGCAGTTATATCATTCAAACGAAAATGTAAAACAATATAAGGGTTTCAAATTTCGTTAGAATCGGTCAAATAGTTACAATTTTATCACCAAAACAAAAAAAGAAAAACGGGGACCGACCAACCGAACGATATAGTGAGATATAGAGTCGCACGCAACTAAAAACAGATTGCGATTGCGGATTGCGGTGTCCACCTCTGCTAATTAACGAGTTCATTCTTTGCCCCACTCATATAAAATTCGGCCTTTTGTTACATTCCTTCTTCTGGGGTTAATGTGAATGCTTAAAAAAGAGAAGTTCTTGGAACATTATTCACCTCAATAGCGCAGCGATGTATCATCTAGTGTGGGAGCAAAACTTCGTTTTACGTAACTTGTCGAACCATATATGAAAATTAAGAATAAGTTCTAATCTTACGGGTCCCTGTCAGTATAGACGCCACTTGCCTCCTCCCGCTTAGAAGCAGGATCAGGTTTCAAAGAATTTACTAAATCGAAGATATGTTCACATATCGTCGTAGTCTTATTAACCCTTTGACAGAAGAGGAATGCTTTCTTCATCACACTTGTGTACGTACCACCTGAGCGCCACGATAACTGAGCGCAGCTGTTAACATCAGTTAATTTGCCAATTTGAAGGGCAAACCTGTTACATTGCTTTGAATTTCTCTGCATTATTGATTGTTCGAAATATGTTTGGACTCAACTTGCGTGATATATCTGACAAAATATCATTTATAGTTTGACGCATTTTGATCGTCAAATACAAGAACTAGGTTTAATAAGCTCTCAAATGCGTGTTGTTTTTAGTTTTCTCTAATAATTACGTTGTTTAAAATACCTATGTAAGAGGCAAGTTGACATCTAAACAAGATAGTTCCATTGTCTTTTTTCCTATAAAAGAAATCAATACTTGGGATAATTTACAAATCGCAGTGAACCTTATTTACAGTGAGATGACAAGTATTTTCACACTAAATTTTTTAATATTTCGTGCTTTCGTTTGCTTAGAAAACTCAGTAAACATATTTAACAGAATAAATACACATAAGAAAGATTTGCTTTGTATATAACAATTACTAATAAATAAAATTTAGAAAATGAAAAAGCATTCAACCACTCTAATAACATGCAGAAATATTGTTATTAAATACAAAGAGTTTATAAAATCTATGAAAGGGGTAAGATTGAAGCTTCGAGAAATTTCTGGAAACTAAACTGATCTAAATTGCCGAATATCAGCACCATCATTCATTGATAAGAGGACATAGTAAAAATACGTTTGCTTTGTTCCTGCTATACGACAGCAAATAATTAAACTCCATTTAAATGGATTATCCACTGGGAATATTTCTGAGTGAGTTGAAGTGCCTTATGCAACTGTAGGTTCTATAATTCGTAAGCATCGCGAGTCGGGAATCACCTCCAACATGTCAAGAGTCGTGGCCCCTCGCATGATTAACGATCGGTCTCAACATTACACGTTTCGAAAGCTAAAGAATAATCCAATAATTACTATGAAACAGCTATAAAGACACCTGGAATTTTCAAGGACTAAAGTGAGTAAAAGAACTATTAGTAGGGAGTTCTATCATAATTTTCTGCATTATTTCACTCCCAGCAAAACTCCACTTCTTATTTAAAAACATGTAGCGAACCGTTTAATGTTTGCCTTCGAGAATCTTGAAAAGGGAAGTGAATTTAGCAATAATGTTATATGGTCAAATCAGACTAAAATATAATTTTTCGGCCAAAATGAAGCTCGTCATTTTTTAGGTGCGGAAGGAATTGCCTATGATCCCAGGCATACCACCCCAACGGTGAAACACGGATGATGTAGTCACATAGTTTCGGCTGCTTTACTGCACATAGCGCACTAGAACTTTACATCATTGCTGGAAAAATTGTTGGTGCTACATATCGAAAAATACTAGAGGAAAAGCTGCTCCCAATTGCGAAAAAAATATACGGCCAACATCAATGGATATTTCAGCAGGACACTGATCCTAAGCACATGGCCAAATTACACGAGGAATGTTTTAAGGAAAGAAAAATAAAATTCCTTCTATGGCAAAGTCAATCGCCAGACCTCAATCCTATTGAGCATTAAGTGGCGAACACTGAAGGCTGCAATTCGAAAGAGAAGCTTATAGAACCTTAGGTTTTTGAGGCAGATTTGCGAATAGGAGGGGACAAAGTATTAAAAATGATTGCGAAAAGCTAATATCTACCTAAGAGAATCATCTTCGTGCTGTTATTGCAAACAAAATTTAGGATAAGAAATCTTAAAGCTTACTAGTAGGCTAGATTAAAAAAATAAAGACCCAACATGTAAATAACAAATAACAAAGATAAACTGAAGAAAGACTAAGCACAGGCTAAAAAAACAAACGACCTACAAAAAAGAAACGAGTGAAATAAAATAGAGGAGGCCAGCCTCCTCTTAAAAGTCGTATAGTCCACAAGTCTGTGTGCAAGAACACGTCCCAAGCACAATGGACAAGCGGTAGCGGCATCACTCGTCCAGGTGCCGGGACTGGTAAGGTGCGCGAAGATCACCCAGACAGGAACATTCAACAAGAATGTGCCGAACACTCTGGGGGACAACGCAGTCATCACATTAAGGCGCTGGTAGGCGAACGCTCCATCAAATGGCGGTGCATCCCGCGAGTGTGTCCAATTCGGAAAGAAACCAGAACCCGTCGCGGCATTGGGGGGGGGGGGTATTTCCATGCGAGCAAACACGGCGCAATGGCACATAACTATAAGTTCCCCTCGACCATCTCCCATCTTCTTTGCCAAGCAGCCCGTCGAGCTGCCCGTTTTTCTGCCATGTAATCCCACGCGTTCATTCCCCGCAATTCAGTACATGCCCAGGAACACAGCAGAAGATAATGTCGACCTCCGCCCGGCTCGCCAAAACCGTGGCGTCACGAATATCGCGAACCAGGGGATGCGGAAATTTGGGAGCAGAGGCGTGGCGACAAATAGTCAAAGGTGGTACCCCCCAGGGTGGCGTCCTGGGCAGAACCAGGGGCGTCACCGACCGGAGAGCTATACCGAGCTCTCAAAAGAGTTTCCTAGCCCTAAACCCAAAGAGCTTAGGGTACGACTGTTGCCTCTCGGCGGCATAGGCACCGTCGAGATGAGCTGCGGACGCAGGGAGGGCTTTTGGCGACTAAGCACTGTGCACGGCGCAAAGCAAGTGGCATCTCCCTAGCATCGACAAGTAGGCTCTCAATGGGCGTCGTGAAGAAGGCATCGTTCACCAACCGAATGCCGGTGTGGTAAAACGAGTCAACCTTCCGCAATACACGCTCGGGTGCGGATGCATAAAACTCCCATTCGTAGTCGAGCTTCGAACGAACAAAGGATCGATAAAGAAGTAAGGCAGTTTCCCTATCAGCGCCCCAGACGTTGAACGTCAAAGAGCGAAGAATATCCATGGCGCGGGTACAAGAGACCCTAATAATGCGAATATGAGCTTCCCAGGTGAGGCGTCGGTCAAATACAAGACCAAGTAAACGGTGCGAGTCTACCACTTCCAGGCGAACCCCATTTAGAAACAAGTCTGGGTCAGGATGGAGCCGCAGATGTCAGGAGAAGTGTACCACTTTAGTCTTGGCCAAGGACAACCGAAATCTTTGCGCTTCGGTATAGCGAGAAACGAAGTTCACTGCCTGTTGCAGTTGATACTCAACAGTTGACATCTGGGCAATGCAAAAAGAGATCGAAAGGTCGTTCACATAGAGCGTAGCAAGAACATCTTCCAGCAGCACCGGGGTGATGCATTTGATGCTCAGGGCAGAGAGTGTGGCACTGAGGACACTTCCCTGCGGGAAACATTCTTACTGTTCCAATGGGCCGGAGAGGACTCACCCAAGTCGTACGCAGAATCGAGGATCTCGCAAAAATTCAGATATAAAGAATCGGAGACTTTCCCTCGCCCCCATCTTGTGGAGAGTTTCCATGATACCGTTTTGAAATGTGGTATCATAGGCTTTCTCCAGATCGAAAAACACCGAGGCGTAGTGCTGTCTAAGAGTAATATTTGATTAATGAAAAGTAATACAAAACTGCAACAAACCCACTAGTATTCTCCTCCTAATCAAGTTTTTATTTCCTGTCTTACAAGTGCCCAATGTGGCCACCACCTGTACCAAGTGCGATATAATACGATAATAGAATTCCTCCTAGACTGGTATCAGAATATCACGAGCCACTTTTTGCTTGGCCTACGAGATCCCCAGACCTCACTGTGTGTGACCTTAAAAATCGAATAACAACAGTGATCAACTCAGTGGATTGTGAGCTGATTAAACGAGTATGGGACGTTTCGTTCTGGAGGAAGACTACTGAGGGTAGGGGATACTCGTTATCCACTTCTACCATCTGAATCGGTTTAGCTGGGTATACCGCGTTCCCTACTTTCTTCTTCGTCCATCGTCACCCCATTTGGCTGTGTTTTCATCTTTATTTTTCTTTCTTCTGCTTACCTTTCCATCTTTATTCTTCTTTCCTCGGCTTCTTTTCCGCTTGCGCTAGATCTCTTTCCACCTGTATTCTCGTTTCTCCTGCTCTCTTCCTATCTTTATTCTTCTTTCTTCTGCTTCTTTTTCCATCTACATTCTCCTTTCTTCGTCTTTTCTTTTTATCTGTATTCTTCTTTCTTCGGCTTCTGTTTCTATCTTCATTCTTATTGATTCTGTTTCTCGTTTCCTCTGTATTAGTCTTTCGTTTGTTTTACTTCCCCTCGGTATTCTTCTTTCTTCGGCTTCTATTTTCCACTGTATTCTTGTTTCATCTATTATTCTTTTCATCTATATTCTTCTTTCTTCTACTACTCTATCACTCTGTATTCTTCCTTCTTCTATTTTTCTGTCCATCAGTATTCTCCTTTCTTTTATTTCATGATCGCGTACTCGTTCTCTCTCTTCTGCTTCCCTATCTGCTTGTTTGTCTTCTCGTTCCTGGACGTAGGCAACTAGTTCCTTGCCCCTTAGTGCCAAAGTTTGGGCTTGTTGGAGGAATCTGTCAAACGCTTATTTTTTACCTCTGTCTGTTAGTCCAAAAACTCACCGATATGCTCAAGGTACTTATGCAACCTCGAACAAGTAGCGCGCTGCCTAACTCACCCTTATCCCAACACTTTCTGTTAATTGGAATACTACCAAAAAAATAATTAATAACATTAACGGGCTAATCACCGACAATTAACCACAAATTTATAGACCGACCTTTTTATGTTTAACTTTTCCTATATTATTATTATTACGTAATTTTAATCTTTGAAGATTTCTAGTGCCAAGAGCAGGGTTTCGAGGATTGAATTAAATACTTCTAAACAAAATATGTCTTTAATTACCACATAAAAAAGTGAAAGAATAAACCAAACTATACAGCTAGGAATTAAACGAGTTTAAGTGAGACTTACTAATTTAATGGTTGACCCAAAGCTCACTTTAATATTGGACGCTAATTGACCTTCAACAAATAATGGAATTTCTTTATCTTTAAAAGAACCACACGTGAATCCGTCTGGAGACTGACCTTGGCCTAAATTTTGATGTAGACGCAAGAATGGGGTTTTTTTGCGGCCAGGCGCGTGGATGCGTTCACCGACACTCCAGCTGTTTGGTTGGCGCCGGGATAGGCTTGAAGCAACAAGTGATTTCGGTGCGGGCGACGGATGGCGTTAAGCACGTTGTCTTAGTCAGATGATTAAACAACGGGACCGTGAAAGTATGCTTCTTCCAATTTTCTGGTTAATCTTGGAATGATTCGCACTGACGAGAGATGAGCAAACGAGTGAATCCTTTTACGAATGGGGAGTGTTTGAGGGAGTTCACTTTGGGGTATTCCTCAATGGCGAGGACTATCTCTGGGTTTCGTTGTAAACCGGGATCGGAGGTTTCTCTGACGAGAAGTGATTGAGCTTGTTTCTCAATACTAGCTAAACTAAATTTCGGTGTGACCACCAGAAACTGCCTCATCATGAGCTTCTTCTGTGTTGCTTTCTTTGGGTTGCCGGCACTTTAGCCGGACTTCGTCGTCTCTATCGCTAACTCGATCTTCCTCTTTTCTTCTACAGTTATCTGCCTATATACTTCACTACCCCACTAGGGGGAAGGGAAGGAACGGGGATGAGGTTTTAGGAATATAGCCTCCTCCTTTAACCGCGCTTCTCCGAGCGTCTTTCACTTAGCCCTAAAGACATCTTCTGGCTTTTGGTCGACGCTCCTCTAATTTCGTCTATGAAGTGAAATTAAATACTAATCTGATGATTCGAGCATCTCGTGGTTGTAGGGAGGCCTTTCGGGTGGTTCTCGATGCGAGGGAAGAGAGGGGGGAGGGGTTAATTAATCGGGTTACGCTGCCAAATGCCAGGATGTTGTAGTGATAGAACAGGGCCTTGCGTTTTAGGGTGGGATATCGATTTCCCTACTATATATATACGGTTATTTTTCGCTTTATGCCCGCCCTCGAATTTCTTGGTCGCTTTGTTATAAATACCTCTATTTATAAAAAAAATACGCCTCAAAAAAATCGGTTACATAGGGGTTTATATAGTTTAGTTTTTTTATTTTTGTAAAACACTTTAAATATTTCTTTTTTTAATTAAGATGCTATAATTATGTCCATATGGGTGCAAACGGGTTACGTAAGACCCTATAAACAAACAAAGCCATAACAAGATTTGGCATACGCACCTGTGAATTCGAAACTAAGGATAGGCTTTTTCGAATTAGGAATATTTACGAGTTTTTTATTTAATTTTCTAGGGGGGGGCGGCATTTGGGTTGAAGCCCCCATTTATAAATTAAGTTAAAAATTATATATAATACAATATGATGCGATTGCAATAGCCTAACAACAGCCACTCCCCCCCCCCCAAGCACTTATTTTAAATTTGACCAAGAAAAAGATTGTCTACATTAAAAGACAAATGTTTGTAAACATTTGTAAATTTACCCGTCCCTCTCCTCTTTCTCATTGGTGATTTCTTGTCTTAGAGGCGGTCCTTTATCTTTTACTAGCTTATATATTCCCTTATTATATTATTTTCTCGTGTAGTTATCCTTCTGAATGAACTGAATAAAGTTCGAAAGTACTTGGAAGCACCTTTTTCATTTTTTTTCTGCGGACATTGCATATATATATATATATATATATATATATATATATATATATATATATATATATATACAAAAATTGCTGCAAATTATTACACAACTGCTCTGCTTCAGGTCCAGCGGGAGATCCTATCCTCCTCGAACTGGGAGACTACATTTATAGGATAGTTAAGTCAACGCTGTTAATATATTAATAATAACAACAGTTTTCTGTGACAGTAAGAGAGGCGAGAAATACAGGGGTGACTTTGAACCAGTTTTTTTGGACTGATGGATGAGCTATCCTATAAATGTAGTCTTCCAGTTCGAGGAGGATAGGGTCTCCTGCTGGAGCTGAAGCAGAGCAGTTGTCTAATAATGTCATTACCTTAACCATACCATATATATATATATATATATATATATATATATATATATATATATATATATATATATATATATATATATATATATATATATATATATATATATATATATATATATATATATATATATATATATATATATATATATATATATATAATAAGACGAGCGCCACGCGTTTTAAGCTACTCAATCCTGTAATCCTTCGTATCGTTGCAATAGTGTCTGTCGTAGAATTAAGGAGTTATCGCCTATTTCTCGATTCCTTCGTTTGTTCGGGGAAGGACTACAACAGCCCAAAATAATAATTGGAATTGAAGCTCGTTTTGTTCGCGGGTTTTTTTGTTATTCGAATACTTTAAATATGGTTGCCTGGAATTGATCTTATTTAATTAAGCTTTGGTGGTTGGAGGAATTAAACAAGAATTGCAAAAATAATCTTTAATCACACAACGAAACATATAATACAAATAATTACACTCTCTAGTTATTTATTTATCCGGCAATGGAAAAATTATCAATAATTACCAATAATTACTCATGCCGCAAGGGCTCAATACTCCGAGTACTAACCCGATAGAGTTTAGGAAGAAACTACGAATGGACCCTAGCCCTAGGAGCACAATAATTCATTTTAGTTATCCGAGATGACTCGGGAGGAGACTACTTGACGAGGTTTAGTCGGAGGGCGTCGCACCGCCTCGACGAGGAAAGGAAAGGTGTGAATATCTTACTTGGGGGGGGAGGGGGATTACCACAATTAGACGCACGGGTAAGATTCTCCAAGTAGACGCTCAAAAGGGAAAGATTCTCCTGTAGACGCTCGAGGGAAAAAGTTCCTGTGGGGCTGAGACTGTGCGCTTCTTCTAGACGGGTCCTTCGATCCTTATGCCGTGTTGACTTAATAAATCGGTCGGGGTGGTTGTTGGCGCGGAAACAAGAAAAGGAACATCTCAGTGAATTCCTCCGCGCCAGCAACTATCCCGACCGATTTATTAAGTCAACACGGAGACCAAGATACAGAAACGTAGATGAAACAGAATACAAAAGAATCACCCTCCCATACATACAAAGGACATGAGAAATAACAGCGAGACTCCTCCGTCCATACAACATCGACGTATCACACACACCCACGAATACCATACGCCAGAAACTGACAAAGGTGAAATACTAATAAACTGTTGAAGAACGAGCTGGGGTTGTGTACGGAATTGAATGCCACGATTGCCCGGCGATATACATAGGACAAACGGGAAAACAACTACGAACAAGGATAAAGACAATCTCCTCACATCAGAATAACCAACAACACCACATGAATTGGGAGGGAATCAGAATACTCGAACGATTTAGAAACAAGAAGAGCAGAATTCCTCGAGGCATCGTTCTCCAATGAAACTTGCATCAATCGACACATCGATATTCCCAGCTGCTACAGCAGTCTGGAATAATTCTTATAATCACTCTTACCCCATACAAAAATTTATGTTTATAACGATATTATTGTGGAATAATCAATATTATGTTCTTTTAATATCTCTTAGCCAATAAAGTCAGGCTTATCCTTATTTTATCCCAAGGATTAACCAACGCTACTTCTCCGGCAGAATCCCGACGATTAATCAAGTGTTCTTTCCCATCTAATGTGCTTTCCCAACCTAAAAGCTACTTCACCAGCCGCTTCCCGGCTAGAAATCATGTGTCCTTTCTCAACCTAAACCATTCCTAGTATGGATTCCACTCCGCTCAATACTTCTCTGAAGAAAGACCCTAGTTTGGGTCTGAAAGCTCAGAAATAAACCCTCAAAAGCTGAGTCGTGCATATCGTTTCCCTCAATATATCTATATATATATATATATATATATATATATATATATATATATATATATATATATATATATATATATATATATATATATATATATATATATATATATATATATATATATATATATATATATATATATATATATATATATATATATATATCTATATATATAAACATCATAGAACTCTAATGACTGTATATTATTACTAAGAAAAGCAAAACATCTTTTAAACTATTGATTCCAAAGCACCAAAAAGCAGAATTATTATTATGGAAACTAAGAGAAAAAAGAGTAGAAAGCTCGACGAAAAGGATGCATTTCTTCAATTGCAGTCGGGATCATCAGGGTTTAACGCCAGTTCCATTGAAAGTGAATGGTACCATATGGCGTATACAAGTATAAGCAAGCGTAAATGTGAGAATAAAATTGATTTTGCTGTCATATTAATTGTTGGGGTGTAATTTCTTTTTCTTTTCTTCTTAAATAGGGAAAGCATTGCTTCCTTTGCTTCCATTGACTGCACGCCACTGATATATATATATATATATATATATATATATATATATATATATATATATATATATATATATATATATATATAATATTAAAATAATTTCATTCAAATGTAGGAATAAAATTATAAATATATATTTCAGTTACCTACAAACCACAAAGTTAGTTTACGACAAATATGTACTTGCGGTATAGCAATCTCTAACAGATAGGTAGTGTTAAGCCATTACTAGCGATGTTCTCCACATCAAATCTATTTGCTCTGTTGTGTTCTGAACTATCTCAGGAAACGTATTTGACTTCTAAATTATTTAAAATGGTTCACCCAAAAAGATTTTTACTTGTAATTTATATAAATAGATTTAGAACATAAGGGTGGATACCAGAATACAAATTTGTATTTTACGTGTTTGTAATTTGTGTACAAACTATTTAGATGTTTATAATACTACCTTCGTGTCTAATTTTTATTGTTGACTATGTTTCATATTGTACTCTGATTATTTTAATTTTCTTCACCTGGAAAATAAAGATGGCTGAAAAAATTTCAGCCATCTTTATTCCCCATCCGTCGTTTTCCTCTTCATTCTTTCTTTATGGGTGAAAGCCACTCGTTGGTTAAACCGTTTTTCTATTTTTTCTTAATCCAAAAGAGGGTCAAAGACTCTAATGATGATCATTTTAAGCATTTCAGCATCGCCCAAATAAAGGTACCTAAAAGTGGACCCTTAGGTGCTTTTCCGACCAAAAAACTGCTCTTTTTGTGTCTCAGCATTTGCCCTTTATGGAATTTTTGACCTCGGCACTTGCTCTTGTTTTTTTAACACTAATACGTCTCCCAGGGTACATTTTACTTCAAAACTTGGCCCGATGGAGTCTTACAACCAGGTAACAGGTCCAGGTGGTGTTTTCCAGCCCCAACACTTGCCCTTCGTGGACTTCTTTATACTTCAACACTTTCTCATATGGACATTTTAGCTCATCATTTCTCATTGTGGACTTTTTCTCCCCATCATTGTTATCTTCAATCTCATCACCATTCTTTGTAAGTTCTTTCGAACCCAACGCTTACAAAAGTGAGTTCTACCATAGAACCTACTGTTATCCTCTATTTTGGCCACTAATTATAGCTTTCAACCCCTTCTCACAGGCGTTCTCCTTACGTTTCAAAACAGGGTAGGATCCTTCATGTAGTCTCCTCTTTTAGATATTCGGGTTAAGTACCAACGTCTTATTTTTGCGTAACCAAGATTTCTTTATTCACACTTATCTAGCAACACATTGCGCGACGTGCCGCACTCAACAAGTTGCCTCCACATCAGAGAAGGAAAGGACACCTGCTTCATTCCTTGGTCGGTGAATTTATATGATAAAATAAAGGATACTCATACCAACCATCTATGGGATAAATTTGTAATGTTTGGAAGGTGATGGTAAAAGAAAATGAGAAGATATAAAAGAAGAGGACAGTTTAGGTTATGGTATAGGTTAGGTTAGATTAGTTTACAAATGCGTTCGTTCTTATGGTGAAGGTAGTTTCCGTTAGTTTGTTATTTGGAAGAATTAGTGAGGCAAAATTTGCGACGACAACGTAGTTCTTTATCATCCAAACTGGTTAACAGAGATCCAAAGTATAATTGTCATAGTGTGAAAAAAAACACCATAAGACAGAATGGAAGAGTAATTCTAAAAAGAAATCGCAATAAGAATTTGCGAATTATATGGAACTATTTTTGGTAAGTTCTTTTAAATAAGATGTAGGTGCGGTTGAGGTGGTAACTCTATTGTTCAGATGGGCTTCTAGAGGGAAACAATTGAAGTGAGACAAATATTGGGTTTGAATTGTTGCAGGATCCACATTTTTTTCTGTATGAATGAGGTGTGTAGATAGAGGCTTAGATGTTTTGCTTACAGTGAGATCTCGTAGTGTGTTTGATGGTCATACCTGGGCTAAAAGCGTGTGCATAACACTGAGGTGGACGTTGTCTTTACGTACATTTTGGGCGTGGTGTACATATTACGCGCCCAGAAACGTCTGCTCAAAGGTGGATACGGGCTTCTTAGAGTGACTCATCGGGTACGTTGCGCCGCGGATGTCTGTAGGTGCCACGGCAAGAAAGCCGTGGTGGAGAAACAGAGGGCTGAGACAACACGAAGATCTTTTGCAATTTATGGCGACGAGGCAATGGAACCAGAGGAATCCACTAGGGTTTACTCATTAACCTCCTAGGGGGCAGGGGGCTGGAAAAAGCTCTTATATGGATGCTGTATTGGCCGATCCTAAACTGATTCAGACCGACCACAATACTCTCAGGAGTATATGAGGCTATACCATGAAGGGTCAAAACTCATGAGGTAGCAGTATGTGTAGAAAAAGTGATGGCTGGCAGCGCCACCGAAACCGTGTGATCTAAGATCGCATAGCTCACTGAAAACACAGACGAGGCTGTTCATGGCAAGGCGAGGGGAATTATTATCGGAGTTCGAACGGGGTATGATAGTAGGTGTCAGGAAGATAGGGTATTCAATTTCTAAAACTCTGCGGACATTCAACATCCCTCTTTCTAAGGAGTCAAATGTGGACCGAAAACACATCATGGAAGGAAAAACCGTGTACCGTGGGCACTGTAGTTGCCGACCACTAAACTTTAATGATCGTGATCTGCGGCATCCGGATAGAATATCCGTGGTAACAGGCGAGCAGAATTGGCTCAAATCATATCCGCACCTAATCCATATCCATCAGGTCCATACAGCGTTCTCCACCTAAAATAGAAGAAGGGGGCAGAAGACCAACCAGGGTGCTCCCGTTAACACCACGATACCGGACACATTGCCACACGGACTCGTGGTAATATGTGACGTTCGAGCTGATGTTGGGCAAATATCATGAGGCGATGGACCGTAGTTGACAGCAAGGCACACTGTGCATGAGTTGGTTCCAATGTCCGCATAAACGCAGTGCCGGCTACGTTACATTGATTGGTGACTATTTGCTTCCATTAATTGACTTCATGTGCACCAACAACGATGGATTATTCCAGAAGGATAATGCTTCGTGTAATGAGACCAAGTTGCCAAGAATCGTTCGTGGATCATTCTTTTCTAATCCAAAATCCAGCACCTCCAAATATCAAGCAACTGTGGACAGATATCGAGAAGGCATGAGGCACCATCTCTTCAGAGGTCTAATGTCCACTTGTAAAGTTGATACCACAAGTTTCTGCATTTCGCTGGGCTAAAAAAGGTCATACAAGGTCATATGTACTTATTCTATGACTTTTTATTTTCAATGTATAACATACCCGATCTTCACTAGCCCCTTTAGAGATCTCTTCGTACAAATTTTCAGAGCGAGTGCCTTCGTTGGTTTTTGCTTCAAATTAATAATAATAGCAAACATACTTGCTTAATTCATTATAGTTTGGACATCTGTTCTCCCATCCTCTCACAACGATACCTCACAAATAACAAAATAAAGCACTATGCTTTGCCATAGGGTGCATCCGAAGCACTCAAATTACCAGTTATACACTGAAACGAAGTTCGTGCCTTTACGCCACCATTTTGACCTCCAGTGAACGCCATTTCCTCCCACAGTACACGAAATTCGAGCCACCAATTGCGCTAAATGTATGTCCCATATTCCCCAAAACATGCGCAAATCTCTAGTGGCATTCAACACCGAGCTACTCTAAGGAAACTCACCATCCCGAATCTTTCCCCCTCCCCCTAACCCACAAAACAATACACACCTACATAACAACAAACCGTCCAAGCTTCGGGTTCAAAACATCCATCTCAAAGGCATTTTAGCCGTTATCGACCCTTAACAAACACCTCACTCCCCAATGTCACGAAAGGTTTTCCTGCCAAAAGTCCAGTTCAACTACCATCGAAAATTTAATACATAAAAATACTCTATCCCATCGAACAATAAAGACATTTGTTTTCGCTTCCACCAGGAACTAGACAGCTCAACCAATGCGAAATGCGTCATCCTTAATGTCTTAACATTTGGAACCATGGCTACGCTACAATAAAAAATGGATAATAGCAAGAGCGACTGAATTTACTTATTACTAGATAAAAAAACAATTAATTATATATCATTTGAAAGATAATTTTATAGCAAATTCTTGTATAGCACGCGAATTAGCAGAAATCTATTTTATATAGAAATAATACGAAAGAAATCTTTTATCGATATGATATCTAATATGAAGTCGTATTGCATCGCATTCATCTAAAATTGTGACAAATTTGTTCCATTCTTAAACTACCTTTCACCTCTCCTCCATCATTTATGGTTAGATTAGACTAGGTTTGGTTAGGTTTGGAGAGTGCCATGTACTATTACGTCATATTATGATATGATAAAGATTATAGAGTTCTTTGCTATAAAATTAGCTTTCGAATGATGTATAATTAATTGTTTTTTGTTGAGTAATAAGATGACTCTGCCATCTTTGATATTTACCTGAAAGCCTATTTGTTTACTATGTGATACATTAACGCATTTAAACTTAAGACAATTAAAGGTACAATTCAGATGCTGCTGGGAGCATCAGCCGTCCGTTCTCGCCCTCTCAAAGAACATTCGAGAATGCGCGTGGATATGACTCTGAGCGGAGAGAATATGCGAACGCATGAGACCACGGAATACACCATTTATGTATAAGTAAACAGACAGAATACCTAAAGACAAAAAAATACTGACAAAAGGACTCATACCCTTCACTTGTATTTAATAGATATAGTCTTAAATAATTTATATTTTTTCTAACTTTTTGCTAATTTTTTTAGATAATTTTAATTTAAAATACCTCCCCCTCTGCAACTGTAGTTTCCCTTGTTCATCTGTTTTAAATAGTTATACTGTTAAATAATTGAATTTTTTTTTCTAACTTTTTGCGTCCTTTAGTTTCACGTGTGCACCTATCTTAAGTAGTTATAGTCTTAAATAATTTAAATTTATTTAGTTAGCCGTTCACCTGTTCGCCTGTCACCTTGTTTAGTGTTTGCGCATTTTTATATAAGGAAAGCCTTTAGCTCAAAATGGAATTCATTGCTAGCAATGAAGGTGGAAAGAAATTGTTATATGCAAGCTTTGCATACGTTGTAAACAGGACGCAAGAGGAACTGATATAGTGGAGGTGTGAAAACGGGCTTCTTGCCGTACTAGTATGATTACAAGTGGTACTGATATTAAAAATTCTCCAACATTCATTCGCATCCGCCAGATGAAGGTCTTATCAGTGCTGTTAAAGTATAAGAAAATGTGAAAGAAGACTCACTTAAATCTGAGGACCACACATCTTCAGTGATCAATCACTGCTCACGTGAATTGCCTTTAAACATATGTGGATCGTTGCCCCCCCCCCCAAAGAAAAACAACTTTAATACGCAAGTGTAAGCCGTGTAAGATCGCGTGCAATTGCAAATGATGACTAAACTATAACTACAAGAGGTGATTTTTTTATGAGTCACAAAGTGTCACTATTTAGACGACTACAAAGAATTTAGAAGCATAAAAAGCAATAACAATTGGTTAAGTGATGGCCCCTTTAATTGTGCGCCAGTTGGCAAACAACTGCATACGATTAATTGCATTGTTGCTGCAAGTAAAACATTACCATTAGTTTAATCTCTTATATCTAATAAAGATGATCAAACCTACAAAGTAGTATTTGAGTTCCTCAAAAAACAAAGCCTCTATCCTTCCTATACTAAATAATAGGAAACTTTTTATTAGGCATTTTGTCTGTTAGACGGTTTGACCGTAGGCATTTTGTGGATAGGCATTAATCTGTGTACTTTATCCATATATCCATCTAGTAACCTTTTACAATTTGTATTTTTACATCGATGTCAAAATAGCCGATATAATTCCAACGAGGGCAATTTCACGAGGTCCGAAATGATAGAATAGACCAAAGAAAGAAAAAAAATAAATAACATGATTAAAAATGCTGATAAAGATCGAATGTGACAAGAACGCTAAAGAATAATTGCTTAGTCGTGAATAATGGGATCTGGAAGATGCATTTCCTAACCTCAATCACACCTGAGCACGAAATTTACCCCTTAGCCCCGACGGACCCTTAGATACAATTCTGAATTCGAGTTTCTCAACTTGCGTCTCAAATAGCTCACTGACCCTTTTCCGTCCCCGCCACACAGACGAGATTTCTACACAAATATCTGTGAATTTCTCCTCCCCTTTCATCATACCTCCTTCATTATTTCTTTCTATTTATCCACCTATTTTTCCATGTCTACCTGCCTGCACCCTTATTCTTTATAACAAATTACCCTCGTTGGTTATACCAGCTTATTTGTTTTTAATTAAAATGGATGTTCCCAACCCTTACCCATTCTTGCCTGAAATCGTCCCTTCATTTTTCTATCATGATCTTCACATTCTCTCATGAAATGGAGTGTCGGCGCCTATCAACGCCTGGGCAAGTTGACGGGGTAAGCAATATCTCTGCCCATTATTACCTTGATGCGGATGCGGCGGTAGGACACGGCCTCTCGGATCAGAGGTCCCTGCACGGGCTTAGTCAACTTCTACGACACGTGCGCGCAGATGGTATGGAGGTCATCCAACCCCAGCACTCTTTCTCGCCTTTTACGACACGGGCCCGAAAACTCTCGGTGAACTCTAGAAGCTCCACGTACAAGCTTTTATAAATTCTTTTTTATGGGATTATAAATTAAAATAATAATAATAAAGGTTTTATAAGGCGCCCTTTAAGACCTTAAGCCTTCGCATGCTGCCTTTCGATCGACTACTCTTCTTCAGTCTACTGTGGCAGTCGTCAGGTAGGCGCTATGAAAATACAATCAGTCTACTAAATCCCCATCTAGTACTCACGTGACCGGACGTTTCACTGTCTCACTGTCGGTCGTTTCATTGTCAGCCTTTTTATCGTCGGACATCTCGTCACCGAAAGTTTTATCTTTCATATCCTACCTCTCCCATCTCAGATAATGTAATGATGAGATTAAAGTTTAAATAATCAAACAACCTCCTCAGTTAGTTGAAGTAAGACATTCTGCCAAACTGATTTTGTTTGTATTTATTGAACATTGAATATGGTACATGAAGATGTTTAGCTTTGTGGTAATTGGTGTTAATTTCTTTTTGTACATGATTTCAAAAGTGATCAATATGATTGGGAACTGACAATAAAACAGGGGGTAGCTGTTATTATGCCACAAGATAGTAAAAAATATGCAATTGCTAATGAAAGAATAAAAAATGTCTTTGATGACTATTACAACATAGATGGCTAGCAATACATCGAAGGTAAGTTTCTTCTAAAATTAAATAAACTTTAAATAAATGCTTCTAATATATATTTTTTTAAATAAAGGCTTCTAAACAAATGCATCTGTCGTGGTATAACTCTATATATCATACATACATCGATTATATTTGATTTTAGAGTGCGCGGGGGTTTCCTTTTAATAGGTTTGGGTAGGCCGAGGTCCGGTTACAAGGTGTATCCTCGTAAGGGAGGGCTAGTCCAATAGATGCTACTGTAAAACCTGGTATTGGCTGAGAGTTCCAAATCTTACTTAGTTACAGGCTGTTGTTATACGGCTATGATGAGCTCGAGGGTAGGAGAGTAAAGGAGTCGGCAAAAATAGCCTCTAATAAATATTAATAATTAAAGTTAATATGATACAATTATACACAGACATATAGGACAAATAGTTACACACATGATAATAGGGGACGGTAGACGGCAATTATAAATTTGGGGAAGCGAAAATATTCGTTACGATACCTTGTACACAAATGGAGGGGTTGGGGAAGACGATGTTCGTTTCCGGCGAAGCGGTGAGATGATGGCTGGGTCACTTCGACGACGTCCAATGTCAACTTGCTTGTAGTAAAATATTCTTTTGGGATGACGGGGGGTGGGGGAAAGCAGAGTCTTTGAGAAGGGAGGTTGGGAATTCTTCCGGTGTAAATTCCTTTGAAGAAAACGGAGGGTGAGTTTCTCCGAGACGTCAACGGTTTGTTTGGTCGGATATGCGTAATCAAGGGGGTATTACGCTAAGATGAATCTTCACTGAAGCCTTTTGGGATAAGACTTGGTTCTTGTTTGGAGATAGCGGCCATGAGCGGAGTCGGACGGGTATTTTTACCGGGAGAAGAGTTCTTAACTAACTCTAGGGGGTGGATATTTGTTTTATCGAAGAAGGGATGCTTGGTTTTGTCCCACAGCGTTTCCTTGCCTTCGGCGTATGACAACCCGAATCGAGGAGTAAGATCGTCTGCACTCGTGAGCTTTTCTCGCACCAATCTGATCATTCCTCCTTACGCGGGTAGATATGGACACCAGAAGTGAGGGAGCTTATCCCATAGAAGAGGGGGGAGGGAATATCGCCCATCGTTTGATTCATGGCGAACGTAGCCCGGGTGGCGATTGTCTCAAATGCTTCCAGCGTGGCTAGAAGGGAAGGGGGGGGGGGAAGTGACGACTTCTCGTCTTGTTTAAATACTCGCCTTGATAAGGGCTACATTCCATGAACCCGCTCCTATACTTTCTCACGCTTTTGAGCTTCGAAAATTGTTTGTATGCTACACGAGGCCTATCACGTGGAGGGAATGCTTAAAAACGACGTTATTTCTTCCATCACATGCTTGTTCCCTCACAGCATCTTATTCCAAAATGAAGTCTATACAAGGAAATAAAACGTTCGGTAACGAAACAGTCGTGCGACGAAACATCAGACGACGAAATGCCCGAGTACCATTGATTGATAATGACGCGAGAAACGACCCACTTAAATTTTTACTGCACATATAAACATAAAAAAACTACAATAAGTTATGAGCTAATTCTCAAGAATGAGCTAGCGTTTGTATAGAAATATTTGTCTCACCTTAACACGTGGAACACAAATTGAACCACATATGGTACACTGATGATTTCAAATGACTAGCACCTGATGTGTTGTGAAATATGACACTTAAGTGTCAAAACATAAAGTCGGTGCACCCAGCATTAGGTGAACAAATAGTTTACTATTATCACTGTGTCATTGATCGCAGTCAATGTGCTAATCTTTGGTGAAATGGTTGATATATCTGCATTTCTCCCTGTAGAATTTATAGTAATTTAATAGCCAAGCTTTTAGGTAAATATCTAAGTTTAGTAACAACTGTTTATGATGATACTGAGTAATATTATGAATGAAAATCTTGATAAAAGTTTACACTGCGACTCTGGCACGAGGGTCAAAAATTGGTCTCTGTGCCAAAGAGTGCCAAAGGTAAGACCTATCGATTTCATGCAATGAAACAATTTGCTTTTTCTCTTGAAACAAGTTTTAATATAGTCAAAGATGTAAAAGCTTTTTTTAACGTCTTTATTCCACCATATATTATCTATAGAAGCAGAGCTATATCATCTTCAATAAACGCATGTGTTTGGATTACGGCCATTTACCTTGCTTATCTAACACCTTGGGATCGGAATATAATTATTGGCTTTGTGCCTTAGAGACGAGAGCGAAATAGTATACTAGTATTGCAATGGCATCGTTTGACGTGACAGTGATGTGAAGGACTTCTCGAGGGGTTATAGTCCACTAAAGATTGTGGTATGCAATGATGTTATCGGATTAAAGGGGAAGTGTCTTACGACGCAAAGTTTAATAGACTTACCTTGAGCACTGATGGAAATTAACATCTACTTATTTGTCTTATCTTCGACTTGCGACTAAGTTTCTTCATTATATTTTATCTTTCCGTTACTAATGTACGAATGAGGTAGAAATACCCTGACAAGTTTCCTGTCTCATTCTAGTTTCCATTTCTTGCTTTGGTACTCCAAAAACCTTTAGTTGACTTTGAACGAAAGAAAATCTTAGACATTAGCTTTTCACCATGGGTAGCACCAAGAGCCCCCAAGTAAGTAGAAAGCGGCCAGCTCCATTGCCTCAGGCTTTGGCAGCCTTCATTCAACAACAAACTAAACATAATTGCAAGAATGAGCCTCTCGCTAATAAAAAAATAAGCAATATCAAATTACAAAGAAGAAATCAAGGTAATAAAATAGCTGGGATTCAGCGTCATTCTTCTTCGACTAACAAAGCCAGTGTGAATAAGAGGAAGGCTAGTTTAAGCAATGCTGGCGTGAAGGATGGGTCTTTAAGGCGTCGAAGAAATACGAGTAAAGATAATAGTTCTAGGGTGAAACCTCAAAGGAAGAGTATCCGCTGCGAAACCTGCGTTGGTCAAAACGCCTGCAACGAACCATGTTTGAATTCCTCAAAATGCAAAGAAAATAGAACACCCAAACATCTCACCACTAACAATAAGACTTATTCAAAAGGAATAAGTGCAAAGAGTGAAGAAACGAATTTAACGAAGGATAAACTCCACAAGAAGAGTTGGTCACACGGTTTAAGTGAGATTACGGTCAAAGTAGCAAGTACGATTGTGGGAAGTTTGATTAAGCATAAGGAAAATAATAAGGTGAGTTCTCGATCTAGGGAAAAGGAAGGCAAGTTTTCTCAAAGGTCTAGCGGTGATTTAAACCTCTTATATAAGAAATCGGAAAAATGCGCGTCTGGTAAGTCCAAAACGAGGCCAAATTCGATGGAAAGCCAGGAAAGTTCTAAGCGAGTTAGAGGTAGAAGGAAGAGAAGAGATGTTGATGAAGGAGAGGATTATTTCCCTTTGAATATTAATCTTGAAAATACAGATCATACAGTGTGCACGAGTATAAGCAAAAAAATAAATTTCCCCAAAGATAATAGCGTCTTAAGAGAATGTGGAACTGAGCTTCCACTCCACGCAATAATCAATCCGATGAATATCAAGGGTGAAAGGTTTCGAAAACCTGAAAATTCTCTGGACACCTGTGGCCAACTTCAACACGCTTCTACTAGGACGGTGAGACAAAGGCGTCGAAGAAACGATAATGAAACTATAGCTGATGCTCACGGAACAGCCTACAAAACATGTACCACAGAATCTTCCCATATAGGACGAAGATCACGAAATATGGATGAGTATACGAGCGATCCCGAAAATTCTACAACCAAACCTCACCTTATAAGACAAAGATCACGAAATATGAATGAGCAAACGAGCGATCCACAAAATTCTACAACCGAATCTTCCCTTATAAGACGAAGATCACGAAATATGGATGAGGAAACGAGCGATCCACAAAATTCTACAACCGAATCTTCCCTTATAAGACGAAGATCACGAAATATGGATGAGGAAACGAGCGATCCACAAAATTCTACAACCGAATCTCACCTTATAAGACGAAGATCACGAAATATGGATGATGAAACAAGTAATGCCCCAAAGTGTACAACCGAATCCTTTCTTTTAAAACGTAAATCACGAAAGAAGGATGAGGAAATAAGCGATCCCCCAAATTTTCCAACCGAATCTTTCCTTATAAGACGAAGATCACAAAATAAAAATAAGGAAAGTAGCGATCCCACAGATTCTACACCCAAATATTCTAATATAAGACGAAGATCACGAAATATGGATGAGGAAACGAGCAATCTCCCAAATTTTACACCCAAATATTCTATTATATGGAGAAGTTCAAGAATTCTGGATGAGGAAACGAGCGATCCCACAAATTCTACAACCGAATCTTCCCTTATAAGACGAAGATCACGAAATATGGATAAGGAAACGAGCGATCCCCCGAATTCCCCAACCGAATCTGACCTTATAAGACGAGGATCACGAAATAATGATGAGGAAACGAGCAATCTCACAAATTCTACACCCAAATATTCTAATATAAGACCAAGATCAAGAATTCGGGATGAGGAAACAAGCGATCCCCCAAATTCTACAATCGAATCTTCCCTTCTAAGAAGAAGATCACGAAATATGGATGAGGAAACGAGTGATCCCCCGAATACCCCAACCGAATCTGACCTTATAAGACGAAGATCACGGAATATAGATGAGGAAACAAATAATGCCCAAAATTCTACAAATAGCAATCTGTTAGAAGAGATTTATTCTCAAAAAACAGAGAAGTTAACATATGAAGAAATAAGCTTACATGAGGAATTCAATGATTCTTTTAATCGTGAAAATAAACAGGCGCAAATTGAAATAGGATCTATTTCAGACCAAGAAAGTACTCCTTGTCTCATTTCTTCCATTAAAAAAGAAACTGTGTCCACAGAAGATACTTTTGAAACGATTGCTAAAGAGAGATTAGTGGACGAGGTTAAAATATATAATGAAAATTTGAAGTTTAATCATGAAAAAAGTCAAACTCTTGATTTTTACATTCATAATAACAATAATAGTAAAGCCTTTAATGATCAAACCTCTATAGATCATATGGGGAAACATGATGCTGGTGCGACTGGTCAGAAAAATCTCCCTGAATATAGAGATCTTGAAACATCAGATATCGATGCAATGGTTTCCCAAGAGAATATAGTTCCTGAAAATCACGATCCTGAGGATATGTCTTCTAATGATGAATATGTATCAGTTAGAACTCAACAAGCTGATAATGATAACTCTGATGATACGGATAATTTTGAAGATTTTATGTTCTTAGATGATACATCGATCAGTGAAGATTTGCCTATTAATACCCCTTGTATTGTCGACAGTTCAAGATCAAGTGAAGATTTGCCTATTAATACCCCTTGTATTGTCGACAGTTCAAGATCAAGTGAAGATTTGCCTATTAATACCCATTGTATTGACGACAGTTCAAAATGTGGTAATAAAGAATGTTTCTTCAAGGTTGAGAATTGTCCTGGCAGAGAGACAATGGCAGATAACCTTGGAGATAATAAAGAACCCATAGCTGATTGCCAACAAGGTTTCGAAGTTGACGTCGAATTTAATTCATTGTGTGAATCCATAGATGTCCACACATTGCGGAATAATGACAGAATGAATACAGCAATGAAAATAGTCAAGGCAGGTGGGCGAAATATAAACAAAGAAGTTGTAGATAAGGAAATACAAAATGATAATGGTGGATACAAGAAAATTACACAAATAAAATCGACCGAATTCGTAGACGACCATTCAAAACCCCTAAGAAAGGGGAAGATAGAAAAGATTAAAGCTGATAATGAAGACCACGAGAACAACGAAAACAAAGGTCATAAAGAAGCACTGCTTTTACTCACAGAAGCCACAGAAAACACCGACTTAGATACCGAACAAAGAGTTGTTAACGGTGAACCATTTTGGGATCACAGCACAAAACTCCAAGAACAAATTATTGGGGATATAACCACAGAAAACCAATTACCAATAAACAAAAGCAATAAATCATTTACCGGTAAGGACATGACTACGGTACAAAGATATATGGTGACAACAGAAGATATTAACCAGCACTATTTGAACTTGAATAACAATGAGTTACAAGGACAAGAGCTTCATGTTGTTGAGGACAAGCATGAAACCAGATTCAGCCGCAGACGTCACAGGACAAAGCGAAAAAGGACCAAGAGTTGGAATGTTGCAGACGACTATTATGTGAATCGAGATGGTAGCTTATCACCCTTCGAAAAGAGCGCCAGGCATGATACTTATATGAGTGCCAGGTGTGGCACTGCTCGGAGAAAGCAGAAGCAGCGAACGGAGGAAAATGCGAAACACACGAGAGATGAAGAAAAGGAGCATTTTAATAATACCACTAATCAGGAGGTAAGAGACTACATATAATAGGAAAAATGACCAATGAAGGAAATACTTGTAATTAGTACTTGTATTGGTAATGGAATCCGACAGAATCCAACCAACCAGTTTCAATGGGAGGAAAAAGGAGAGAAAGGGGAAACAGGGAAAGGGACTAAGGAGAACAAGGATTGCTGCCCTTCTTTGGTCTTCGAAAATTCTGGCCACTTTGGTGTTTCCTGGGTTTTATACTCACACAAGTGGTGACAGATGTAGTACCTAGAGATTTGCATGCCCTCCCGGCCCAAACGGCCGCATTTGTTTACCATACAGGCCCAAAAGCCCGTAAGAGGATCTCCGGCTAGATATCTTCCACACATTTTTAATTTCCTCCATCATCACCACTTTCTTTACAGAACTCTTCCTACAAACTTTCTACAAGAGATGCCCTCGATGGTTGGTTTTCGCTCTAAAAAAAAACAATAGCCTTTTCTACAGTACCTCTTGTTTTCCCCCTAAGGTGTCTCACAAGGAAAATCCTTGTTGCTTTACATGAGAATCCCGCGGTGTTTATTTTCCCCTTATTTTTTCAAATCTTTAAAACGCATCTTTTTAGTCGTGGGAGACTACATCTCTCTATGTCGGTCGGTTGGTCAGTCCCTGTTTTGATTTCTGGTTTTGGCAATAACATCATAAGTATTCGGCCGACTCTAACGAAATTTGAAATCCTCATGCTGTTTTACATTCTCTTTCGAATGATTTAATTGCTAAAGTCCTCCTATGGTTAGTCCGGGAATTATTGAAACTTTTGCTGGTCGTAAGGTCATAGATCAGAATAAGTGAAAGCACGCAACTTTTGGTCAGCTGACCTTGTTTCCTCTATATCTGATAATTCCCAATCTTTATCTTCTCTCCTCTTTAATTCAACTCTACCTATTTTATTCCCTATGTAACCTCATTTATTAAGATCTCCCATAATTCCTTGTTCAAAGTAGCAAATTTCATCGACAGATGGTGGCAATTGTAGCAAGGGCAACCGTGTTGCAGCTGACATCTCCAGATTGCATCTAATCCCCTCCCCCAACGTTCACATGGGGATCACCCTTAACTTTATAGGTGGGAAGGATTGGAGGAATATACACCCGGGCTCCCAGTCTAAAGCGCTCAGAAGTAGTCTCTTCTTTAAACTACTCGGGTCATAAATCTACCATATATTTTCAGTTTAACTTACTTCATCTCTTTATTTATGATCTCCCCTTACAAACTTTCTGGCAGAGATGCCCTCGTTGGTTTTGGATTTTTGTTTTACGTAAATAAAATAAGTTATAACAAACACATAAATGAGTGTTGGCTCTGTCTATTATCTCCCTCTTTACAAGAATTGGAGATCAATTGTGAAAGTTTTAATATATTTAATACTTACTACATGAAAACATCAAAAACGTTCATGAAATTTTAGTTATAAATGTTCACAACTTAACACAAAATGCGTGTAACAACGCAGCAAAACACAATTGTACTCGTATATTCCTGAATCTTAACACAAATTTGGTGAAACAACGCAATAAAAACAATTAGAGTGTAACAACAGTTTTGAATATTCCTTAAGGACCCCCTTAAATTTAGTGGGAAAATGCAATATAAACTCAGATTTTAATAATTCCTCAATATCCCCCAATTTGGTGAAACTATAGGGTAAAAACATTTGAGTTAAATATAACTAATAGTTCTCTGTTATTTTATTTCAAAAAACTAAACTTCCATCATTTTTAAATAATTTCGCTAAAATGCCTTGTCAAGCGACAGTGTGTCAAGTCTTTTTAAAATCCAGGAAAAGAATATCAGTTTCTTTCATCGAATAATATTCTTTGAATTATTATGTGAATGAATTAAAGGAGATTCCGTAGACACAATCCACGTTTCCGAAAAACGATGTGGCGAATTCGACTGTGGCTTACGTCGTCAATGAGCTCTTTGATCAATTTTTCGCGAAGTTTTTCAACTCCAGAACCCACAGTGATTGATCTGTAACACTCCGGTTAAGATCGACTAACTTCTTTTATTAGTTTAGGTTAATATTCTCTAATTATAATCGATTAGGACGAAAGTTCTTTCAAGGAATTGGTTAAACAGTCCAGATAATCATAACAGTAACTTCTAACAGTTTCTTGGCAGACGTGAATACGCCATATCCAGCCTCAGCTATTATGGAAATTCTTCTTTTCTTTTCAATTTAAGCGCAATTATATAGCTCAAGCATGATCTAGTCAATATCCAAGTTCCCATTCAGCCAAGAGAGATACGTTCATTCGCTTTTAAAGTCCATCGTGGTCCAGCCAGCGTTTCTCACCGTCAAAGTCACATGATCAAATCCCGTAACAAAGCTAATACGAATAAAAGCTCCAAATAGCCATTAACTTTAATGAATAGCGCCGCAGGAAATTAGGAGACGATTCCGAGGGATATTTTTATTATAAATGATCTCTCCCCCCAAAAAAGGAGAGCATACCTATCTATCAAATATTTTAAAGGAATGATAGACTCACAAATATAGTCGTTATGTGGTACAAAAGGACTTCTTTTCATCGTATTCAAAATGAAAGGACAGACTTAGGTTAGCCAATATCTTATTGAATAATTTATATATATGATAATAATAGGAATAAAAATAAACCTCTTGCTACCAATATGAATAATTTTCTATTCCCAATCAATACCTTTCTTACAATTTACAACCATAAATAGAGCATATTGATAGCCGTGGTTAAGTGTAATTGCTCACTTTGTACGTGCAGTGTCTTTTTCCACTTTACCCGTAATAACTTTTATGCAGTCATTATAACTTATCGAATACACAACTCCAGATGGCCAATGTATATTTCTTTGTATAAAAATCCTCAACCCAATCATTATTTCATGGATAGTGTTGATAGGAATTAATATCTGCGCAGGGTAGTAATTCGGAATCAGCTACGCTGAAAAAGATTAGTTCAGTATCTCGTTACAAATCATAATGAATGTGGTATTGGAGTGATATAATTATTGCCCTAAATGTTGAAGTAACTCTCAGAAATGAATGCATGAACAAGAATATCAACCGTCTGAAAATTATTTACCTTACATTATTAAAACATAAGTTAAGCTGGATATTTATGATGTACATAATAGAACATTAATTGACCCAAATTATTTTAATAGTATCCTAACTTGAAAATGATTAAATTAAGCAATCTCCCCTAGCCTGCATGCAATGTATGGACAGCGAATTAAACGAGTAACATTTTAAAATTAGACTGCAATATACACAGCTATGGAATGTGGTTACTAGAACAATGGTAAGACCAGCCGACACTGCATTGGGCATGCATAGAGGATGCTCCTCATCCAATCCAAATGAGTGGCTGTATCCAAAAGACCAATTTAACAGCCCCCATCAACCTAGGTTTTTGGGTGTAAAATGAGGGGAAAATTTAATTATTCCACACTATGGTGATAAATCGCCTCCCAGAACCTACGATTATAATCCCTTTATTAATTTACATGGATTAATTTGAAATCTAAAATTTTCATCACGACCTAATAATCTAGACGTTTCGAGAACTGTTATTCAATTTAACCTATTGACGCACAATCCATAAAAAGAATATCCATTAACTATATCAACCACAATTAAATTTCTATAAGTTTAATCTGACAGAAAAATATATATCTGAAACAAATAGATAAATTTTAATAATTCTTACTTTCGATAAATTTAATGTTTTGAATGACCTCTCGAACATTTAGAACATTCCTTTTCTCTCTTGAGCTTCTCATAGCATCAGAAAACACTTTGTATTCGATTAATTCTCGAATTCGACTTGGCAGTTTATCTCTATTGTTTTGAATTTACAGTTTGTACCATCTATAAACATAAATCATATGGATATTTTGCTATATGATTATATACTTACAAATATTGGATTTTCTTTCGTGTCC
The DNA here is from genome assembly GCA_963969495.1 of Ceratothoa steindachneri. Lineage (NCBI taxonomy): Eukaryota > Metazoa > Arthropoda > Malacostraca > Isopoda > Cymothoidae > Ceratothoa > Ceratothoa steindachneri. Next base: position 7,768,174 of record OZ018317.1, on the reverse strand, counting down.
TATACATACATCTATATTGGACACCCATTATTATCATACACAATGCAAGTCCAGTTCTGTGAACAGGGGAATTGATAAAATAAAAGTGCTTGATAACTGGCTTACATTTGTAAGGAAAAAATTTACAGAATAATGAGAAAATAACAGAATAATGATTATATTAATAGTAATAATACTAATGAAAGTATGAGTAAAGAATTAATATATCAAAATATACTAAATTTATAATGGACGTGCAGAAATAAAGATGTAGAATAAAGTAGAAATGATAGAGTATTTTAATGAGGTAAACATGCTGTCGTGAATAGAGGGTAATACCACCATGAGGCTCAACACGAGGTCAGGTGACGGCGAGCAAAATCGTGTGAACCGTGATTGAATCGAGCCGCTTCGGCTGATAAGGCAGGAGCAAGAATTCCAAGCGCGCGGGCGCAAAAAGACGCTGCCTGACTTTCTGGGCGATATCAAGAAACCCCGCTGGAGTTTATCCCAATCCCCCGGTGGAATATTTCGTTAAGGAGATGTCCCTCTTTGGCCTGAGGCAAAATTCGCTTCTGGCCGGCCGATATATAATGCTAGACACAGCCGGGTAAAAGCAGAAAAGGCCCACCTTTCTGCACGAGACGTCGTTTTCTCGATTCAGTTCCGTTTTCCCTTCTTGAGCTCGAAGGCAAGAATTCCCACCGAAGGAATTTAGCCCCAGTCAATTGGCTATACTTGAATTCGGTTTTAACCTGCTCTGGCGCAAGTACTCCCTCAAATTCACTCCTCGAGGTTAAACTCCATCGATTACGATTTACTCGTTCAATCGCCCATCTCTCGCGTCGTCTCATAAAGCCTCATCCTCCATTGCCTCTAACGTTACATTCAACCTAGGAGGAATAAATACCCCTTAAAAATCGTTTTCTTTTACTCTGTCAGATCCTCACTTCACTCTCACTCGTTACATCGGTAAAGGAGGCAAGAACATATCAAAACGCTCTGAAGATGATCGAATAAGATCGAAAGCTTAGCAATTTAGTTTGTTTTTTACCAAACACATTCATTTAAAAAAGAGATGAATACAGGACAAGTGATCCACCATCTACAAGATAGAATAAAAAATATAGTTAGAAGAAGAAAAAGTTGCCAAAGGAAATTAATTAAGGTAAAAAATACACAATGGTCTTCAACAAAATTTGCATTCAGGAAAGACTGCTACCCAACTACACTAATATATATATATATATATATATATATATATATATATGAGTAATTAAACCACATTATCCGAAGACAGTTTAATTCAGAACAGTTTCGGTGTATCTCACACCTTTTTCAACTGACACTGGATAGAAAATATTAGAAAAGTGCTTACATACATAACACGGAGGTCAGGTCATGAAAGATCCCCTCTTTTTTCCCTAAATCCCCTACTTGTAGCTAATCAGGGGGGGGGGGGGGGTTAGGCCTAAACATATTGAAGGGCTGACATTTCACTATTTTGTTTATTTGCTTTCGTATTACAGGATTAAAAGAAAATTGACCCTCAGATAGATTTAAATTAGAAACTGACTATATCAAGCTTGATTCTACGATTCTTCTCTTATCATAGTTAGCCGATTTAAATACCATTTTACTTCCATTGAAATCGATCGAATGATTCAAGTCTCTAACATGGCAAAATATAACACTGCTTTGCTGCCCACTCTAATATCTCATTTGTGTTCGTACAATCTCTTGTCTAGATTTCTCCCCGTTTCCCCTATATAAACTTTATGGCACTCATTGCATGGTATTGCATATACTCCTATGTTATGATGTTCTTTAGGTTTCCTGGCAATCATCAATTGGTTTAAGGAATTATTATATTTAAAGGCTAGATTAATACCCCCTTTTCCAAATATGTCCTTTAAACTATTTAATTTATAATTAAATGGCAATGTTATACATTTGTTGAAGTCATTAGTGCGGGAAGGCTTATTACCATAGAATGTTTTCCTAGCTGCAAAATGGGCAGACGATATGAATCAATCGGGGTAATACAAATTAGAAAAAAATAGTACTGATAATGACAATTTCCTTATCTAAATAGGAAGGATGACATATTTTATATGCTCTAAGGAAAAGGTTAGAAATTACCGATTTTTTAACAGTATCATCGTGAAACGAAAAATAATGTATATAGGCATTCGATTGGGTTGGTTTCCTATAAACGTAAAGTTTTAATTCATGGTGATCTTTATTAATGAGAACATCTAAAAAGGGTAATCTATTATCATGTTCCCCCCTGATTACCCCCAAGTTGGGGATTGGGGAAAAAAAGAGGGTATCTCTTACGACCTGACCCCGTGTTATGTATGTAAGCACTTTTCTAATATTTTCTATCCAGTGTCAGTTGAAAAAGGGTGTGAGATACACCGAAACTGTTCTGAATTAAATTGTCTTCGAAGAATGTGGTTTAATTCCTCATCTTTTCTTGCGATATTGCATTAATTTTCATCATATATATATATATATATATTTATATATATATATATATATATATATATATATATATATATATATATATATATACATATTTTAAAGGCCCCAAAGAATAAAAACTAGTAACACAACCCGGAAAAACGCTAAGGAAATTATGATTACGTGTAGCATTAAAGCTTAAGAAAGAAAATGGGAGATATAGTAACAGAAAATTAAGGACAAACGAGCGTCGTGGTCATTTAAGCGAAGAGCGCTTTATGACACACATTAAATCCTACTCCTTTGTTCCTTTTCTGATAACGGTTAAAATAGTTTGCCTGTATTTTTTTTGTTACTATATCTCCCATTTTCTTTCTTAAGCTTCAATGGTACTCGTAATCATAATTTCCTTAGCGTTTTTCCGGGTTGTGTTACCAGTTTTCATTTCTTTGAGTCTTTAAAATAAATCTATTATATATCACGCGTCATGTGATTTTCAATTATTACAAGCAAAAAAGCCGTGCCCCCTCCTATTAGGAAGACTCTTGTCTTGTCTCTCACTGGATAAAAAAAACCCCCTACACTTCGTTATTCAAAAGGCTTCTTGAATCATTGAATCAACCATTTGGGTGATTGAGGATGGTAGCTCTGGCGATGAGCGTGGTGGTCATTTTAGCGAAGAGCGCTTTATGACACAGGTTCAAATCCTACTCCTTTGTTCATTTTCCGATAATGATTAAAATAGTTTGCCCCTAATTTTTCTGTTACTATCTCTCCCATTTTTTTCCCTTAAGCTTCAATGGTACTCGTAATCATAATTTCCTTAGCGTTTTTCCGGGTTGTGTTACCAGTTTTCATTTATTTGAGCCTTTAAAATACATATATATGTATATATATATATATATATATATATATATATATATATATATATATATATATATATATATATATATCCTTACTGTATCACACTGAAGCAGAAGATAAAACAAAAGTATACACGCAGATCTATTTATTAAGTTAACTGTAAATTACCCACAGGAAAAAGAAAGTAAGAACGACTGCTTTAGAGGCTAAAAGTGATGGCAGAAAAGTGTCATGTAATTGTACTTGGGGGTATGGATAGGAAAGTTAGTGAGAGTATCTAGGACAGTGATTCTCAACTCTTTTCAGGCCACGGACCCCTAACCCGATGAAAAATGTGGTGGACTATTTCTTTTCTGAATAGGGATAAATAAGTATACACAATAACCATTTTGGTTTGAAATACATTTCTTCAAAACAATTTCTAAAAATTATATAAAATAATAACCAGCTATCATTTCAATCTGAAATATATTTCTTACAAACAGAATTTCCTGGAAATTGAATACTTATCTATTTTGCCGTGAAATTTATTTCTAACAAACAGAAATTTGAAATTATGCAGGAATATACAACTAACAAACACTCTCCATTCAAAGTTGCGTAATTCATTTTTCCTTGCAACCAGACTTTTGGATTCTCTTCTCACTCACAAGCTTTACAATGTTAGGAGTGGTACTTGATAAGGTACAGCGAATATCGCTTTCCACGCAAGCCTATTCCTCTGTTTCGACTTAATGTGAGGCAGACATGAAAATCCACTCTTGCACATGTAAGATGATGCAAATGGCAAAAGATATCTGACTGCATCTGATGACAGATTTGAGTAAGTACCAACCATACTGGCCCAAAACCTTTCCATGGTAAACCGCTGGTACATATTTTGAGCCACCAAATCATTTTTTCAGTTCCAAAAATTCCTCCTGCTGATCCTCTGGAACACTATAAACTTTTGTTGTGAATGGATTCCTCGTGAAAGATAACTCATCCCTTGTCATTTCCACCTCTGGAAAATCTTGGTGAAATTCATCCCGCAGCTTTCATAAATACTCGAGAATTTGCATCGGAATGCGTTTCTTTTTCCCGAGCATGGAATCCACACGTGGAAATTGAACTAAATTGTTACTTGCGTCTCGTCCGATCCAGAGTTCTAGCTACTTACGAAAAGCATTGATGATACCTTGGTGAGCAAACAGATTTGCACATTTCCATTGCAGCTGAAGATTCAGTTTGTTCAAGATTTCAAAAATATCAGCAAGGTATGCAAGTTATAATTCTAACTATGTAAGCATATTTTTTTAATCCTCTTTCCTTGAGAATGGAGAAATAAAGTCAGTTCTTATCTCAGTTCAAAAATTCTGTTGAGTATATTCCCTGCTGATAACAACCGTACAGAAATGTAGAACAGTAACACCTCAAAGTCGGAAACCATATCCTGACATAATTTTCTGAACAACCTGTTGTTCACTGCTGACAATTTGATGTAATTAACCACCTTCACTAATCCTTTGAAAATGGTGTTCAGGTGATCCGGCAAGGTTTTTGATGCTAATGCCTCTCTGTGAATGAAGCAGTTAATACCATTTACTAATAAAGCACGCTGCTTCACCAACGCTGGGAAGTCTGATCTTGAGCCTAGCATCGCGGGTGCACCATTAGTGGTAACACCCACCAAATTTTTCCAGACCATTTGCGTCGAAGAAATTGTTAACAATTTCTAACACATCCTGAGCTTTTGTGGTTGTGCCAAGCCTCTTACAAAAGAGATTTCTTTTATTTGATGTCTCCATCAAGCATGTATCGTGCAAACACTAATAGATTCATCCAACTGTATAGCAAACAATGGAGATTTCTTTATTTCATCCACAACTTGTTCACTGATGTTTTGTGAGAAATCATTTATCCGTCTCCATACAGTGTCATTAGATGCTGCGTCCTCGCCGAAAACAAGTCTCACCATTTCTTTTGCACAGGACAGCACAAGTTGCTCTACAATTGTATGAATCTTTTTTGCCTTTGTTACTTTGTATGCTACAATGTAAGAAGCCCTTACTGCATTGGAGATCTTTTCATAGAATGTACCTAATGACTCAAGGGGCTGCCGCTTGAGAGCTGATAACTGCCGCTCAAAATAATCTTTAATCTTTGGCAACAAATTAGGGTGACACTTTTCGAGATGGAGCTTAAGCTTAACTGGCTTCAATGACTCATGACTTTGAAGCAAATAACACATTCTGGTAACTCCATGCCATCTTTTCCTTCACAAATGAAGCCGAATTTAATGTAGTCCTTTGGATATTTGCGCTTGACATTCCTTCCCGCCATTGCCATTTATTCAGACCTGCGGGCAGTGCTAATGATAAAACGTATGATAAAGTCAATAATATACCACCATGTGGCGTAAACAGCATAAACCAGCATACCACAGAACGCAGCATAACAAATGAACAGAAATATTTCACTACTTTTACACTGCCTCCCAAAATCATCTAGTAAAAATTCATGCATTTTACAGTAGAAAAGAAAATCAAATTATTCCATACCTGTAAAACAGCACAGGACAAATGATGCAACGAATCAGTTCAGTAGTTCGGTGGCTACTGGTTACAGCGCTTTACGACAGTGTTATATTTAGCCGCGTGGCAGCTGACAGGAGTCAACAGGATGGATCGTCACCTGACTCGTCGTACAGTACAAGTATATACTAGGTTAGGGCCACGTATAGAGGCGTGAATCTTGGATATTCATCTTAGAATAGATTAAACTTATAAACTTAAAGTAACTCTAAGTTCTACTTTGCAGCAACAACTTAAAGATTGTTAATATGTTTCTTAAGTAGGAATAATATAATAAAATGGATGACCCTTTGTTTAATTTTATTAAATTGTTCGCACTGAATTTTCAGTAAATTTTAAATTATTTACACTGATTTCCAGTTTGTTACCAAATATAGTGGACGTCCTGTGGACCACCCAAAAAGTTACCATGGACCATCAGTTGAGAATCACTGGGTTACAGAGTAAGGAAGAATTACGAATTTCAATAATTATTTAAAATAAAGATTGGGGTAAATTTTAAGAACTCCGCCACCATTTTTTTTTAAGTATTAAAATGCATTTTTCTTACATTTTTAGGTGTCAGGAACAGAAATATGATGTTCAATACCACCACAATTCACTTAATTTCTGGATAAAAGGTTTGCTTTATTTATAATTAATTTAATTCACTCCGATTGCCCAGATGCACCGCAAAGAACAAATGAACATTGGAGTGCTTAACGTCTGGCAGCCGCTTTTGAGTTCGAACCTAATGCTATGCTTTTTAGAATTGTGTATATTACGAGTTGATTAGAAACAGCGCAGTGGGTGGGAGCACAATTCCCCGCGATTAAAAGGGGTATGGGGGCGAAGCTTAACCATTTCGAAAACAATCACCTTCCGGTTTGAATTCAAATGCGGTTGCCAGACGTCATTAGGAGCTCCAATGTTCTTTTTTATATGGATTGCCAAAAGAAGGCTAAGTAAACTCTGGGCAAACGGATTGAATAAATTAATTAGAAATAAAACAAACATTTTATCCAGAAACTAAGTGAATTGTGTCGGTTTTGAACATCATATTCCTGATCCTGACACCTAAAAACGTAAGAAAAATACATTTTAATACCTGAAATATTTTTGGAAGAAGTTCTTACCATTTTCTTTTAGTTTAATATAATGATTATAACTTATTAGTATTTTCTTAATTAAGCAAAAAGTTGCTATAAATAAAGTTCAAAAGTGAAAACAAAATTGATTTACAACGTCATCATGAAATTATATGAACGGGATCATTATTTTTGCTCCTTTGAACGTACCTATTCTCCTAATTTTTTTTTACCCCATTTCTGCGAAATTACCAAAATGCAAATAACTTATCATCATCATATAGAACTTAAAAACCTAAATAAACTAACTTGGTATCCGTAAAACGCCAAAGTACTACTCAAAATATGCAAATAAAACAACAAAATCAAATTAATAATTCCTTACATTTGGAAGACTATCGGACTGAGGTAAGTAATATAAGCCGTACGAAGTAGGTTGGCTTATCTTGCTTAATAACTTTTCATTAATTGGTATTTTTAATACCGCCAAGGATATTAATTCTCTTAGTTATCTATTGAATGATATTGATATATTTTATTAGAATTATATCTTCAACTAAGAGATTTTTTGCCTTCTTCCCTCCTTTCATCCATCTACCCTATTTTTTTATATTTGTCTATTTAACACATGTGGTCAAGCTTTTGGAAATAGATCGCCTTATGATCTTGCCTTCAATAGACAAAGGCAAATGAGTGGGATGAATGAAGGGTGGAGGGAAAAATCTATCACCTTAAAATATAATTCTAATACTCTATTTAATGTAAAAAGATATTTATCTATAATTGCTATAAGAAATGACCACTTTTTAAGACTATGAAATGAGGTCTGTATATATCAATTTATTTTCCATTAATTCAACGACTTTTCAGGGAGCTTTATCGATAACTATTGGTGCAACTGTAAGAAACTGATTTGATTCTACTTTAGTCACTGGCAGTTCCAGAATAAAAATTGGGTTGAGGGGGCGGGGGCTTACCTGATTTCCTCCTTCTGAGTAGTCTGAGAGACGGGCATCGATGATTAATAATGTTCATCGTACGCAACATTGATAATAAATAACAGTATATCAAAATGTGAACACTAACTCCATCAGGCCCGATTTTTTTCCACACATCATATAATTATGAATTGTGGTTTATTGTAGTTTTTGGACATCAGCTAAAATATAATACTGAATTTAATAATTATTTTTGAGATTTATCTCTATTTTAGACATGTATCATATAAGGTATCTTCGATCGCACCGGTATAAAAAAAATTATATATATTCTATATTATTACATAACTCTTTCTGAATAGCAGAATAAAATTTGGGCTTAAAAAAGAAATAGAAAAATAAACGGGTCTGAAATTTGAGAGGTGGCTTCCGCCCCCCTTTCCCCCTTGGATGCGCGCCTGAGAAGTTTTAGGTTTAGTGGCATTTTATTCATGAGAAATATACGATATTTTCTTTCAATTTAGTTGGATTGAATTATACATAAGTAGGACAGTAGGAAATATATTTAAGTATGGAGTTAAAAAGAGGAATTAGGAATTTAAAATACATTTATGTGCTATAGAAGAGAGAAAATGATGGTATGAGGGACGTGCTATTTGTTGAAGAGAACGAGAAGAAACAGAGGTTCTAAATAAGCGCACGAAGTGTTAAGTGTAAATCTGTCTGGTTCTAAATGCTTGCATGTAAAGAAAGTTAGATTTTAAAAGTCATGTGTGGTATTGGCACTTTCATAGACATGACATCAAATGTAAATAGGCCATGTAAATAGGCCATACTTTGTAGGTCGATACCCGAATTCAACAAGCATAAATTTAATAGCATATTAGATATCAGACCTAGCATTCAACTTGGCACGAATTTCACTCGAAATAAATTTGCGTCCTGTGACACAAGTCGAGCGATGGGATTGCGCCAATTTAATAAATTTAAATTTATTTTCGCTTCTACTATCGGGACAAAGCCAATCACTGTCTTTTTAAAGAAGACCACTACTAAATAAGAATTTGAATATAAACCTAAAAGACTAGAAAAATAAACTTCAAATCTTGGCGTGGTTGTCAAATTTATGAGATTCCTGATAACTCTTTGTATTCTTAAATGACGGCTTGTCCACTACCACCATAATACCCTATCAATTTATCCTATAACATTATCGATAGCTTGGTGTCATTCCAGATCTTAATTGTGTTTTCAAAGGAAATAATTATATCAGAATCCTCCAATTGGTGTTTTGTTTTTTGAGTACCGTAGTTTTGTCTGGTTAGAGTTGGCTCTGTACCTGTATACGACACTTTAATTTTGGCAGAAATTTGCTTGATCATAAGAATATGTTTACAATTTGCCCGAAAGATCATACATTTGCCAAACGCCAATATTAAATAACCAATTTGCGTAATAAAATGAGCTCTTACGCCCACAGGAAGACTGCCAGGAAATTCTGCTTCATCGTGCAGAATAAACTAACGCAAGAACAAGAAGTTCTGAAGGCATAAAAAAAAGGAAAGTGCGAATAAAGGGGGGTACAGGGGAAGTGAGGGAGAATATGGGAAGTGAGGGAGTGAAAGAGGGAAATTGAGGGAGCTTTCCGCGGGAGAAGAGAGACGTTGGCCAATAAATAGGCTTCGCAAACGCCTGCCAGTCGCTAACTTTAACTGTTCTTTACTCGCATCTTTTAAACAGTCTGGTTGAAGGCTCGTTGAGTGTCAGAGGGAACATATAACACGTTTCGTGACCGTTTCTAACCCTTCAATAATTAGAGGTTGGATCTTTTTATAACGAAAGCATGATCAGTGATCTACTTTGAACGATTTCTTATATTTGGAAATTTGGCCTACGGATGAGTTGTTGCTTGGTGATTGTGGTAAATCTTCGGAGTTTACTGATATTGGTCCTGTAATATGAAGTGATAAGTTACTAAACCAATCTTATTAGAACTTACTCGACATTAAATAGGGAATTTTGATATATGTATACAAAACATTGAGTACATGTACCACAACGAACAAAATATAAATTCTAAGTGTGAGTGAAGCCATTAACCTTTCACTCTCACACAAATAAGGGAATTTTGCCTTAAAGATGAGAAACCTTAACACTGATGCGGAATAAACATTATCAATAAAAAAAATCTGTTTTGATGTACGAAAAATTTACCGCCGTTTCCTGAATTCAAAATGTCAACCGATCTTAAACGTTATCTCCTTGCTGGAGCTAGAGATGTCACTGAACCAAGCTCGCCTAATTTCGATAGCAAATCTGCATCGATTCTTCTACGCCGAAGGAAGATCGGTCGCGATAAAAGGAACAGACTCTCTCTCGACCTCAATTTAATTAAACCCCAATCAGCCAACGACCATTTAACACACGAGAAGCAAAATATAGCTTTCAGACGTTCCACAAACGATGTTCTGACCAGTGGTTTGAAAAGACGATCACTAAATCTTGACCTCTTGCTCCAAGGTCACAAGAAAAGAACTGTCCATTTTGATCTGCCCAATTCGCCTGGGCTAACTCCTAGACCGAGCGACGGATCCGCCTCTGAGGAAGAAGCTGAAACGACGAATCGTTCCCGGTCGAGCCGACAAGAGGTAAATGAAGTGCAAATAGGAGTGAATCCTCACTTACGCCAGTTGATGGAAGTTACACCTATGTCCTACACTGAAGGACAACGTCTAAAGAAGATGCTGAAGAAGGCTGTCAGTGGTCCTGATGCAACATTTGAAGATCTAAAAGCTTACAGGATCACCATGAAGAAGCTTAGGAAAGTGATGAGTCAGGAACAGGAGAAGGAACTAGGAAAGGCAGAAGAAGAAGTGGCAAGAGAAAGAGAGTTCCATAACTTCATGGATAAGGTAAAGGGATGGGAACAAAAACTAGTTTCTGCGGAAATGTATACACGTAGGACACCACACATACACGAACACATACATCGATTTACACACACATATACACGAAAGTGGGTGGATTGGGTAGCAGGGATATGAAAGTCCCTTCTACATCTAAAACTCAGGAATGCAACGCGCTACCTGACACAGTGTGTGTGTACCCTACAATGAGGTGTTAAGTATACGTAGCATGAGCCTCTGGAAATGCTTTCCCTCTCTGCCCCAATGCCCGTACGAGGATCTGCAGCCATGTATCTTCCACGCATTTTCTCTTCCTTTATCTTCCCCAGTTTATTTACAGATTTTTTTTCCTTACTGAAATTATACAGGAGACGCCATCTTTGGTTTTCGCCTGAAATTGAATTAAAAAAAGAAGAATGGGTGTCAGTTGCAACGGGGCTGACCCTGATGCAGCTGGGTTTCGAATCTTAAGTAAATAATTATAATATAAATAATAACAATATTAGTAATAATAATAAGTGCTGCAAATATGACCTTAAGACGGTTTAAATTTGCACTTTCGAGTACATATCTTCTTTGTACAAATTCACTTTAGGCAGATCGCATCGTGCCCTTCCACCCTCAACATTAAGGATTACTCGAGATGTTGTAGCCTTTTCTATGACGAATTTTCTTTTCTTATTGATTTCATATTTTTATTTTTAGCCTTTTCTACGACTGTCTCGACCCAACTGCGGTTGAAAGGGGGTCGTCAACCCCAACTGCGGTTGAAAGGGGTTCGTTAACCCCAACTGAATCAATGAATTCATTTCTAATAAAGGAAGAAAATAATAGTGCTGTAATTCAACGAAATGAATTGAAATGGGTGAAAAAAACATTAAGAAATGAAGCCTATCAAAAGTTGGCAGCCGTTTTGGGGGCGTCATCCAGTACTAATTGTAGCCTCGATGCGAGGGAGAAATTTGGGCAATGCAGCCTTATCCTTATGGTCTAATTTGCAGAGGTGAACGCTAAATAAACAAAATCAAACAACACTCTAGAATAATTAGCACAATGAAGCCCCAAAATAAAAGCGTTGATAATACATAGTTAATACCACTAATTAGCTTAAAAAAACGAAGTGAAAATAATAAATAAAAAACTTAAATGCTAGTAGAATGTAGAAGGATCCGCTAAAATAGTAGTATTTCCCCACCTCCTAAGATATTACTTCGGGAGAGAAAGCGAGCCGTTACTCCCTCCACCCTCCGGCTTTACCCTTTTTGGACTTGCCGCCAGGTTATTGAGAAATTCACACCGAGGCATGAAGCTGAAGTTGAAGGCTACCTCCCGCCGTCTTAATCCCCCCCGCCCCCGGGTCGGGAGATTACTCATCTATTGTGTAGATTTGCCTGGAACAACTTTTATGGCTCCAGCCGCTGGTCGTCCCGTCTGACCCGCTGATCCCGGCCTCCTACACTTTTCCGCAAGGCCACGCTCGGTTGTCCCCGCCGATAATGAGGGTTCGAGAGGCCTCTCTCTCTCTCTCTCTCTCTCTCTCTCTCTGTTTTGGAGAACTCCGGGTATATATGCACCCTCCCAAGGATTACCTGGAGATTCAGTTAGACGACGCTTGCCCGAAAGGAGTTCGATTTAACGACGTTCTCTCCCGAGAAGTGTTTAGCGACGGTCGTAAGCCACGGAAGAGCTGGACATCACACTCGTATCTTCGGGTCAGGAAGAAGGGTCTCTTAGGCAACGTCAGCCTTTTTCAACCGCCTTCGGATCAAGGATTAGATAAGCTGTCCTCCGAAGTTCTTCTGGTGACCTTTTGAGGACAAGAGGTCCAATATTTCGCTCAATCCAAGTTTGGAAAAGCCACCCTCCATCCCCTTCGAAGTTCTTCTGGTGACCTTTTGAGGACAAGAGGCCCGATAGCTCGCTCGAACCAAGGTGGAGAAGTCACCTCCTCCCTTGGAAGTTCGACTGGTGACCTCTTGAGGACAAGAGGCCCGCATCTCACTCGATCCGAGTTGGAAAAAAGTAGCATCACCCTCTTCGGGTTTCTAGCTACACCCGTGAGTAATCAAAGTCACCAAGACCCCTAAAGTTCGCCACGCTATACTCTAGAGGTTCAAAGGAACTAAATCGCTCACTACCTTACATCTTCCATTATAACCATTTAATAACCCTGGTTATCCAATTAGTATTCGGGACCTAATTCCGACTTATTCCTGTGCCTATATATATCCATATTTATTTTGTGCCTTTTATTTAGTGTGTATTAAAATCTATTTTTGTCGTTCTGTTTGGACTATTCCTTGGTCACGCAGCTGGGGCTAACTATTCAAATCGCACTCATAGAACAATAACAGTTGTTGCCTTGCTCAACCTACCTTAGAGCCTGTGTGCGTATATTTCCATACACTTGGCCATACTTCGACATAGAGAAACGAGGATACAATTGGTAAATTCCTAGAACAATTATCTATCGAAATACAGGCACGCAATTAACCTAGCATCCCTTTGCTGAGGTGAAAAAAACCCGAAAGAAATTGCTTCTTGTGCACAAAGCTTCCTTCTCCATGGATATAAAAGGTGGATGACATTGCGCCGCTTGTATGAGCGATCTTTAAAACAGCGGCTTTGTTGATAAATGAGCTGGTATTATACCGAGCACTTGCCAAAAATTGAGTGGTGCCATAGTTTTGAGGGCAAATAAAGGTTACCTTCTACTCCTGACTCTATAACACCTAAATCTAGTATTCACATACTGTATAATAGAGCACCAAAGGAATTAATATATTTAAACAATTGCCTTATTGCTTTTTATTCATTATATATATATATATATATATATATATATATATATATATATATATATATATATATATATATATATGTATATATATATAAGTAAAAGAACTCAATGACGAGTTATGCTATGTGATAGTGAAACCACTGTATAGGATATATGGTGCAGTTAATGTAGTGACATTATTAGACAACTGTTTAACTTCAGATCCAGCGTGACACTCTACGTCCTCGAACTGGAAGACAGCACTCAGCAAATACTTCTACGTCTCTATATCAGTGCTGTCTTTCAGTTCAAGAACAAAGAGTGTCACGCTAGGCCTGAAGTTAAATAGTTGTCTAAATAGTTGTCTAATATTGCCACTACATTAACCGCACCAATTTGTCTTGCAACTTTTTCCACATATATATATATATATATATATATATATATATATATATATATATATATATATATATATATATAATTGAAAATCACATGACACTGTGATATATAATAGATGTATTTAAAGGCCCAAAGAAATGAAAACTGGTAACACAACCCGGAAAAACGCTAAGAAAATTTATTACGTGTTACCAGTTTTCATTTATTTGCGCCTTTAAATATATATATATATATATATATATATATATATATACATATATATATATATATATATATATATATATATATATATATATATATATATATATATATATATATATATATATTGCACATATCAATATTCATAAAATATATTAAATGCTTGCCTTATGCAGCATGAAAATTTCATTTACCTACTTATTAATTTTTGAAAATATTTTATTAGAGGAAAATCGTTCTCATATTTTACTTGGTACTGGAGGTGATTACCATCGTATTCTGCAAACCATACATAAAACTTTGTATACAAGGGATTAGCAGACTTTATGTCATTTTTGGTTTGTTTTCTAAGCTGGTTACTTTTCAACTAATTTTTTATTCACATACTTATTTCTTTTCTTTTAGATCATGTATACCTTTGATACATCTCGTCGTAAGTGCCTAAATAGGCCCGACTTCCTTTGTTATATCCTTAGCAGTTTCCTCTTTGCCACTCAAAGGGCAAACATCTGCGCATTTGTCAAACAAGCTTATTTTCCATACGTTAAAGTAAAAATTGGTGATAAGACAAGTCCTGACACATTCACAAGGTGTGTAAGCAGCGTCTCGACAATTTACGGATGTGGACCAAAGGAACACGTGATAAGTTGGCATTTGGTATACCTATGATTTGGCGAGGGGCAAAAGTTCATTGCAGAAACTGTTAGCTTAGTTTAGTGAAAACTTCGGATATAACAAGAAAAACAAATGTAAAATTGAGTGTCCAAGTCTACCATCAGCTATACGTCCACCACAGTATCCTAACACTTTCCATTATCATTGTCGTTTAGTGTGCGAAAAGATCCCGTTAGTCTCTCTCTCACACTGACACCTATTTGTCCATTTATATCTCCTACAACCGTAATTTTGCACCCCATCTTTATCTTTATCACCCCTAGTCATACGTGAAAGCACTTTACTTTATTGACATCGTCGCGCAGACTTCTTTTGCCTTCATGTTCGTTTAACCTAAATAAAGCACCTGTCACCTGTGACTTTACAGAATTACGAGCCAGCAACGACCTTAAGATCCACTCCAAGTTATAACTGTAGGAATGATTTAAAAACAGAATGCTCGATATATTGATCAAAATAGTATACATATGTGAAACGACTAAAACAAGCGTACATCAGATCCTCCAATTCAGTGACTCTCAGTAATAGAGGCGAAATAACATCGTACCTTCAAATCCCTCTAACGTTGCAATCACACCAATCATCCCTTTGATGTCACCTGCCATTACTCAACCAAAATTCTGTATCTTGCTGGCGTTTTGCCAGCGTTTCACCGGCGTTTCGAAAACAGAGTCTGCGTCTAAGAATGTATTGCTTTTTCTTGACGCTCGAATCAGTACAGGAAGTGTTTGGTATTTTAGTTGTTCCTGCTTTCTATTGGCAAAAGATGGGTAGAGATGTGTCGTCGTTCCCTCACACACTCGAGCCGCCATGTGGCATGGTTATGTGCGTGCGTGTAGCTGTGGGTGGGGTATTTATTTTTATTAATTTAAAATAAAGCGGGAAAACCAAAGGAGGTCTGCAAAAAACGTTTCGAAAAATATGTTTGTAAAAAAGATGGTGATGTTAAAATAAGTTGAAATGTACGAAAGATACAAACCCCGAGGATTCAAAAGAGGTGGTTACTCTACTGAATCTGCCTTCAATACCAAGACCAAGGAAAATGACCTGAGGCAGGAGTGATGAAGATGGGAAGAGGCAAGGGGATGTCATTGTGTTTTGGTTTGGGTGGTGTTACGCTGCCCCTTAGCGGAGCCCCAAGATTGATGAATCCTTTATAAATGGTCTCTTAGGGAGCCCCCCCCCCCTTCCCTAAGAGAGGTAGGGTGTAGTATGTGCAACCATGCGGCAGCTGATATAGGGAGTGTCTTCAAGTCCCATAAGCCCCATGGAGTGTACCTTACCAGACCCCATGCCAGTAGAAGGTTTTACGGCTACATATCTTCCACATACTTCACTACTTTTGCCGCCACCAATATGATATAACAGAATGTAACTATAATAAAGCTGGTTGAAATTTAACCAAAGTAGTTTCCACCAAAATATTAAAAATTACGATCAAAACTTTTACTATCTCATCGAACACATTCATTGATATCAAATTCATCTAATTAATCAGTGCCTAGATCCGCACAAACGCGTCAATTCGCTTCTTAATTTAAATATTTAGCATATGTATGGCAAGGGAGTTGAGCCTCTAATTTATTGGAATCATTGAATAAATACATATTTCAGTAATTTATGACATAAAATGAGTGAAAATTAAGCCATTTATGTATGTAACATTAAATGTGCGGCGCCAAACTGATGACATTGTGAGGGACGCCGGTCCCCGACATCCGACACCCAACACGTATTGCAGACACGTACATGGCATGTTCATGTGACCGGGTAGATACTTCCGGCTGTCGCTGGGGTAGAGAATGTGTGTGTAGGGAGAGAGAGAGACAGACAGAAAAAAACAGGTAGAGATAGAGAGAGAAAGAGTTGGAGAGAAAGGAGTGTTTATGAGAGAGAGAGAGGGAGAGAGAGAGAGAGAGAGAGAGAGAGAGAGAGATTTTTTTTTTTTTTTTTTAATTAAGGAGCTATCTGGCGACTGCCGACTTAGGCATTAGTCGCCGTAAACAAACAGCCTAGTTCTAGGCTACTTTAAAAATTAAACAGGACAGGAAACAATAAAAAGAAATAACAATAACAATAAAGAAGCAATAACAAAAACAATAACAACAACAACAACAACAACAAACCGGGTTAAATGAAAGGGAGAAGGCCAGCCTCCCTCAAAAAGTCAATAAGTCCACTAGTCATGGTGCACGCACTCGTCCCGAGTACAAGGGAAAGAGAGAGAGAGAGAGAGAGAGAGAGAGAGAGAGAGAGAGAGAGAGAGAGAGAGAGCTTCTTGACTTATTTTTGGGTCGCCAGTGGTTCCTCACCAACGAATCCTTCCTTTTAATTGCTTGGTGTTTCCACACTCGTTCTCTACTAACTTCACTTTACTTTCAAACCATTTAATTCACTACGCCCGTCATCACTAACTTTGACATATGATGAAAAATATAGTTATCAATCCTCCTTCAACAGTAGTAAATTAATTATCATTAGTAATTTCCGATGAAGTGAATAATTCCATCTTTTATGTGTTACCATTTTCTTTTAATATCGTTCGATTAGTCATTTACTGTTTATGTTAACAAAGCGCAAATATCCTTTATCTTTCCTTGTTTTCCTTCAGAATAAAGAACATGCATTCGACTTCTTCTAAATTCACTGCGAGCAGTTAATACCCTCGTCGGTTTCGTAACTGAATTAAAACAAATGTAAATATTAGGTCTTACTGGCATACAATTTAATGCGGCCAGTGCCTACAACACTTAAAAATTTTATGTTATGAAGTGAACGTTTTACGATCAACTGTGAAGTGTGGTATGGTCAAATGGTTTTGTATGCTTGTGTTAAATTAGGAAGCATGTGGGTAAAGTTTAGATTCGCATTGTCAGTAAACCTCAACTTCACTCATATGTGTAATTCCAGAATGTATGGAACCTGTTATGATAGAAGTGAGACTGTTAAAGTGAAATTCTAGAATGAATTAAGACGAATTAACGATGGAATTTGGAATGGGGATCAGTTGATGTTTTTATGAGGCATGAATGGATTAAAGGAGGAGAGACGAGATAACTGGAGATTTGGGTACTGAGAAAATGAAAAAGGAGAGGTTGCGAGCATTCTGTGCTGAAAGAAATTTGGGTATAGCTAACACCACATTTCAATGTATTTTCAAAATGATGGAGCATGTATTAGTATGAGTGGTATACTGTCGGTGAGAAAGTATATGGTGAGCAAATTGTTTGATATAAAGTTACGAGCGCAACAAGCGATTCTGAAGAGGCGGACGGCACCTGGGGGGTGTAGGTTTAGCGGTTTCTGTTAGACTTTTAAAAAGTGCTTAGATGTTTTTTCTAACATGCCTGCATTAGAGACTAGAGAGCACATATAATATTGCTGCTCGCAGCAACCAAAATATCATTCACACAATTAAATTCAGAAAATCTTAACACGAAAATTTGTCATATTTTTTACACAAACGAGGCAAGTTTGGGAAACAAGATCGATAAATTGTAAGTTTTAGTTGCATCAGCAGAAGATTTTTATATCATTGCAGTTCAAGATGACACCTTAATGGAGAATTTAACTTACCTGCCTATGACCTTTTTTAAAAGTGATAAGTCTAAAGTAAAAGGTTAGGCGTTATTTTATACATAAAAGCGATCTAGTCACGGTAATGAAATAAATCAATCTAGATATTACGTTTGAGAGTTTAGCTGTCAAGTTAGTGATAGATATTAAACAAATAAATTTTATTATGGTCTATAAGTCATAAGGCAAACGGATACTAAGATATTACTCTTTTTGAAACGCTTTCGGTTTTAATGATACAAAAATTTAAGGTTATATGCGGTCATTTAAATTTTTAGAAGATAGATTTTCTAAATATAACGGCGGAAATGCATAAAA
Organism: Ceratothoa steindachneri; assembly: GCA_963969495.1. NCBI lineage: Eukaryota > Metazoa > Arthropoda > Malacostraca > Isopoda > Cymothoidae > Ceratothoa > Ceratothoa steindachneri. The sequence continues at coordinate 7,749,436 of OZ018317.1, read as the reverse complement.
ATCGACTTCTAGAATATAAATAAATGATGACCTCCTGCTTCAAAGGCAGCCAAACTGACATCCGAACCGAATACCCGAGGCTTATTTTTGACAAGTAAAAATAAATTATTACATAGTATACACGTTGGCAAATTACATAGAAACAGTGATCACAATATAATTGAATCAATCTAAATTTTCGTGAAAATGTCACGAGATCTTTCATCTCATCCTGGACTTTACATCTCTTAATTTTTAGATTTTCTAAATTGAGAAGTTTTAAAAGGTGTAAACGCCCAGGAAATGCATAATGATAATTATCAACGTTAATTTACCCTATAAATAACGAAATAGTGCGCTATAAACCTAAATGTACTATGGATTACTAGTGGAATTAAAAAGTTCATAAGAGAACGTAACTGATTGTTAAAATTTCGAAAACCATCCCTAGTGTCAAGAATTGAAACTGACACTTTTATTATCGCCGTCTTGCAAAACGCTGTGGTGTGAGAATCACGTTATAGGATCGTATAGTACTCAAAGGTACCTCATAGATGAGCGTTTTTAAGTTGTGTAAAATTTTTAAATGGGTTCACACGTTAAACCATAAAAAACATTCACCGAAGGACAATCTGAAGCGTGCTGGTCCCTCTTTCGTAAAGGGTCCTCAAAAGGACGTTGAATCTCTGCGGAATTTTGTCCATAGGATGGTTGGTCTTTAAAAGAACCGGATTTGTATCCTAACTTGGTGAGATCTGGGCAAGCTGGCAATCATGCAATTAAGTATGTATGTCAAACTACAAAGTCTACAACAATCGCTTAAAGACTACTGCCCAGATTCCTTAAATAAACGAGGAGAGTTCATGCGAATTTTACTATAACAATGGAATTGATTTCCTTCGCTTTAGGAAATAGGTATATAATGGTAATTAAATCAAACAATGTACTCTAAATATATCTCTAAAAACTTCTATTTTATATTTTTTAAAGCACTCTAAAGTTGAGCACAATCTTAAAAGAGGAAAATATTAAATTAAACTTATTAATTTCTAAACTGCTTACGACCTACCGATCCAGCAATTGAAAGATTGAATAAATATGTTAGTAAAATAATTAAATTAAATAAAGTGAAATGTGCTAAGATGTTCAATTAACAGTTAATTTATTAAGCCGTCATATATTAAATTTTAGTTTATTTGAAAGTTCTAAAGGGAAACATTCTTTCGTCCTGAAACTGTGGAATATAGTAATTTTAAGTTAATAAATATAAAATTAGAGTAAAAGTCTACAGGAAATAATTAGAACCTTATCTTTTAATATATTTAATATATATCGGGGATAATTGATGAAAACAAAGGGTATTTATAGGTTAGATCACTTAGATAAGAGAATCAGTGACATTTTGCAACTTACAAGGCCTAAGAGAGGCAAGTCATTCTTTTGTCTGGATGTAAAGAAAATATTTTATTTAATTCCTTGCTTATTATTATTATTATTATTATTTCAGAAATTGGATATCAGCTTTTGATTTAACTGCTTTGTTGGTTTTCGTTTCCAGCTTACGATAAATCTTTCTTGCGTTGAAATTCAAGCGTTTTAAGATGATTCTAGATAGAAAAATGCAACTTGCTTTTATTATAGCTTTATTCATTATGAGTTGACATTTCACGATTACACTTATCGTATCTTCAGAACATACTAAGTAAAATTAAATTGATCCACCTTTTTATACAAAGTGTTTAAGTATGAATGGAATGGTGGGATTTGCTTATCATCTATGCAGGTAGGTGACCTCTCAGAGGCTAGCATTAATGCGACACGAGGTAAGGGATAAGGGGTAAAAACTGCACCAGTAGGGCTATCTATGTATACATGAGTGGATATATTGTACATGCATTATACAGACGTGATTATGTGTATTAACAGGTATATAGACACTTTAATTACCAATTCTATATGCGATGCGACCAGTTTTTTAGTTCTTCACATTTCGTATTTAATTCCGGCTTCCTTTCTTTGATGAGATTTGCTTCGGCAATCTTCAAGTTTTCTTCATTTGTTGATCTGTAGATGCTTTTGAAATTTTCGGCAATGTTAGGGATTTTATTCCAGCTGTGGGTCCCATTAAGATGTTCGTGTATTTTACTGCTTTTGTATCGGTGTTGGTTTGCTCGTGATGTAATATTATTCGTAGTCTACTCGATGTATGACAGCTTACAGTTGTTTATAGGACATAAAAATTGATATACTACATAATTATCGTTTTTTTGCAGCTCTTGTGTAGAGAACCTTGAAGAGAGCTTACTGTTTTTATAATAGCATTGTACTACTATTTTTTTGTTTTCCTTTTTAGTAGCTATGTGTTGTTGTAGGATGTTTATGAGGGACTTTTCTTCCGATATCATGGTCTTTTTTTCCGAAGAAAGAAAATCATTAAATGTTCATTTGTTCCAACACAAGTACGCTATTAGAAGAGGTGAAAATAATAGGGCTTTCTTTGTTCACATATCTGAAAATAGTTAACCTATCAATTGGGATTCGGCTAAATTTATTTACAACTCAGATGACTATGTTAAAAGAAATATTGATGAATGCTCGTTCATTAATTCCTCGCATAATTTCAATATATCCCCCGGTCTCTTTAAACTGGACCCTGTCATTAAAAAGCTTATTTTAAACGAAATTGTCCATTTTAAATCTCAGCACTTTGATTTATTAAATTTGTTATATTTCTTTTTTTATTGACCATTGTATTTATAATTGCATATGTATGTATTCATAGTTATGTGACATATTTCTACATTTCACACACACTCTCGCACGTGGATATTTTTGAAGAGAATTTATCTATATGTCTTTACGCTTCGCTACCTATATTTAGTCCCCTTTTCTGATAATTTATTTCAATTTTTCCCGCCTACTTTGTTTTGTATCCTTTCGTTGTACGTAGGCGGAGCGTCGTTTAGTTTTCTCTTATATATATATATATATATATATATATATATATATATATATATATATATATATATATATATATATATATATATATATATACTATTCTTGTTAAGTAACTCTTTATGTAATCCTTGAGAATGAACTGAACAAAGTTCGAATGTACTTGCAATCTGCTTTTCATTGTTCCTGTGGGATTGTCTGCAATTATATATATATATATATATATATATATATATCAAACCGCAAGGAAAGAGAAGCTAAACGGAATAATTTTCTTCGGAAAAATGAATTTTCCTAACTGCCAGAGATCTGTGCAGAGATGGAGATCGAACCAAGAACACCGAAGCAGCAAGCCATCGCTTTTAACTATATTAAAGCCACCCCTTACACCACTCTGCTACGCGAGATAATAAAAATCCTCTCGATTAGACAAACCTTTAAGGCATGCTTCGCTAGGTCGATCGAAACGACTGAAAGAGAGAAAAATTAATTGGCAATTTAAAGGACAGACGAGAAATAGAGTTAAACGCGCTACGAATATACAATGTAATCTCTCAGGAACGCGATAGAATTATGGAAATAAATCAATTAAACTGCATTGAAAAAGAAGATAAACTGAATAATTTATTTTCTTCAGAAAAATGAATTTTCCTAATTTCGAAAAATCCGTGCATAGGTGGGGATCGAACCAAGCACACTAATGAAGTGAGCAATCGCTTTGATCGGAAATAAAGCCAACCATTAGATCACTCAGCTACGCGGGAAAATAAAAATTCTCTCTATTAGACAAACTTTTAAGGCATGCTTCGCTAAGTCGATCGAAAAACCTGAAAGAGAGAAATTAATTGGGAATTCAAAGGAGATGAGAAATAGAGTTAAACGCGTTGCAAATATACAATGTATATCTTTCATGAACGCGAGAGAATGTTCATTATTTTCGTGTTCATCAGAGATATATTGTACATTGTATATTCGTGGCGTGTTATATATTATTATCGATATTAACATAATGAGTAGGAGCTTCGAAGGTAACAGAAGAACCATTTGAGAACTTCCAGAGACATCCATGAATCTACTAGTGCCGTGAATAAGAACGGTATGACCGACAGTATCAAATGCTGCCGAGTGATCGATAAGTACAAGAATGGAATGTCTTTCCAGTATCATTAACCCGAAGAAAGTTGTCAGTTACAAATACGGTAGAAGAATTGATTCAGTGCTGTGTTTGGCCTTGGAGCCAGGATAGATGCTCTCATCAGTGTTCGAGAAGGATAAGTGATTTATACTTCATTCTAATATCAGCCTTTCAAGGGCATTTGAGATAAACGGGAGTTAAGAGTTTTGGTGCAGTTTGCCGGGCCATTGAACTCAGGAAATAGTGAAAAAAAAGCTTGTTTAAAATCAGATGATAACACTGCAAAAAAGACGGAGGTTTATGAGGTAAGAGAGAAATATAGTGAGGAGGAACTGACGGAGTAGACACGAAAGAAGCTGTCGGAGAGGTGATCTTGAGGGTAGTAGTAGATCAACGAAATTTTCAAAGTAAGGTTTAGAGGTAAGACAGAGGGAAAAATTTGTAAGTGTTAGGGATATCGAGCGCAATGAAAGAGTTAGATAGATATGGGACCGTAATTCAACCATCCCCACCACTACGTCTTAGATCTCGCCAGTAGATGAAGGAAAAACTATGCAATAAATGGGAAGTAGAGATGATAATTTACCCTTCCTTACCTCAAGTTTCTGCTAGATCAAATATGGCAAGTTTTTAAATGAGATAAAATCAAAGATGATAGGTGAGATAAACTTTCTTTAACGTCAGTCAGCGAAAACTTAGGAAACCAACGGAAAGGGAAAACGCAAGTGTGGTGGAGAATCGGTATAGTTAGCGGCAGGTGTGATGAGATCCTCACGAAAAAGATTGCGTAAAAATGTAGCAAAGAAAAACATGTAAGAAGAATGGATGGAAATGGACTTGTGAATAGAATATATGAGAGTGAATGTCCTGGGGTGAAAAGGGTTGGAAATTCACCTAAATGGGTGTTTGCTTCTTTGCATGAGTGTTTGATACAGAAGGTGCTGATAGAGAGACAAGTGGATATAGTGTGCATGACTGGTGTCCATTAAAAGGGCTTGTGAGGAGAGCTTCGGGTATTCTGTTTAAGGATGAACTCTGACCGGAGGAGCTGCTTCGGCAGACAGCAACCCATCGCTATAATGGCCTGGCTTGGCTTTGTGTTTGATAGCACATAAAAATGAAACAGATAACTTTCCGGTAGTGTTGACTTTTACACATTCCACCTTATGAGAAAATGATTACAGTTAAAGTTTAAAAAAAAACATGAGTGGCTTCTAACGATGTCACGTGTGTAACTGAATTTTTGTGATTTCTATTTTATTTTATTCTATTTTAATTATAAATAAGTATTTTCTTTTATTTTGAAAAGGAAATATTATTTTCTTTTTAGGATTAATAAACTCGAGGTTTCCCGTCAAATAATCTTCATCTTTCCCTTTAGATTTGACTCCGGTATCTTTTTTATTAAAACAAATAGCTTTTATCTACCTGTATTTTTCACGTAGGAATATTATTCTTTTGTGCGGAGAGGAAAAAAAAAACGTGACTGGAAAATATTGCACTTGTCGTGTCGTAAGATAGCATAACGGTAAATTCCACTTCCTTATCCACATTGAATATAAGCATCATACACACGCTGATTTTGATATATGTGAAGTTAAAAATAATTCCCTTTCCTGGAAAATATAATTATAATATCAGTATTAGAAATCCATTTTTAGATAAAAGATAAACTGAAATAGTAAGTAGAATATAATCTGCATCAAATAGGATGAAAGAAAACTGAATAAAATGTATTGCACAGAAACTCTCACTTTGCCTCTTTCCTTCTCTTTTTATATTTTTGACACATACCCAAAAAGAAAATGGGCCTATAATAAGGATATCAAAGTATCTTTATCCCCGATACAGGAGGATATACAAAGTTTTCTCGATTGGATCAACGCAGGAGTTCTTGTATGAGGTTTATGGATAACACGACACATAAACTAGGTACCTTCCGGTGAATAAACGGAGTTATTCCTGTAATTATCTGGCGTTAGCCTTTTAGCTACAGGATATGGCAGAATATTTTTTATTTTTTTTTTTTAAGTAAGGGGCTATCTGGCGACTGCCGACTTAGGCATTAGTCGCCGTAAACAAACAGCCTAGTTCTAGGCTACTTTAAAAATTAAACAGGAAACAATAAAAAGAGATAACAATAACAATAAAAAGCAATAACAAAAACAATAACAAAAACAACAACAATTAAACTGGGTTAAATGAAAGGGAGAAGGCCAGCCTCCCCCAAAAAGTCAATAAGTCCACTAGTCATGGTGCACGCACTCGTCCCGAGTACAAGGGACAGGCGGTAGCGACCCCGCCCATCCCGGTACCGGGACAGGTATCGTGCGCGAAGATCACCCAGACTGGGACATTCGACAAGAATGTGCCGAACAGTCTGGGGGACGACGCAGTCGTTGCAATAGGGCGCAGGCGAGCGCTCCATCAAGTAGCGATGCGTCACACGAGTGTGTCCGATTCGAAGACGACAGAAAGCAACCTGAAGCCGCCGCGGCATTGGGGGATAGATCCATGGGAACAGTCGCGGCGCAATGGCACGCAACTTTAAGTTCCCCTCGACCGTCTCCCATCTTCTTTGCCAAGCAGTCCGAAGAGCTGCCCGTATTCCTGCCATGTAGTCAGTGTGAGGAAGAGCGAAACGCTGGTCCGGTCGCAGAGTCCTCGCGGACTCTTTGGCGCCCTCATCGGCGCGCTCATTCCCCGCAATTCCTACATGTCCAGGAACCCAGCAGAAGATAATCTCGACATCTGCCCAGCTCGCCAAAACCGTGGCGTCACGGATTTCGCGAACCAGGGGATGCGGAGATTCCAATGCCCCGAGAGCACTCAGGGCGCTTTGTGAGTCGCTATAGATCACAATCCGGTCTCCGAACCGGGCACGTTGCGTAATCTCCCGTACCGAGTGGTGTATTGCCACCAGCTCGGCCGTGAAGACAGACGCAGCGCCTGGTAGAGCCCCGCTGACTTCAAACAGAGGAGATACGGCGTGGAAGCCGACCCCCTCTTGGGACTTGGAGCCATCCGTATACACTGGCACGGTACCAGCGTGACACGATGTGTGCTCCAAAAAGGTCGAACGCAATACTCCCGGCGCAGTACAAGCTTTGGGAGCAGAGGCGTGGCGACAAATAGCCAAATGTGGTACCCTCCAGGGTGGCGTCCTGGGCAAAACCAGGGGCGCCACCGGCCCGAGAGCTATATCTACCTCTCGAAGGAGTTTCCTGGCCCTAAACCCAAAGGGCTTAGGGTATGACTGGCGTCTCTCGGCGGCATAGGCACCATCGAGATCAGCTGCGGATGCAGTGAGAGCTGTTTGCGACTGAGGGAGGCGCCGGGCTCGCGCGTACAGGCGAGTGATGCACTGCACGCGGCGCAGAGCGAGTGGCATCTCCCCAGCATAAACCAACAGGCTCTCAATGGGGGAAGTGCGGAAGGCACCGGTCGCAAGGCGAAGGCCGGTGGATCGAATCCACCTTCCGCAATAAACGCTCGGCTGCGGATGCATAAAACTCGCATCCGTAGTCGAGCTTCGAGCGAACAAAGGATCGATAAAAAAGTAAGGCGGTAGCCCTATCAGCACCCCAAGCGCTGAACGTCACGGAACGGAGAATGTCCATGGCGCGGGTACAAGAGACCCTAAGGCTGCGAATATGAGCCTCCCAGGTGAGGCGTCGGTCGAATACAAGACCAAGGAAACGGTGCGACTCAACCACATCCAGGCGCACTCCATTAAGAAACAAATCTGGGTCGGGGTGAAGCCGTGGATGGCCAAAGAAAACCGAAACCTGTGCGCTTCGGCATAGGCAGGGCGCAGTTCAATGCCTGTTGGAGTCGACGCTCCAGAGTTGTCATCTGGGCCGCGCCAAAAGAGATCGAAAGGTCGTCCACGTAGAGCGTAGCGAGAACATCTTCCGGCAGCACCGAGGTGATGCCGTTGATGCTTAGGGCAAAGAGTGTGACACTGAGGACACTTCCCTGCGGGACACTCTTTTCCTGCTCTTTTGGCCGGAGAGGGCTCCCCCCACCCGTACGCGGAATCGACGATCTCGCAAAAATTCAGATATAAACATTGGGAGGCGTCCCCTCGACCCCATCGTGTGGAGAGTCTCCATGATACCGTATCGCCATGCGGTATCATAGGCTTTCCCCAGATCAAAAAACACCGTGGTGTAGTGCTGTCTACGAAGGAAAGCCTCGCAGACGGCACTTTCCAGTCGGAGCAGAGCATCCGACGTGGAGTGGAACTTACGGAAGCCGCACTGTGCAGAAGACAGATGGCCTCCGCTGTCCAGGAAATAGGCTAATCTAACATTTACCAATTTCTCCATCAACTTGCACACGCAAGAGGTTAGAGAGATTGAGCGGAAACCGGTCGGAGTAGAGTGATCTCTCCCCGGCTTGCGAAAGGCGAGCACAGTAGCGATTCGCCAGGAGTCTGTGAGAAGACCTTCCACCCAGATCCTGTTGAACAAATCTAACAGAAAGGCCATGCCTCGCTCACCCAGGTGTCGAAGCATGGCGTACGGGACATCGTCCGGACCATGGGCGGTGTCCGCGCACGAAGCGAGAGCGGAACGCAACTCACTCACAGTAAACTTGTCGTTGAAGGGTTCTCCGCCTCTGGAGGTTAAGTCCAGCCGGCGGCCTTCCGCGACATCACGACGTGCATTGAATGCTGGCGGAGCAGCATCACGGCTAGAGAATGCGGAAAAAGCGGTCGCTAAGGATTCCACCACGGACGCGGGGTCCGAGATTGCGGTCCCATTCTCCTGGAGAACGGGAGGGGGGTCCTGCGAGAACTTGCCCCGAATCCTTTTGACTCGCTTTCACACCTCAGCTAAAGGGGTCTTCCCGTTAAGTGAAGACACGTATGCCCGCCAAGAAGAGCGGCGGGCGTGCTTCGAAATATACCGGAACCTAGCCCTAGCCCGACGAAATTCACCGACAGTGAAATCGTTCGCTTATAGCGCATGTAGGCATAACGCTTCTGTTTCAGGGCCGTCTCACACTCGGCCAACCACCATGGGAGTGGTCTGCGTGCAAAACGGCCAGACGTCCTAGGAATAGTAGTCAGGCCCACGGCGATGAGGTTGCCGGAGAAGAACTCAACGGCCTCATCTACCGACCTAAACTCCTCGACTGAGATAGAGAATTCAGTCATTTCCTGAAATGCAGGCCACCGCGCCCGCGCCAAGCACCACCGAGGTGTTCTCTCAGGCGGCAGTTGCCCTGAAAAGGATATTTGAATGGGAAAGTGATCACTACAATGGAGGTCATCGACTACCCCCCAATCAAAATCAGGCTGTGCATCCGAAGAGCACAAAGATAGGTCAAGGCAAGAAAATGAAGCGGTTCTCGGACAGTGATGCGTAAACTCATCCACGTTTAGGACACCCATCTCAAGCTCTTCGATCAGACCGGCAAGGACTTGTCTCCTGGGATTTATGGAGTAATCTCCCCAGAGAGGATGCCTGCCGTTCAGATCTCCAAGCAAGAGATAGGGCCTCGGCAACCGTGCCACGACGCGGCGGAAGTCCCCCGCGTCGAAGTCAGCTGACGGTGGAATGTACGCAGAAATGATAGTATACCTACTATCCAGGTGCAGCTGCACAGCCACTGCCTGAAAGGAGGTATCTAAAGAGAAAGGAAGAACGGAGACATCATGCCGGGTGTAAACCGCGCATCCCCCAGCCCGGCCATCCCGCGGTGGTGGGGTCGCAAGACCCTTATACCCCGGGAGGGCAGGCAGCGGGCACGCGCCTAGCATGATCTCCTGCAAAAAAATAGCTAACGGGGAACGGGACGAGACGAGCCTCCGCAGCTCCTCCCAGTTGGCCCGGAGTCCACGGCAATTCCATTGAAGGAATATGCCCTCCAGGCCTAGCTCGGAGGAGACGCGGGGGCCCTCCTCGAATTGAAGACCCTCACGGGAATGGCCGTACGCTTCCCGGGGGCAGAACCCCGGGCGCTGTTGGCAGGACAAAGCGCTGAAGGCGCTGTCGCCTTCGAGGACTTATTGGGGGAGGTTGGGCTCGCCATGCGAGTCTTTTCCTCCATCCGCCTCGAAACCTTAGGCGGGCGTTGCGGCTTGGGAGGCGGGGGGCCCTCTTTTCGAGGAACCACCGTCTCCGAGCCACTCGCTCCACCTCGTGGCGTGGGCGAAGGGGCCGAAGCTCCTTTGTTGCTGTCCTCCTTTCGGGGAACAGCTTTAGGAACCCCGAAAGATGGCCTAGCGACCATCTTCAGGGGTGTTGCCTCCTGTGAGTCTAACGACTCTGTGGAGGCGCGTGGCCGTTTCGCCTTACGGGAAATGGTCACGCTGGGGGAAGAGGGGGGAGCCCTGGTTTTAGCCGGGGCTGGGTGTGAACCCTTTTTGCCGCCAGCTCTACCAGGGGAGCGCCCGGGTGTAGTAGAGCCCGCAGAAGGGCTCCGAATGGGCGCGGAAACAACCGTGCTCGTTGGCCTGGATGGGCCAGGAGCAGAGGGTGCTTTTCTAACTATTGAGGCATATGACGTCCCAGGCAGAGCCGGGCGCGCCAGGACCAAGTCCTTAGCCTCGCGGAATGAGAGTCGATCCTGGGCCTGAACGGCCAGGATTTCTTTCTCAAGGAGATATGCACCACATTGCTTCGAAGAAGCAGGGTGCGGCTCTCCGCAATTGACACACTTGGCCACACACGATTTGGACTTATCGTGTGCGACCTTGGAGCAATTTACACAGACTTCGGGTGACCCCGATTTTGCACGTCTACATGATCGATTCGTGTGGCCAAAGCGGTGACAGTAATAGCACCGCCGCGGCAGTGGAACGAATGCCTTCACGCGGTAGCGGTACCAACCGGCACGCACCGACTCAGGGAGCTTGTTCACAGTCGAACGTGACGAAGAGTGTAGGGGTGGGTCTCGAGGCCCCTCCCTGTTTTCTCATCACACGTTCGACCTTGACCGCCCCATGGTCGGCCAGCTCTAGGGTGATGTCTTCTATGGAGTAGTCAACGAGTTCCCTCGCATAAACTACTCCTTTTACAAAGTTCATGGTAGAGTGCGGCGTCACACTCACCGGGGTGCCATGAAGTGTCCGAAGAGCACTTATCTTGGCCGCTTCGGCGGGATTCGCCGCATTCGACAGAAGGCTCCCGTCCGAGAAACGGGTTACCTTCGGCTCTCTACCAATTGCACTAGCTAATCCTCTTCTCTGATGGATCATGTTGCCCTTGGACAACATGGTGCCATCAGTGGAGCGAATAACGAGGAAGCGTTTGAAGCCAGCGGCCTCGAAAACGCCAGGTAACCTCTGAATGAGGGGCCCCGATGTCATCGAGGCTCCGCCCTGTGCACTTTTGGTCTTTGTCATCGTCAGGAGCTCCGTACCCGGGGAAGCAGAGGGCCCGGATGTGCCGATCTTGGCTTGGTCGCTTGCCAAAGTGGCAGCAGACCCATCCGTCCCCGTAGCCCCCGCGGATTGAGAGGAGCCCCGAGTCTTCTTCGTCTTTTTGGTCCTTTTCTTTTTTGGAGAGGAGGGCGGGGAATGAACCCGCTTCTTACCCTCGCCGGTAGAAGCCCCCAGGCCAGATGGACCGGCCTCAGCCAGGTCCTTCTCCGAAATGGAGAAGGTCCTGGTGGTCGCAGGGGCATCATCCGGAGGAGATCCCTCGTCTCCTTGTACTGCCTGAGAATCTACAGCCGTTTGATGAGGACCTTGCATAGGGGCGGATTCGGGTTCGGTGCTTGGCGCCGAGCCCGGATTCCCCCCCATGGAAGGCCCTACCTTCTGAGGCTGGTTTTCCTCAAGGACCATGTCTATCACAGGAGGGGCCTCCAGTTGGCCATCCCCTCCCAGGACATCGCAGGTCCCCTTGGCAGCGTCATAAGTCTTTAGTGGGGAGGCACAGGCCTTGACCCCGGCAAGGTTTAATATTTTTGCCAGCAGGTCTTTTGAGGGAAGCGACCGAAGGGGCCTGGCTTCCCTCTCCCCCCTAAGGGGGTTTGCCCTACCGAGCCGCTTGTACGAGGGGCGGTCGGCAATGGGCTGCCTGCTGGCTTTCTTGGCAGTCCCCTTCGAAAGCGAAGGAGGGACTGCCGCTGGAGATAGGGAGGTGCCCGAAAGCACCTCCAGAGAAGGGGGTGAGGGGGAGTCCCCTACACCCGTAGGCGTAGGAGAGGAGTAAGCCTCCTCTCCGGTTAAAGAGGTATGGAGGGTCCCCTGCGCAAGCACAGGGGGGGAGGACCTCCATCTTTTCTGTGGAGCTGCACGAGGGCGGCTCCGTTGTTTTAGGGGGAATTAAGGGAAGATGGGTTTTTTTTTCATCATTGGGCATGGTGACCCTCTTTGTTTTACGGGACGCAATCGCTCACCACCTCTTGCAGTAGCCCGCACTGCAAGAGGTGCTTACAGGCCCAGCAGAGCCAGGCGCTGCCATTTGGGACCACCCCTCCCGCCTGGTGGCCTGGCAGTCCTTCGGCATGGCGGCTCGACCTTAGACACGGCGTAAAACAGATAGAATGCGAAGAGGAGAGGAAAAGGGATGTGAGGAAGGTATGGGTGGGGATGAAGCAGGTTGTTAAAAAACCCCCATCCCGACCTGGAGCTGAGGGGTTAGGGAACAATGTCCCCTCCCCCCTCAGCCCCCATCCGGGGTGGTTGGCTTGAGAAGAAGGTCAGCATTCTACCCTGTGAAATTAGAGGCTGACCAGAGAAAGTTGTGGGAGAGGTTGTATGAAAAGCGACGAGGTAGGGGAGAAATCGGGCTATCTGAAGGAATGAAGAGAGGCTAAGCTGGGGCCGGACGGAGCGCTGGATCCCGTCAGCACGGCGGCCAGGATGGCTAATCGCCGCGCCCCTTACGGGGGATATGGCAGAATTAAAGTCACTCGCCATCTACTCAACGCCACTTTTCCTACCTCCCCTATTTCTCTTTAAACGTAACAGAACTAATTTTCGACCCTGTAATTGAGTGAATAATAACAAAGCGATCAGATTATTTAATTTTACTATTATTTTCAAAGACTTTTTTTGCCAGGCTTCAGTTAAGTAAAATTTACTGATTTGGGTTTTAGTTGGCGAAATCTCGTTTTCGCTGGTTTTTAATGTTTTTTGAGGAAAAAAACACACACGCTTTAAATAACCAAACGTCAGTGCGTCATTCACAAATTGATATATTTATAGCGTGTAAATTTCTATCATGAACCATAATAGTGAAACAGTGAAAGTGTGAAAAAGAAATTTCGGCAATTGGAGATCAAATTATTAGTATTTTGTCTTTTGTATCACTTCATGTTCCAGGGATCATTTGATTATAATTTAACACAGTTGAGCACCCATGGGCAACCGTTTTGGTCAGGTCGCCAACAAAACACATTTTGTTAACTCCATTCAGGCCAATTTACTTTAGAAATATCAATTAACGTATATAATGTACTTAATATCTAATTAAGATTATCATTAATTTATCAAAGCAAAATAATGCTAATTTTCCCATAAAACTTGTGAATTGAGTTTTTGAAAAAAAAAAAACATTGGGACTTACTTTAAAAGAAATGCCTACATTAGCCTCAGAGGAAACAAAAGTGGCTTACAGTTGGCGTGATGGCCGAGAGCTACGTAATAAAAATATATCGTATGTGTTTCTAGATCTTTTATCACGTACCGACTGACCTTCTATAGGCTTATTTTTCGATGGGTGGGGTCATATTTTATAATTTTTTTTTAATAAAATCACATGAAATCATGATAGCCGAAAACATAAAACGATGATCATTCTCTAGTTCTGTTTCTTCTATTTATTTCGCCACTATAGTAATTCCTTGGCTATTCTTTCCATTTAAATTTCTTTTTTTCTTCACATTTTTCCCACCTATATTTTCGTTACACAGTGTTCAGCTCCTTCATTCCATTATACCCCAATAAATCACAATTCAATCCAAATTAATTTGGGCCAAGCAAAAATGCTTTTCAAATTGCAAATATTTTTAACCCAATCAAAGAAGGGTTTATAACACTGGTCTGCATTTTGGAATTCTTTTATTTTTATTTTTATTCAGGGATGTGATCTTACATATTCTTGAGTTGCCAATTTTAAATATCTAAACCATTTTTTTCTATCACGTAAGGATTTTGAATAAAATACAAATTAATGATAACAATAAATGTGCATTTTTAATATATTGTTACTTATTTAAAATTAAATAAGTAATCATGGAAAAGCACATTATTTTAGTTTTAAGAACATATGTATACCAAATCAACATAAAATAAATCACGCTTATCATGAAATGAATCAAAATCATCAGCATCATATCAAATGAATGTTAAAAAAACATGCCCTCATGGTTAGCCTGCATACCGATTCAAAGGAAGGCGTACCGCTGTGATTTCCGCTTGTGCTGTGCATCGGGACCATCACGTTCAATGACCAGCAGTAATCAGCCATCATGCTGCATTCCATTTGCCTTGGTATCGAGTTTCTATTGGGGCAAATATCCTGATGGAAACGCTCTCCTTGTTCCTCACTGTAGTTCCCACAATTCGAGGGAAAATAGTCAAGATGTGAGTGCAAAAAGTGCATCTTCACACTCATTCTATACCCAAGTTACTGGAAACTTGAAATCAGATCTTGGATCATTTTTTCATATTCTGGGAGGCGGGTGTTTCCCAAGAAGTTATGGACAATCTGCTGGAAGGAAACCCAGGCATTCACCTCGACACCTGCTAATGCTTCCTCAAAATGCTTGTCCTTCATTAATTCCCGAATCTGAGGACTAACAAAGATTCCTGCCTTTAGCTTGCCTTCACTTACACGAAGAAACTTTGACTCCAGGTACTTGAAAGCAGCTCCATTCTTGTTCAAAGCCTTCACAAAATTTTTCATAAGCCCTAATTTGATGTGGAGTGGCGGTAGCAGAATTTTCTTGGTGTCAACTAATGGCATAGCTCTCACGTTGTGATTTCCAGGTAAAAAGCTGGTTCTTTGTGGTTAGTCCTTTTTTTCATAGTGCTGGCTGCTGTCAGCCCTAATGTCCCAGAGACACAAAAAATAGGGATACTTGGTGTATCCCCCTTGAAGACCTAGTAGAAGAGCAATAACTTTTGAATCACCATTAATGAGAAAATTGTGCTGATGGTACTTGATTGCAGTTATTAATGTTTTCAAATTTTCGTAGGTTTCGGACATTTGGATACTAGGCCAATTGGCACAGATGCTTCTGTGTTGTCATTGTAGAGAAGAACAGCCTTTAAACTTCTGTTAGAAGAATCAATGAAGTGCCTCCATTCATTTGCTTTGTACGGCATCCCCATATGTTCGATAAGGCCAGAAAAATTTGAACAGAAAACTAAAGAATCATCTTTCTTAAATAACTGAGTGAATTCCGCTTCACGATGATGGTACCGAGCGAATGTTGTTCCAGAAGCTAGAAGTCTGTGTTCCTTCAGTCTAGAGCCAGGTAACTGTGGAGTTTCTTTTGGAAGGTTAAGGTCTCGCACCAGGTCGTTGAGCTCAGCTTGGTTGAAGAGTTTGGGATCGTCATTTGTTGGTGGTTCCTAGTCTACTTCCATCTGATTAGTATCACTAGTATCGAACAAGCCTTATTGCTGAAGGAATATTTGGGTATATTATGCGATATTTAGTCTTCTTGTTGAATCCAGCTACTTTAGTCATACAAAAGTAGCAGTCATTATCGTCATTCTTATGCTCTCGCCATGCCATTGGTACTCTAAACGGCCTACTTTTAAGTTTTCCAACTGACCACATTTGGAGCTTACTGATGCAACTCTTGCAATCTTTGTGTGGGACAAATGGCTTGTCTTGGTCTCCTAATCAGCAGCCAAAATAAGCTAAATAACAACGCTTCAACAGAGGAGTCATATTGCTCCGGGAATCTGAAGGGGTGAATTGCCCGCAGACATAGCAAAATATGTCTGCTGAATTTATACAGCTTCTAGACATATTCACAATCTAAAAAATAAGAAAAATATATTAGAAATATATCTATAATATATATATATATATATATATAGAAATATTTTATAATGTAAACATATATATTATATATATATTATAATATATATAAATATTTACTTATGCTATACAAAAAAAGAAAAGTAACGTGGCCTCATCTACCGACCTAAACTCCTCAAATAAGAGAGAAATTAGTCATTTCCTGAAATGCGCACCCCCCTCACCCCACACACACACTCCAAGCACAAACGGAGTGGCTTTTAGGCGGTAGAGACCCCCAAAATAATAGTTTAATGCGAAGGGGCCATTAACATGAAGGTGATCGGCCACCACTCACCAAAAATCAGGCTGTTCATCTGGAGTGGAGAGGGGCAGATGGAGACAAGAAAATGAGGCGATTCTTGGCTATTAATGCGAAACTCATCGCCATTTAGGACAACTATCTCCAGTTCTTCAATCAGTTTGGCAAAGATTTGACCCTGGGATTAATCGCGTGGTCCCCCTAAAAGGGGTGTGTAGCTTTCAAATCCCTGAACAAGAGAAAGGGTATTCTGCTGACGGTCGAATGAACACAGAAATAATAGTATGCCTCCTCTCCTAGTGTAGTTGTACTGCCAAGGTATGAAAGGAAGTATTTATAACGAATAGAAGAATGCAGAAATCATGATGCGTATAAATGCGCGCATCCTTCTGCTAGTCCCCAACCCCTAATATCATGTGAGCGGGGGCAAGGGGTACACCCCAGCTAGGTCTCTTGCAAGAAAATAAATAACGGGGGACAGGAGAAGACGGAACCCCGCAGCTCCTCACACTTTGTTCGGATCCTTCAGGCCTAGCTCGTAGAAGATGAAGGTTCCTCTTTGATGAGAAGACTCTCACGTAAATTGCCGAACGCTTCCCAGAGCCAGAACTGCGGCGGTTGTTAGCAGCAAAAGGTGCTAAAGGCGCTTTCGCCTTCGAGGACTTATCAGGATAAGTTGGGCTCACTATGAAATTCTTTTCTTCCCTCCGGCTAAGAACCTTTGTAGAATGAGGCACGATCACTCTTTTGGAATGTCTCGTGTCTCCAATTCACCCGGCCAAGCCTTGGGTTTGGGATGGACTAGCTTTAGGAGTTCCCGAAAACGTCCTCATGGCCACCTTCAGGGAGGTTGTGTCCCGTAAGTCTAGCGGTTCTTTAGATGTGCGTGTCCGTTTCGTTTTGCTGGAAACGGTTATGCGGCGGGGAGAGAAAGGAAAGCACTGGTTTTAGCAGCGGCTGGGTTTGAGCTCTTTGTGTCACCGGCACTACCAAGGGAGCATACACGGGTTGTAGTAGGTGCAGAATAGTTCCGAATAAGTGCCTAAGAGACCGTGCTTCTAGGCATTGAGTGGACATGAGGAGAGGGTGCTTTTTTATAATTGAACCGTTGGGCGCCCGAGGATAAAGTTCTTAGCCTTACAAAAAGAGAGTAGGTCCGCAGCTGAAATGCCAGAATCTCCTTTTTCACGATATATGTGACATATTGTTTCTAAAAAGAAAGGTGCGGCTCTCCAAAATTCAAACTTTAGGTCATAAATAGTAAGGACACACTTTGATTAAATCCAAATCTGGCCTTCAATTCGGGCTTTTCGTATGGCCGTATGGGCAGCAGTTATAGCACCTTCGTGGCAGTGGTACAAATATCTTTACACAATGAAAATACCAGCTGACACGCACCGACTCAGGGAGCTTGTCCCTGTTTTCTCATCACACGTTCGATCTTGACTGCTCTTCGGTTAGCCAGCCCTTCGGTGATCTCTTCAAGAAATACTGCACAAGTTTTCTCTCATAAACCACTCCTTTCACAGAATTCATCGTAGAATGTGGTGTCACATTCACCGACGAGCATTGAATGTCTGAAGAGCACTAATAATGGCCACCTCGAAAGGTTCCGCCGCATTCGTCAGAAGGTTCCCATCAGAGAAATAGATCACTTTCGGCTCTTTAACAGTCCTCCTAGCTAGTGTTATCTTCTGATGGAACATGCGGCCTTTAGTCAACTTGCTCTGATCACTGGAGCAAATAACTAAAAACGTGTGAAGCCAGCAGGCTCAAAAACACCAGGTAGTCTCTAAATGAGGATCCCCGGCGTAACCAAGTAACCGCTCACCTTACTTGCAACTTTTGTTTTTGTCTCAACCTCTCTTGCCGATGGGCCGGACGTCCCGGTCTTGGTGTAGTGGCTTGCCAAACACGTCCATCCCCTGAACCGCCGCGGAGAGAGAGGATCCCTTAGTCCTCTTTGATTTCTTCTGGCTTTTTTCTTCTTTTTTAAGAGAAGGGAAGGGAGTGATCATGCTTATATCCACCCTCGGCAATATCCTTCTCCGAGATGGAGAATATCTTTGCCGTCAAGGGGCCACCGAGCGGAAGAGGGAGTTCCTCCTCGTGCTAAGACTGACGGGGGGTTATTAGTAGGGATTGTACCCCGAAAGTTTGCAAATGTGCATGTAACTAGCAAATCTCTGAGTGTCAATGAGAGATTAGGGCAATGTGCAATGATAGGCATCAAATTCTTGGAACCGTTTGATCGGTTCTTTGGATGTGACGATCTGTACGCGGAGGATGGTATCCATCTCAGTAGCCGAAGTAAGAGGGCTTTAGCCGATCTCATCGACCAGGGCGCCTTCTGGCTGATGAGGGCGGCACGAGCATTACAGATCGAACGCCTGTGGAATAGAACAGAGTTAGAATAGAGAGGGATAGGCTTGGGGCCTCCGTCACTGGTGAACCCAACTCACCTGAGTCGAGGGGAGTAAGGAGAACTCCGCCTACGAGGAGGAACCGGGGGGCTCCCCTGAGATGAGGGCAGGGTTGGAGCTTAGAGAGATCAAAGTCGGTGCGCCCGTTTCTGGCAAACTAGTACCTCCTCGGTATGGTCAGTAATGTCCTTTGATGTACTACTATTCTTTGTGACTCCTTGTGACTCTTCTTCTTGTGAATCCTCTTGATAGCCCTGCACACCCAAGGAGGACTCGCTCTTTAGGGGCGAACTCAGGTGCAGTGTCTGGCACAGAACCCAGGTTCGCCCTCAAATATGACCCTGTCATCTAGAGCGGGGGCATCCCCCGGATCATATTTACGTTAGGAGGGTCGTCCAAATAGTCATCCCCATCAAAGTGTCGGATATCCCAACCTGGGACTCATAGGACCTATGTCCCATCGCACACTTCACTAAGGCCGATATGCCAGCCTGTATCGGGGAAAAGGGGAAGCAGTCATGCCGGTTCCCATCAACGTGACAAAATTGACCAAATGAGCAGTTAGAGAGGCAAAGCGACAGGGCAGATTTCATTAAGAGGACGTAATAATCCTCATCAGGAGCAACAAGATTTGAAGATCAGTTGTGGCAGGTCCGGAGAAAGGACCCGAGTATTTTAGTTAGCCTGGCAGTCACCAAGCCATTAAAGACCTCTGACCACAAACCTTACAGCCTAATGCATCCGCGACGGGACGCACGGAAGTGCTTATTCGGGTAAAACCGATCTTCCCATTAATCACTGCCTCAACCCCAAGGACCCCATAAGTCCTGGTCTCTTGCGACCTACGGGTGTCAAAAAGCGTTGTTTAAAGAGGTTCTAAAGCCTCTATTCCGACACTTCATGAAGTACATAAATGGTCAGGTCCTTAAGGCTAGATAGACAAAGGGTTGAGGGGATAGTCGTAGAAAAAAAAGGAACCGTAAGAGGGGATGAGGGGGAAGCACAACAAATTGTCACGGCCCCGTTAGAGAATTAAAGTTAGCCAAGTGTCGGGGCTTCCCTAATTTGCATTCAGGTCAGGGGATGTGCGGTTCCTAGAGGTACCAAGTGGAACAGGCTACACTGGCTTTTCTCCCCCCTGCGGTGAGAGAGCGTTGGTACAGAAATGCATAAAGTACAGGGAATTACAAAAGTCCTTTACACTCGTTACAAAGTTCTCAAAAAAAAACTCAACGATACCTTTGCTGAATTATGACACGCTTTGATTCTTTTAAAATAGAAAAGTGTGTTTAAATTTTAATTATTAATCAATGCTAGTTAGTGTACCCTACTTGGCCAACCTCCATAGTGGGAGGGAGCGTGAGCAAGGGATGTAAATTACCCGCAAAAAAAAAAAATAGCAAATTGCTAGCCCATTATACATTTTAAATTTTGAGTTAGTGAGCACTTTTAAATATTCTTTTCCGTTCTTAATTATTGCAACTATTAATGTCCGTTCTGTTTATCATATTTTTCTTCCTTCCCGCCCCCTTTCTTTGGGAGGTGAATAAAGAGTCCTCAGGGAAATTACAACTGGGTTTTTCAACCTCATATTTTTCGGTTTCAAAAGTATTTCCAAACTTTCAGAAAGAAACATAAAAAAGAAATGTCATCCAAAATAAGAATAAAGTAGAACTTTAAACTATTTTTATGTACGACATAATTTACATTTCAATCAAATAGAAAGCACAAAATAACACAGGTACTCATTTTCAAGACAATATTCGTTGTATATTAACTATAAACCTCTTTAAAGTTTGGTAAATTCCCTCCTCTGGAGTATATCCATATGGTTTCAAAAGTAAGGAGTTAATTATTGTGCATATACACTGAAATGCAAGAAGCAAATAGACAGTTTAATCAACAAATATTTTTATTCTGAATTTTTGCCAATATTATAACAAGTATTTGTTCAATATTGTAATTATTAAACATGATTAGAAAGCAAATATCAAACGAAATTTCAGCTTTCCAAAGAAGACAGATTGTTAGCTAATCTGTAGCAAAGACAAATTAATAAGAATCTCGGAATACCCTTTTCTTCTGTTAACAGAATAAGAGTTCATTTTATAGAAAAGTGCAAGACATCATCGGAGTCAAGACTTACTCATCCTGAGCCTTCTAAAATATCTTTGTGCTATTCGAAAATCTATTGAGAACAACCTTCGGTTATTAAAAGCTTCTGGTGTAGTAAAATGATTCCAAATCAGGTCAAGAGCTTACAACCAGGAGGTAACCTTTTTTTTAGATATGACCAATATTAAGAATAGGACTGGGTAGGATGAATGAACGAGAGGCTTTTGGAATTTCGGTACAGCATAATCTTTTCTAACGAATCAAGGTTTGTTCAATTTTCAGACAGTGTCCAGGTATGGTTTTGTCTATTATCCACCTCACGAGATATACATAAATAGAGTAAGCCAACGGTACCACAATGTAGTTTTTCTGTTAGGGTGTGGGTAACAATTCGAATTGATGGAATGTCAGGGTTGTTTGAAGTATATTGACAAATCATCTTCGAAAAAGAAAGCTATTTTTTCGTTGAAGATTTGAGCCTCTTGTCATACTGCGTAAAAGACAAAATAATAAGTAAAAAGCGCTATCAAACGACTTCCTTGGGCAAGTCAGTCCCGAGTCAGTGTCACGCTAAGCAAGGTCGTAAATACCACAAACTGTAATCTCAGAAATGATTAATGCCATGCTTAGGTGAGTTGCAACTCCAAAACCATCTAAAAGACAGTCCACAAAATATTAATAATATACCTCCATAGTTAAAAATAATTTTTCTGCTTTAAATTTACAAATAAAGGTATTTCAGCAATTAACCTAGTATCTATTTACCTCTCGTGTGTCTCTAGACACTCAACCACACGCACTTTCTAAGAGCGACCCGTCGAAAAGGCAGGAACCCGGCGCTCAGCTCCTCTTTACTCCAAGCATTTATTAATTTCGTTTCGTATATCATTTATTTCAGTAAGCTCCACGCTCCAAAAGATTATTTTACCTATTTTTTGCCCTTCAATAAATATCTATTTTCATAAAGGGTGTACGCTTTTGCAAACCTTTCAGTCATTAATGATACTACGTATGTACCACTATGAATAATTACGGACTAAATCCACTTCACGAAACACTTTTCAGGAGATTATTTTTCTAGACAAAGAATAAATTGATGGCGTAGATTACTATAAAAACAAATATGCCCTAAACATGGTTCCTCTGAGACATTAAAAAGAAACTTAAAATAGCGAAATGTCTATACGTTAGCTTCCGAAGGCAAGCAATAACTTGCTACATAATAAATGCTTGATCTAACTTTTGTCCCTCGCTTACAGAATAATTTACTTTCCTTTTTCTCCCAAAATACCCAATTTAATTTTGGTGGTTTTATTTGGTAAATCGAAACTATCAAAATAATTTTGACTCAATGTTGAATATTGAGTTTTATTCCGTCGACTTTCCTCGGTGATTGAAGCAATATTTTACGAAATTTCCTGTCTTCCTTTACGATGTTCTTTTTCTTACATACGATATTTGTAGTTGTTTAATCCATATAATTTTGGCATGAATTTTTATTTCAAGCTTTTAAAATATGCAAATCCTTCTTTTAAAATAAAAATCTTATGAACTAAAGGTAATCTTAACTTTTGTTTTACGTACGCATTTCTCGTAAACAGCACTTTGGCACAATCACCCATGCTTCAGTTGATATTTTCGTACCCTCCAGACCCCAAGGGTCAGAAGGTGATTTGAATTAATTTCAAAATGAACTGTTGGATTTTGACTGCCCCATGTTTCCCACTTTCTTCACGATCTTCTTAAAGTTTTGACAGAGACGACCTCGTTGGAAAAAAAGGCCCGGGAATGAACAGAAATTCATTTAAGTTCTACTGCAGAATGCTTTCATCTAGTCACTGGTTTTTTTATCCATTCATTCATTAGAAAATACCTTTTTCCTGTTTTAGGGTGTTCCAATTTAGGATACTCACTAAATAAAAGATGTCCACTAAATAAAAGACTTCCACTAAATAAAATGTCCACTAAATAAAAGACTTCCATTAAATAAAAGATGTCCACTAAATAAAAGACTTACATTGAATAAAAGATGTCCACTAAATAAAAGACTACCATTAAATAAAAGACTACCATTAAATAAAAGAGGTCCACTAAATAAAAGACTTCCATTAAATAAAAGATGTCCACTAAATAAAAGACTTCCATTAAATAAAAGATGTCCATTGAATAAAAGACTACCATTAAATAAAAGACTTCCATTAAATAAAAGACTTTCACTAAATAAAAGACGTGCCTCTCCATGATATGTAGTGTAAAATATACCCTAAAATACATACATATAATAGTAGAAAATTGAGATTTTAAATTATATATAATTTAGGTACAAAAGTACACCCGGTTGGATTCGGTGGCCTTTACTGTTGAATTACTACAGCATTACACCATAAATATTTTTAAATGGCTACAGAAAAATTTATTGAGTGTTGAATTAAACAAAAGATTGTATTTCTTTCTCTCCGAAAATCGTTAAATTTTTAAGATGGATGTACTTTTATGTGCGCCAAACATGGTATCAGGTTGGAACGAAAGTAATTTCCGAGTTTCTAGAGTAAGATTTATATAGTATTTATTAGAGTAGTACCTCTTGTTATCATTTAGGAATGTTTCAGTGCGCAATCTAGACCTTTTTATTTTCGATTATGGAAAAAAAATGTTCATAATCTTCTTCGGTATTAACTCCTATGTTCGTTCTTCTAAAGATCACATTAGACATCTTTTACTCTCATATCATAAAGGTGTCAATGCAAGTACAGTGGCAAAATCCACCCAGAGCGCTTATGAAGGTGATACAGTAAATGAAAGAACTTGCATGAAGTGGTTTTTCCGTTTCCGAAATGGAGATTTCAGTCTAAAGGACGGACCAAAAGAAGGTCGTCCAAAAGAACTTGATTCCGAAGAGTTAGAAGCTGTTGCCACATAAAATCCTGCTACAACTTCTAGGGAACTCCCAGAACAATTTAACATAACTCCTAAGACTCTCCTACGCCAACTGAAAAGAAGTGGAAAGGTTTTTGCGATTGGAAAATGGCCCCTCACAACTCTCTACTGCAAATCAGCAACAGCATGTTACTTGCTTATGAGTCATTGCTTTAACACCTTCAGGCACCGTTTTCAGGCAGGTTTGGGGCAGTGTTAAATACTACACTTCGTGGACCAGTCGATGAAACAGAACTTTTCAACAACTGAGAGGAGAACTTCATCTAAAAAGATCATGTTGAGTGTAAGGGGGGATATTGAAGGAATTTTCCACTACGAACTGTTAAGTAATTAATGTTAATCTCTACTGCAATCAACTTCATCGTTTGAAGAGGCGTTAACCTCCATCACAATAATGCCCGTCCTCACACATCTCGAAGATCTTTTGGGGGAGTTCGGTTGGGGAATATTGCTTCATCCCCCGTACGCTCCTACCCCTTCTGATCATCGCTTGTTTAGAAGATTGCAGAACCTTTGGATGGTCTTAGGTTGACATCGATAGAAGAGGTTGAAAACGAGTTGGATTCATATTTTGCATCAAAACATAAAGAATTTTACAAGCGTGGCATTAATAAGCTTGTTGACAGATGGAATAAAGCTCTAGAAAGCAATGGAAGTTATGTTTATTATTAAATATTTCTAGAGTCATGTTTTTTCATTTTCTAGTATATTGATACCCTAAAATCGGACATTACTTTCGTTCCAACCTAAAATGTGAATATGTAAAGCTTATCTGAATTCACCTCTCAAGAGAGTGTAAGGTGTAGCATGTGTAATTATGCTGCAGCTTACATCTAGATGATCTCGTGCCCCACGGCCATAATGTGCGAGATATCTTCGTTCCTTTTCGCATTAAAAAAACGAAAGCAAAAAAAAGCGAAATGAATTGCGAGCGGAATTAAAATGAAGCGAAAACTCCTTTCTGGGCATCCAGTGGAGATGGTCGAGCCTAAACAAGATCCGTTCGTAACAAAAGAAGAAATTTAAAGATTCGTTCTTTTTTATGGCATATGTAAATTTAGGTATAAATTGAACTTTGCAAATTATTCAATATTCTTTGGGGCTTATTTATCGTTTTGTTTTTTAACTCCGTAGTTTTGTATATGTTCCTGTAGTGGTTTTTAGTTCAAAATTTGTTTACTTCTCGAGTGTTCCCCAAGTGTGACAAGTTCATATTTATGAGAACTTGCATCGCACAAACTGGAAGTCCAAACTGAGTACGTATCATACAGTGCAAAGTCAAGAGAGTTGCACGATCACTGGGCTCTCATTCTTGCAACTATTCTTCTACTTAGCTTCTCCTTTTATGTCTATTCCGCACATTTTCACTTCCCCCAAATTCACGACTTTTTTTACGACCCAATTTGCAATTAGAAAAGGCTAATTCTAACCTTTGAAATATTCTTGTTAGCTTTGCTACTTCTAATCTTTTAGCTATTCTTTTTAGCTTTGCTACTTCTGATCTTTTAAATATTCTTGTTAGCTTTGCTACTCCTAATCCTTTAAATATTCTTATTAGCTTTGCTACTTCTACTCATTTAAATATTCTTGTTAGCTTTAAACTCCTAATCATTTAAATATTCTTGTTAGCTTTGCTACTTCTAATCTTTAAATATTCTTGTTAACTTTTCTACTTCTAATCTTTTAAATATTCTTGTAAGCTTTGCTACTCCTAATCATTTAAATATTCTTGTTAGCTTTGCTACTCCTAATCATTTAAATATTCTTGTTAGCTTTGATACTCCTAATCATTTAAATATTCTTGTTAGCTTTGCTACTCCTAATCTTTTAAATATTATTGTTAGCTTTGATACTCCTTATCATTTAAATATTCTTGTTAGCTTTGCTACTCCTAATCATTTAAATATTCTTGTTAGCTTTGATACTCCTAATCATTTAAATATTCTTGTTAGCTTTGCTACTCCTAATCTTTTAAATATTCTTATTAGCTTTGCTCCCCTAATCAATTAAATATTCTTGTTAGCTTTGCTACTTCTGATCTTTTAAATATTCTTGTTAGCTTTGCTACTCCTAATCATTTAAATATTCTTGTTAGCTTTGCTACTCCTGATCTTTTAAATATTCTTGTTAGCTATGCTACTTCTAATCATTTAAATATTCTTGTTAGCTTTGCTACTTCTAATTTTTTAAATATTCTTGTTAGCTTTGCTACTTCTGATCTTTTAAATATTCTTGTTAGCTTTGCTACTCCTAATCATTTAAATATTCTTGTTAGCTTTGCTACTCCTAATCATTTAAATATTCTTGTTAGCTTTGCTACTCCTAATCATTTAAATATTCTTGTTAGCTTTGATACTCCTAATCATTTAAATATTCTTGTTAGCTTTGCTACTCCTAATCTTTTAAATATTCTTATTAGCTTTGCTCCCCTAATCAATTAAATATTCTTGTTAGCTTTGCTACTTCTGATCTTTTAAATATTCTTGTTAGCTTTGCTACTCCTAATCATTTAAATATTCTTGTTAGCTTTGCTACTCCTGATCTTTTAAATATTCTTGTTAGCTATGCTACTTCTAATCATTTAAATATTCTTGTTAGCTTTGCTACTTCTAATTTTTTAAATATTCTTGTTAGCTTTGCTACTTCTGATCTTTTAAATATTCTTGTTAGCTTTGCTACACCTAATCATTTAAATATTCTTGTTAGCTTTGCTACTCCTAATCATTTAAATATTCTTGTTAGCTTTGCTACTCCTAATCTTTTAAATATTCTTGTTAGCTTTGCTCCCCTAATCAATTAAATATTCTTGTTAGCTTTGCTACTCCTGATCTTTTAAATATTCTTGTTAGCCTTGCTCCTCCTAATCATATAAATATTCTTGTTAGCTTTGCTACTCCTGATCTTTTAAATATTCTTGTTAGCTTTGCTACTCCTAATCATTTAAATATTCTTGTTAGCTTTGCTACTTCTGATCTTTTAAATATTCCTGTTAGCTTTGCTACTTCTAATATTTTAACTTTATTATATTTAAAAATCAGTATTGGTGTTACCTTTGACCATTTCTCTTTTATTGTTACCGATTAACATTAGCCCCTGCTTGTTACGATTTCTCTTTTAATTATTCTGGTTACTTATGTTACTTGCAACGTTTTCGCTTTTCTGGTTACCTTTGGTACTCTTACCTATTCACGATTTCCATTAGCTTTTTACCTTTAACCTGTTCACTATTTTATTTATCTCTTTACCTTTATCCTGTTTACTATTTTCTTTATCTCTTTACCTTTATTCTGTTCACTATTTTCATTAGCTTTTTACCTTTATCCTGTTCACTATATTCTTTATCTCTTTACCTTTAACCAGGTTACTATTATTAATTTATTATCCTTAACCATTTCCCTTTTCTTTTCATTCTTGCCCTATTTCCTATTTTCGGTACTCTTGTTACTTTGATGTCTTTATTACCTTAAACCTCTTCATTAATCTTATTATGTTGATGCTTTTAACCTTCTTTTTTTTCCTGTCAGTATTTATATATTTAACTTCATCTCTATTTTTTTATCTTTCGCCTTTTCTAGTTACATTGTCGCTTTTGTTGCGTTATTGCATGTTTACTTTACTTGTTACCTTTTTTGCTCGTATTTACGAGTATCTCTTTTCTCTGTATCAATTTGTTTCTCAAAGCTTGGGTGCACTTGTTCCTTTTAAGAGCATGTTAAATATTGAGTCCGTACTTATGAGGCCCTGTGCTCGATGATGAATTTGCAGCTAATAAGGATGAGCGTAGACCGATTCTCTGAAAAATAAGGCAAATATTTTGAAATATAGAACCACATCATCTCGGATTTTGATGAAAATTAGCATATGGGTAGATTTTTGGTTGAAACCACCCAGTCTGATGCCCGGTCTTAAGTATCTTAATTAGAAACAAAGTTATGGACATCTCAATTTGAGGCTTTAGGCAATATTTTATATAGAAATAATATTATAAAAGTTACAGCCATCTGAATTTTTAAATCGAGGTCCCTAAAGTAAACGGAAATGGAAAACAAATATTTAATAAAAACTATCCCTTTTTCTTCTTAAAATTCATAATTTCTTTTGTTTATTTTTCTTGGTCTGTTCAATATACAATGCAATTTACTTAAAATAATTGCCTATAGGCAATCTTTTAGCATAGACAATACAACAACATAGATTATGTGACAGCATAGACAACATAGACAGCAACAACAACTATAGACAACAGAATAGACTATACAGAGGGTGGCCAGATTATTAGAGCAACGTCAATAAAATTGCCTATCAACAGTACTTCGCGACACTTTCACCTTTTCAGAGTAATCTGTTTCAGCAATGCATGAGTTTCGCCCTTTTTTTAGGTGATATATCGGTAGTTTTACCCATTTTTATAAGAAACACTGACTAGTAATGAATTTTTGTAGGAAAAAGAAATATCAAATTACTAATGTCCCAATCAAATTCATAGATTTTTACCTTTGCCTCTAATAATTTGGCAACTCTCTGTAGATAGTTTATGCTGTACTATACCTGAGGAATCGCTTTATGTTAAAACGAAATTTTGCTAAGGAATCGCTTTATGTGAAAAGGAAATTTTGCTTGCTTCATTTGGTTAGAATGAATATGTGATTACGACTCGTGCGTTCAATTTGGGGCCACTCAACCCAATCAAAATATTCTTCACCCGACACGTATCTTCATTGGACAAAATTCAGAATTTGTTTTGCGCAACCTGGCGCATGAAGTTAGTTTACATTCTTGATGTTCATATGACATTTCTTCCATAAATACTATGTAAAGAAGATTTTCATAGGTACAAAGAACATATTGGCCAGTATTGTAGTCAATGAGCTCATGGCAGGAATTGATATATCAGCTAAAGTTGGTGGACAGTATATTCTGTAGACTGTGATGATTTAAATGCTTTGACACTCATTAAACTGTTGGGAATAATTTTATAGAATCCTTGTGTAATTGTTAAGGTTTGAGAAGTCTCAAATCTAGATTGAAATCGCTCATATATGTAATGCCTTTGTCACCAATGCTTGGGACTTTGGTGATGTGTGCACACACATACTTTATAAGTGCCGTGTGGTCTTGCAATCACTCAGCCCTTTGGTTGTAACTCAGCAACTGTGGAAAATCCAACAAAATCTTGTGAGTTGGATTTGTATTGGTGAAAAACAGTTCTTTTAAAATAAACAACAAGAAAAGTTTCTGTACAAGTGTTTTTTTTTGCCGCTATCCATTCTAACACTTAAACAGTCAATTTTACTAGCACATAGCCCACTTCCTTCATCATCTTCATAGAAATAAATAACTTCCCTTTCTGTTCACCAGATAAAATCTTTCCTTTACTGTATTTAGGTACTTCTGGTAGGATTACACATATTTTTTTCCATGTCTTCGTATTATTCACCTAATATTTACTAGCTCCAAAATAAGACCTAGTTTCAGTAAGGTTTAATGATGATAAAGGAAAAATATGCAGTTTTCTTTCATAGAATGCCTTTTTATTTTATTCCCACAGTTCTTCTAAAATTATCCCTAACCTGTAACTTAACCAAGCGTTAATTTGGCTGTACTCTAATGAATAACTAATAGTATTATAGATATTATATTTCAGAGTATTAATTATAATAACATTTAAATACTATAATATATATATATATATATATATATATATATATATATATATATATATATATATATATATATATATATATATATATATATATATATATATATATACACATATGAAATGAATAACTCACAAAAAAACGCACTATTATTTACAGCTCTCCTAACATTATATTTATGCTGATAAATAAATACAGATAATTGCTTTCCTGTCCGTCCAAAGTATTTACTTGGACAAACAGAACATTCTACCGAATAGACTCCCCCAATTTTATTATAATTATTGTGAACTAAAATGTTTTTATATTTGTTAGGAGAGCTGTAAATAATAATGCGTTTTTGGTTCATATGTACGAAAATAACGACTTAATTAATTGGAATTCAGTCAAATTTTCACTCAAATGACTCAATTAAAAGAAACCTTGTTGAATGTTCATGTATAAGCCCATTTAATAACTTTAACATTTCCCCTGACCTTTTTAAAATTGACGTTATGAAAAAACTCATTCTTAAAGAAATTAGCCTTTGACTTATATTCCTAATTTTTTTTTGAGGGGGGAGGCAATTTTCATTTTTATGGGAACTCGATGTGTCAATTTAATTATTTCATTGATTTTGTATTAACATTATTTTATTTCTCTTCCTTTCTCACTGTCCTTCTGCCCTTCACTTCAATTTACTTCTCGTGTCTCTCTAATCTCCTCTTTAGACTATCGTTTTATGCGTTAAACGTTTTAACCCTTTTGGCTCTGTTCTTCCCTCTTTCTTGCCTCTTGGTTTGACCTTGCTACCTGTTAGAGCTAAATCTTAATGTGAATTTACCCATCCCTCTCCTACTTACTCATTGGTGATTTCTTGTCTTAGAGGCGGTCCTTTATCTTTTACTAGCTTATATATACCCTTATTATATTATTTTCTCTTGTAGTTATCCTTGAGAATGAACTGAATACAGTTCAAAAGTACTTGGAAGCACCTTTTCATTATTCCTGCAAGACATTGCATTCATATATATATATATATGCAAATTTTTTTGAAGACCATTGTGTATTTTGCCTTAATTAATTTATTTTGGCAACTTTCTCTTCTTCTAACTAACTTTTTTATTCCATCTTGTAGATGGTGGATTACTTGTCCAGTATTCATCTCTTTTTTTTTAAATGAATGTGTTTGGTAAAAACCAAACTAGCAATTTAGTTTGGTTTATATCAAACACATTCATTTTAATTAGAGATGAATACTGGACAAGTAATCCACCATCTACAAGATTGAATAAAAAAGATAGTTAGAAGAAGAGAAAGTTGCTAAAGGAAATTAATTAAGGCAAAATACACAATGATCTTCAACAAAATTTGCATTCAAGAAAGACTGCTACCCAACTACACTAATATATATATACGAGGGGTAGTCAATAAGTTTTGAAATTCGGATATAAGGAAACGAGATATGAAGAAAAGTGTTTTATTATTTTTCAATATAACTACCCTCGACTTCAATGCACTTGCGCCACTTCTCCCTGAGGCTTCGAATTCATGGCAACCAGAAATCTCCCGACTGCTGTTCAATCCACTCCTAGACGGCGAGCTGGACATCTTCATCGTCCCCAAACCGGCGTCCACGCAGTGCAGCCTTGAGCTGGCGGAATAAAATGTAGTCGCTGGGGGCCAGATCTGGACTGTAGAGGGGATGGTTGAGCTCCTCGAATCCGCACTCGCGTAGGGCAGCTTGTGCAACTCTGGCCTTGTGGACTTTGACCATGTTAAATTCGATCATGGGGCGTGAAGTTTCTAGGGACCCAACGGGCAGAGACCTTGGTCATGGCCAAATTGCCGTGGATGATGATGATAACACTTCCATGTGATATTCCATGTTCTCGCTCGATTTCTTCGCCCTTCACCCGCCGATTTTCGAGGATCATCCTCTCCACACGGGCCACATTGTCCTCGTTGGTCACGTCTGACGGGCGTCCTGGACGGGGATCATCTTCAAGGGACTCACGACCATGGCGGAAGTCCCTATTCCAGCGAGCAATGGTGGCATAGGAAGGGGCAGTGTCGGTGTACACGGCAACCATGCGTTCATAGATGTCTTTTGAATTCTTGCCTTCTTTGGTCAAAGTTTGATCAGTGCGCGGTACTCAACCTTGTCCATTGTTGAAAAATTTGTGACTGACGATCTGCGATCAGCTACTGCTTCTTTAATAGAAGAGGCAGGAGCGTGCGGCTGCAGGGCCTGACTTGTCATAACTTTTCCTAACACCCCCACAAACAGCCATCCCCCTTCCTCTGTTTTGCCCTACCGATTCACAAAGCTTATTGACCGCCCCTCGTATATATATATATATATATATATATATATATATATATATATATATATATATATATATATATGGATATAATATCTCTCAATGTAGCGCGAGAAAATGATGAAGGTGAATGCGATAAACTGCATTGAAAGAGAAAACGGAATAAATTTTTCTTACAGTAATATCTATTACCTTTTTGCGAAAAAATCCGTTGCCTGTGTCTATGGTTCGAATCGCTTTCCTGCACGGATTTTTTCAAAAAAGGTAATAGATATTACTGTAAGAAAAATTTATTCCGTTTTCTCTTTCAGTGTGATTTATTGCATTCATATATATATATATATATATATATATATATATATGTATATATATATATATATATATATATATATATATATATATATATATATATATATATATATATATATATATATATACATATATAAAATATAAAAGTACTATTTAAAGTATTTAAACGATATAGTAGAACTTTGTTGTAGTAGTAGAAGTAATATATTGTGACATTTCTTTTAACCAAATTTGACAAACTAACCTTTGCACATTTTGGTTATTCGATTGTGAAGGATTCTAGGAGAATTTCTTGTTCGAACGACATTACCATTTTTATTTTTAGTGGATCTTTAGTCCTCTCATATTTTTCATGCAGGTTGGGTTTTTTTTCCCAGAGAGGCTATCGGGAATTTTGCGAAAAGATAATGAGTAAATTTATATATTTATAGTAATTGATGAAATTTTATTCATATTTCTTGTGTTATGTTTTAAAGAAAGTTAATATAGGCATGAACTGAGTTTATTTTGTTTTGAATGTCTTAAAACTAATTAAAATCAAGGTACTTGATGTAAGTGTGTCAGAATAATTTAATAAAGATGTTTAAAGTGATTTGAAGTCATTAGTCTGATCATAAATATTATATATATATATATATATATATATGGAGATCCATGTACACAAAGGTTGTGCACACTCATGTATACGTTCTTTCCCAGACAGGAGCGACCATTGATTTCGCCTTAGTGGCGTTATATTCCTTTCGGTCACAACGAACTCCGTTCCCTCTACAGCTGTCATTCGCCATTTCCTTCTATTTGTTTATTAACGCCAACCTGCTAGATTGAATCCTATAAAATTCTTTATATAGAAAATTCCTATATATAAAATTCCTTTGATAGACAATCTCTGCTCTCTTTCCTCTCTTTCTCTCTCTCTCTCTCGCTCTCTCTCTTTCTTTCTCTGTATCGAACACATATGAACAAACATTAACTTCACATAAAGCTTGTCCCCAGAAACCACATTATCCACACAGTCGATCAAATCACTTTGTCTTCGTTATCGTGATCCATCCACCTCAGTGGATAGAATTCACAAGCTCAACCATTCATCATTAAATCTCAAGTTCAAAAATTAAGTTATCTTTCATCAAGTTGTTTACAAAAATCTAAATACGAAATTATTTAGTTAGTACACTCAAAAATAAACTCGAATCCAGAACTTGGATTCTTGTATGATAGAAGGAATATTTGTTCCAACTTGAAACTGGTGAACCCCGCCACAATAAAGCATCAACCCCTTCTCTCACTACAAGTATCAACTTACTTCATCTCGATATATATATTGTTAGAGGAGGCCCCTCGAAGGACCACCGTAAGAAGAAGCCTTCGAGCCCCAGACCACGTGCTCTTTGGGGTGGGAATTTTAGAATCAAAGAAAAGTAAGCTCTCTCGTGCCGAGTCACCTGACCAGGCTGTATTTATTTAAGCGTGACAAAGACATCGCTCTCCCTCCCCCGTGATAACGCCGAGTTCTCGCCCTCGGCCTCGCAAACATTTACTTCCCCTGCGAAATGCCCGAACAAGCTCAACCCCATATCCTGAGGCAAACTTCGCTATTCGACCCAACCTCTCATCTCGAAATAAGTTTGCACAGACTGGCGTCGTGAATTCTCTCGGGACGCCTATGCTCTGGGGCTATCTAACGGAGTAACCACCGGGCTATTTACCCCTACATCCGCCATTCCTCCAGGAGATTGAGAGCCTGCCAGTCCCTCCGTTCAGACTGTTTGTCTGTTTCTCGCGAAGTCTCACACCCCTTTTCGAGTCGTACCTCGTCGTTAAGATCTCACCGGCAGATCGCACTTCGAGAAGCTTTGAAATAGTCTCTCGTGTTTGAGATCGCATCTCTCTCTAGCAGAGTTCTCAAACCACCATTTATGATTCCTCCTCGTCAGAACCCTCAGTAGTGTCTCTTCGAAGACCTGTGCCGTTAGTCATCCCCCTCCGAACAACTCTAAGTTTCAAGGTAAAGCGATTTTGCTTTGTAATCTCATGATCACACCCATCGTTATTCGTCACCTGCATCCCCTTTTTAATTGACTCCGCGCTCAAACCAAAAAATATCCATTATTCGGATTAACGATAATTTTGCACTCCCCGCTTAAATCTGACACATTGTAAATTGTCCCGATCTAATTAACTATTCTTTTAAAGCATAATTTGTTCCTCCTTTTGTATATATATATATATATATATATATATATATATATATATATATATATTGCCCCGTTTATTATTTATATTAAAATTATATTTTGGGGGGTCTTGATCTTTATATATCCTTGAACTGCAACTTAGCAAGCCAGAAGATAAATCCCGGCCAATTATAAACGCACTCATCAAGGAGGTGTCCTTCTCCTCTTTCAATTGCTCCCAAACCTATCTCAAACGGCCTTGTGTCGGCTATCTACCCGTGCGAGTGTATGCGCCCTTACACCGAAAGAGTCTACACAGGCATACCTCGATATATATATATATATATATATATATATATATATATATATATATATATATATGCATGTGTGTGTGCGCGCATTTCTAAGTGGCTTTAACATTGAAGTGAACTAATAATGGCACAACTTCTAGATGTTTTTTGTCGCGTGCGAGTCTAGTCGCAGGCGAACCTACATCTCACTATGTTGGTCGGTCGGTCCCCGCTTTGCTTATTGTTTTTGTAACAACATTGTAACTATTCGGCCGATTCTAACGAAATCTGAAACGCTTATGTTGTTTTACATTCTCTTTCGAATGATACAATTGTCAAAGTTATCCCAAGATTAGTCCGGGAATTATTTTGTTTTGGCAATAATCGGACTATTCGTCCGATTCTAACGAAATTGGAAACTGTTATTTTGTTTTACATTTTCTTTTGAATGATATAATTTCCAAAGCCCTGCCAAAATTACCCCGGGAATTATTTTTTTTCGAATAATATAATTGCCAAGGTCCTTCCAAGGTTAGTCCTTGAATTATTCAAAGTTTTGCAAGTAATAAGGCCATAAATCAGAATAAGTGAGAGCAAGCGACCTTGTTATTTTATAGCAACCATTGAATTGTCAATTGAAAAAGAATTCTTACGAGTTTTCTGTTGGTGGAGGTTAACTTAATTGGTTGAAGCAATTTGTGCATACATATTTCTCCTTTTCCAATTCCATTTCAGTGTGAAATTTGCTTTTCATTTCATTTGTGAAATAAAGTAGTCCAACTATTATTGTTTCATATGTATAACAAAAGGCTTAGCACAGGGATTACCATAGTTATAATTAACCATTATTAGTTTAATAGAAATTTTAATGTATAAGATAGCTTAATAGATTAGTCATTAAATTACTTAAAATAAATTTGAAAAATTGTAAAGTGTCTGGAATTTCACAAGCCTTAAATAACAAAAATATACAACATTTAAAACGAAATTGTTTTACATTTTATATTTATTTTATTTCCCCTAAGTTAGAAACAAACATCGAAACAGTTTATATGAAGCAAAAATGTTGAGTGCATTTAAACCTAAATATCTAATAGATAATAGAAAATAAACAAAATGAATGATGCATCATCCAAAATTAGATAGATAATGCTTTTAAAGGAAAAGGGCTTAGTGTATCAATCTCAGATTAACATCAAGACTATAAAATTAACATCATGCACCAGGTTGCGCAAAACAAATCCTGGTGTTTGTCCACTGAGGACTCATGTTTGGTATTGATGATGAAGAACATTTTGAGTGTGTTGAGTGGCCGCAAATCGAAACCAGGAGTCGCAACCACATATTCATTTGCCCCCAAAGCAGCACCAAAATTCTCTTCTAACATAAAGTGATTCTAAAGGTGTAGTAGAGTATAAACTATAGTTAACCTTATCTATTGAACAGACCAAGTAAAATATACCAAAAAA
Source organism: Ceratothoa steindachneri (assembly GCA_963969495.1). NCBI lineage: Eukaryota > Metazoa > Arthropoda > Malacostraca > Isopoda > Cymothoidae > Ceratothoa > Ceratothoa steindachneri. Next base: position 7,713,426 of record OZ018317.1, on the reverse strand, counting down.
ATTACCTATTTTAAAAGGCAAAAGGAATATTGCTTTTTTTAGACAAATATTTTTTTCATTTCCATGTACTTTCGGGTCCCCCTTTATTTAAAAGCTTACATCCCCGTGACTGTTTTAATAATGTTTTTTTATATAAAATATTAACTTGATCGATTTTTATGAGCTAATACTTCTCTTTTGATTGACTTCGTGTCTACCTTTGTCTAGCTTTGTCTACTTTTCTAGGTTAACTAGGGCTTGTGATATGAGTATTTATGATTTGGGAGAGCTGTCAAACCCCCCAAATTGGGATGCCCAAAACTTTGTTTCTAATTAAGACATTGAAAAACGGATTTCAGACTCAGTGGTTTCAGTCAAAAATCTTTACTCTCTCTCACACTTTCTCTCTTTTTCTATTCTCTCTCTCTCTCTCTCTCTCTCTCTCTCTCTCTCTCTCTCTCTCTCTCTCTCTCTCTCTCTTCATTCATTCTTTAAGATACGAGTAAGTAGATTTGTAACGCCATCCGCCCCTCGCATAGTGAACAAGATTCCTCGATCGGGTAATGAAATGCACATAAAAATCAGAATGCTAATCCCCGGTGAGCCCGAACGCACCAAACACCGGTCCTCGTTGGAAAGGGGCGAGGGGGGAGAAGTGTTCAGGTTGTGTCGCGTGTCTTCGTCGCCAACCATCGAGGGTGAAACCTTTACTCACACCAGGAGAGGGGAAGTGGGGGGGCTTTTCCCGTTAGGGATATTTGAATAAGAGCGTCCCCACATAGGACACTAGTACTCCATCGACATGGTTCTGGAACAGAGGAGAGACTTGGTATGTTATGTTGCGAGGCGAGGCGAGGAAGGAAATTGTAGCGGTGTTGTGGGTGACTATGCGTGTGAAGCTACCTACCACCACGGGTGAGTATCAGTGTATCCCCCCATTGGGCGGCCAGCTCGTGCCGCAGGGGAAAGTTGTGTATTCTAGCTCGTTGAAACGGATACCTCGACGCTGGGGGTCGAAGTATCCTTCTTTGTTGCCAACGTTTTCCTCATTGGATTATACCCTCCTTACCATTGATTAACATCTTCGAAAGTTTGTAGTTGCTGATTAATATCAATATTAGCGATTCAGCTTTTAATAGACCAGGTTCGTAGTTATTGTCATTAGTAGCAGTTGTAGTAGTAATATTAGTAGTAGTAGCACTAGCAGTAGTAATATTAGTAGAAGTAATTGTAGTAGTAGTAATTGTAGTAGTAGCAGCAGTAGTAATAATAGTAGTAGTAATATTAGTAGTAATATTAGTAGTAGTAATTGTAGTAGTAGCAGCAGCAATAGTAGTAATATTAGTAGGAGTAGAAGTAATTGTAGTAGTAGCAGCATAAGTAGTAATAGTAGTAGTAGTAGCAGCAGTAGTAAAGGTAGTAGTACAACAGCAGTAATAATCGTAGTAGTAGAAGCAGCAACAGTAGTAGTACTTGTAGTAGCAGTAGTAGCAGCAGCAGTAGTAGTAGTAGTAGTAGTAGTAGAAGCAGCAGTAGTAGTAATAATAGTAGTAGTAGTAGAAGTAGTAATAGTAGTAGTAGTAGCAGTAATAGTAGTAGTAGTAGCAGTAGTAATAGTAGTAGTAGTAGCAGTAGTATTAGTAGTATTAAGGAAGAAGCGATAAAGACATCTCTGCCAGATGATCTTCTGTGGAGGGATCACGAAAAGTTGGACAAATGGAAATTTGTGGAAAGTGTATTGCATAGTCCGAATAGTTTAGAGAGGAGACTACTTGGGGCGCACTTGACCGAACGTACACGCAACTCTCCAGAATCGTCCCAATTTCCACAATAATGGCAGATCCCCCTAACGAGGCCTGAAGGGAAATAAACCATGTGCAGCATGGTTGACTATGCACCTGACACCTCTTTTAGGGGCAGGTGAGGCATTGCAAGTTATGGGGCAGGTGGGGCATTTTCGTAGAGGCGTCGAGGTGCGGAGTTCTAATCGCCTAAGAACCCAGGGTTTCATGGGGTTTGTGGTCGTAGGTTCCGTTATTTGGTTATCTGGGGACTCCAAGGAGCCGAGATGTTCCTGGCAGCCAGCCTCGTTGATGATGCCCTGGATTCCCCATCCCTGGGTGTCGGGTTCGATTCATCGCGAGAGCGGACACAAAAGTGTTCGGTGCTCACAGGAGGCAGCCGCCACTCAGGCAATGCGTCGCGTCTGGGCATAAGCAAAGACAGCTCCGGACACGCACGTCATCACCCACAACCAACCAGAAGAGAAGTTCTCTCTCGTACTGGAAGATTGCACGGAGCGGGTGGCTCTTACTTGGGCCACGATGGTTCTCTGTTCGCCTTTGTTCAGTGGATAAACATAGTAATACCACTCCTTCTGCCAGCCCACCCCTCTTAAGAGGACCGTTCTCTGGTTCTCTTGTGCTTCACTTCAATTGGTATTCTGATTTTTATGTGTATTTCATCATCCGGTCGGAGGATCTCGTCCCCGATTGAAACGGGACGGGTGACGCAATGCATTAACAGATAAGATGCACATAGCGCCCCATCAGCCCGAGGGTGAACCCTGACTACAGGAGAGGCTGCGGCGAATAAATAGCGAAATGAATATCCAATGACGCGGAAAGAAGGGAAAAACAGGTCTTTGTTTAAGAGGGCGTAAAGGAGTTGGCTGTAGGGGCTAATTTAGAAGCGGTGATGCTCGCTGACCTCACCCTGTGGGAAAACGGTCGATGTTTAAATTATACCACTTTTTCGATTCTGTTTTGACCAAATATTTTCTTAGGGTTTTTTAACTTTACCCTCAAAAGCCCCATTTTCAAGACGATTATGCCCTTGTTATTCCGTGTCATCATTTGTCTATTTCTCTTTCCTTCTTTCTTTCCACATTTGTGGAGTGAACTTGTGCTTCTCTTAAATCAATCCTTTTCCTTCTTAATTCTCTCTTTATTTTCATCGCTCTACACCCCCCTGTTAAATTATAACCCTTTCTTTATACATGGTCTATCTTTCTTTTTTATTTCTCTACACCACTTCCTTTTTTCTCTTAATACACCACTTAATACACCTTCCACCTTAATACATCTTTTAATACAACACTTAATACACTACAGCCCCTTTTATTCATAATAGATAATATTCTTTCTCCCTCGCGTACCTTCACCCAATCTTCGTTGATCACTGCGATTTCTTTCATACGGAATCAAATCAGTCAAGTTTTATCCACTGCGTTTCTGCATTCCTTACCCCTCCTCCACATCTGTGGGCTGGAATGTGGGAAAGATGCGAGTTTTCGAGTGAAGTCATCCCGGTAAATATAAACTCTAATAACACTTTTGTCGTAATTAATAAGGGGGATGCCAACAAGTGCCAAGTAAGTGGGTGGTTTACGGCTTGGCATAATACCCTAAATTTAGACAGATGGGGGAGGCGAAGTAGAGAGTACAACGAGGAAAGGGAGAGAGTAAAGATAGATGTAATTATTAGGGTTAATTTTAATATCTTTATCCCAGTTGCCATCCAATGATTTTACTGCCATCGAGTGGAGACGGAGGAATGAAGTGAACGATATAATAAATGACATAAAGGGAGTTGATGCAAAGAAAGATAAATCTAGAAAAAAAACAGAAGGCAAAGTGAGAGAAGAAGGTGATTTAAAAAAATGAGACCGGTTGGGATTGAGACAGGAAGGAAAAGTGTGAGAGAAAGAAAGGGACAGAGGGATAACATATTTTAGTGTGTGGCCAAGTTTTGAAGAGTGCAGCAGTGGCGGAGTGAATTGTGAGGTAGAGGCGGACGAGTGCAGGAGATTTTTTCACAATGGCAATTTTGAATTGGCGAGTAAGTATTATTTTGCAAAAGTAACTACCATTAACGAATACATAACTGCTTAACCAAGTCTGGTGAAGTAGTCTTTGCAACAATCTCTAACTACTGTTATTGTTTGGTGTTTGTTCGTATCCTTATCCTAGATTGGTAATTTCTACCCCATACTACTACAAACATTTAATATCTTAAATTGCGACATAAAAATGTGTAGCGAACAGCCATAATCTCATTTTTGGTCTTGTTAGACTAATTATTCCTATGAATGGTCATTGTCAAAAGGGGTTCCATTCTTGTTTCATGTTAATTGAAATCGAACTGATGAAACTAGTGTATTAATAGTCTATGGCCAATTCTGAATTGATAGGCCATTACTGAACTTGGGCAAGATTAATTGAAAGGCCATTAATAGCCTTGGGTTAAGTTGCAATTTATGGATCATTACTGGTCTCGGGCTAATTTAGAATTTATTGTTCACTACTGATCTTGTTCTAATTTTTAAGCAATAGGGCATCTCTGGTCTTGAGATAACTCGAAATTGATACGTCACTATTGGCCTTGAGATACTTTTTTCAATTTCCAAGACAGTAAAATAAATCTTGTTTGTATTAAGTAGTCTTAAAATATCTTACGTCAGAAGGCGCAGAATTTCCAGTCACTTCTTAAACAAATTAGTGTCTTCTCCTTTTCATAACGCTTCTTAACACGACCTTAGTGGTGACACCATTTGTTCCTGGCCACCAGTCACACCACTAATAAAGCTCATTCTCAACATGGCAGCGCTAGATGTCACGCCTTGTCAGAAGAGCTCCCTTAGTTTCCATGTGTACGTTTAGTGGCAGAACCAGCTGGGGCCGGCAAAAAAAAACAAACTCTATGCTCATCACCACAAATCTGCCCGCACCACGCTAATGGTAAGCACGTCAGTTTGTGAATGCGGTCGAGCTGGTATCGTCACCACATATTTAGATGGAAACTAGCCGTGCTATTCACTAGTTGGTGGCGCCATAATAGCGTTGGCGTTTGAAGGGACTCCTTAAAGTGGACTATTATTTCGTTGAGAAAACAAAAGAGAAGCGTCTTGGGGATTTATTTCTGGGAGTCGTCCTTCAGATCGACTATGAGAGACAACCTTCAAATTAACTGAAAGTGTTTACCTTCAAATTAACTAGAAAAATCCATCTTCCAATGCCTGGGAGATTCATCTCTAAAATTGACTGCAAGAGTCTACCCTTAAATTGACTTTGTGAATCTACCCACAATTTGGTTGGGGGAATCCATTACTAAATTAGCTAACAAGCCTTTTCCTATGCATATTCAAAATTATTGTGAGAGTATGGGTTTGAATGAATGTCCTATTTTGGTTATATCTTTTTATATTGTAATCTGAACACAGTGAAGCGAATATTATTAATGTTTTTACAGATTTCATAATTTATATGAAAACATACCGGGTTTTCCAAAACTTCTCTTACAATCGGTTTTTGTTATTTCGAGAGGTATACGTGTGTGATAGAAAAAAACTTCCATCACATGTCTTTAAAACGTCTTTTCCATTATGTACAGGTGTTTCTAGATGGAAGCGAAAAGAATTCAGATATCTGCTCTCTTGCCCGCTGGCCACAACATGTCCGACACTGCCAAGTGGTTCAACGGCAGCCAGATGACCGCCCACAGAGTCACGGAGAGGCTCAAAAACGGGGAAAACCTCAAATATCGACCTCGTTCAGACAAATCTCAAATTGTCAACCGTTTGGCTGTGAGAGAGGCCCTCAAAAGTGCTCGCGGGCTCAAAATGAAGCGCTTGCAAAGAAGAACATCTCGGTGGCCACTGTGTTCAGCGCCGCCAAGGAGGAGGACGGCAAGAGCTTGAAATGCGTAGAAAGACTTCAGCTCACTGACACTATATGAGAACAACGGTGCGATCCTTGTCGTCGCTTTCTCAACGACTTGAAGAGTCATGGCGATCGAATTCTCATTTTTCCAATGAAAATTCTTCCTGTCGATATGGTGATCAACCTGATGAACGACCGCGTGCTAAGCTTCGAACAGGGTATCTCTTAGGTCCGCTACGTGTCCAAGACCAAGCACCTGGCCTCTATGATGATGCTCGGCGTCATAGCTTCCAATGGTGAAAAGATGCTACCGGTATGGTTTGAGGCCGGTTACAAGCTCACTGCTGTCAATCATAATATTCACTATTCATTTGTTTCTCCACACAAATGATTACTATTCCTTTGCCTCTGATTCTCATCAGGTTGGGCGTCCCTCAGAGCACCAGTCTGGCAATGAAAGGTTATGAGGGAAGGAGTGACTTGTCCCGTTTTAGGTTAATGGTTACTAAAGGGTGACGGGGGGGATTGGGGATCCTTGCAGAAATTTTCAAATGGTATACAAGTACTCATTAGTGTTTTATTGATTATATATTTAGTTATTAAGTTATCTGGCGGCGATACGGGAATAAATATTTTATTTACCTTCTCTTACTCCTTTTAATATGGTTTAAAGTTCGTAAATTTGAATCCATTGTTTATTTAATACGAACTTGTACGACTTATAGCAGTTATCGATCTACAGTCACCAGTACCCTATGTGTAGTATGGGGTAACCACAGTGTGGCTGACATCTTGAGGATTGTGTGTCGTCTTGGTCCCAAATGCCTGCAGGAGGATCGGCCTCCATATATCTTCCACACATTTTTACTTACTCTAACTTTACCACATTCTTTTCTTATAAACTATGCTGAAAAATGACTTCGTTGATACTGTGCTTAAAATTCGAGGTGAAAATGCCTTTCTTGCATTCTTTCACACAGTACAACACCCAAAATATTTTTGTTAACCAAGACCAATACAATTCACCCAGGCAATTAGGTCACCTAAATTCAAAGATGGATGTTGTTATGCAGCTTGAGATTAACATATGGATGCATTTGGGGTGGAAGGGGGAGTTTTATTAATGAGTTATCAGCTTAAAAATATATGTCAAGGTTGGGTTGAGTTCCGAAGACCCGAGCCAGAACAAACTTGCATAGAGGGTTGCCACGAAGCCCACCCACTCTGATTGAGGCTTCAGAGAAATTCGTTTAAGTGGATATTAACTCAATCCAATCCATTATCACATTAATCAGTCGATCGACGGCTACATCAATCATATATCGAAACAATCAAATATCCAATTCATTATCTAATCAACTATTCGAACATTCAATTTAAAATCGAACAATCAAATGGAAGGATCTTCCTACCATCAATCAAATAAATAGAGCTTTAAATCGCTGATCCTATCAAACAGTCAAACATTTAATCGAAGATCATATCAATATTTAACGCAATCAGTCAATGATCACTTCAAACAATCGAACATTAAATAGATTTTCAATGGCATAAACCTTTTCTGTTGCGACTTGCAGTGAAATTAAATAAAATCAGACTAAAAATGGATATTAATAGCTGTGATCACTTGCAGAAATAGTGGAAGTACAACATATTATGAACTTCGACCTTTTTAATTGATACATCTCTCTAAAATATATTAAAGACCAGGAAAGGAAACACATTGATTACCAACCGTTAATATCTATTTAGCAGAAGTAGCAATCCGTTGAATGGTCCTTTGGCTCCTTCTAGACCATTGGTACGCTAAACATAAGGAAAGGCCCTTTGCCTTTCATCCAAACAGCAAGAGAACTTGTACACCTGACACGACATATGTGAAGTACCTATCGTTTGTCCTGGTCACCTACTTTACATCCAAAGTACAGCTCCTAAAGTTTCTTCACATGTTTAGTCAACTGTCTCTTGTATTGTCTTAATGCACTGATTCACATATATAACAGAAGCTGTCTGGGGAAATTTTGCATTCTCTAGGCATTATATCTGTCTCCTGTAGATAGAAAAAAACACTGTAGTATGTGAAAAATAATATAAATAGTAACAGCAACAAATATTAAATAAAAAACTGAAATAGGAAGCATTTATAGTAAGTTACAAAATTATCAAGCGTTACCTAAGAGTTACCAAGGATTTGGACATATATAACTAAAAGGATATTAAGTATACTTTCATAGATTTCATAGGTTAGGTTGAAAAATACCTTATAAATACCCCATTAAATTTATATTTAAATCAGTTTATAACTTTTCGAGTTGTCAGTTTCGGCCCAATCTTGTTTTCATTCAATCCCTTACGTAACCATCAGTATATTTAAGGTAAGTAAGATGGTAATTTACGAGAAACTGGAGTGCGCAGAAAGAGACGAATGATATATTCGTGATTTACGCAAAAAATATCCCTAGAAAAATTTATTCTCATTTCTGTTTATTTTTCATTGTTGCACAGTATTATTTATCAATCAATCAAATCCTTATAATCTTCAAATCTACGGATAATATCAGTAAAATTTCAGTTAAGAGATGAATCCTTTCCTACGGTAAATCACTTTCCGAATCAGCACATTTGCCGACCTTTCCTCATTTCGTCCAGTGGAATTTTGATCTCCTTCGAAAAATAGAAAGCTCAGAACAAGAGCGCGACAACTCTCATACAAATCTTTGTCTTCTGTGGACGACAGAGTCTACCATTGGTGCGAGAGAAGACATACGTTGTAGGCGTTTAGGCTACTTGTGATCAAGGACCTCAAATATGTCTTGTGTAAGATGTGATTTGAACATAAGCCAATGTAAAGATGATGAAACTTTATAGTTATAGAAACCCAAAATATAACTGCTCAATCGTAAAAGGTTCCTAACTCTTTCTCTTCCTAGGAAGAATAATAGGCACCTAGTTCTTCTTAGTTGCCTTGCCCAATAAAAAAACCCCACGTTGGTCTTCGTACTGGTAATCATTAATTTAAAGAGGGGTATAGGTCTTCTTCTAAGTGACCCTTAAAAAGAAAACGTAATCTAGATCTTCTTCATATTAAGTTTATACAAGAAAAAAATGTCCTTGTTCTTCTTCCTTGTATTCTAATTAAAAAAAGCCCAGTTTGTGTTAATAAGACCACAAAAGAACAAGTCCTTTAGTTTTTCTTAATGATAACTACATAAAACACAGGGAAGATTGTTCTCCTTTCTAGTAAGCCTTCTAAGTAAAATGGAGTCTACTCTCTCCTCTTTGAAGTCTTATTAAATTATGCATAGTTCTTTTTCTAGTAATTATAAAATACAAAAGGAGCCTAGTTTCTCTTGTAAGAACCCTAAAATAATAAAAGCTCGTGTTCTCACTAATAACCATATTAAAAAACTGAACCCACTTCTTCTTCCAAGTTACTATATAAAAGAAAAATGAGCCTAGGTTTTTTTCCTAGTAACCCTGTAAAATAGTTCAGATTTGTATTTTAAATTTTAAGCTCGTTTATAAGAGCATATACATAGAGGTTCCTCAAATACATTCTCTGTCATATATTTTTGTATTATTAGGGATGTGGTCCAAACGTTCTCTGTTATCTGCAAATTTCTCTGTCGAGGAATAGGTCACCTTCCTAGACAATACGTCTACATATATAAACATATATGTATCTATTGGTAGGGAGGAAGGAGATAAAAGCCACGAGAATATGTATATATACAGTTATATACAAATATATTCTCTAATGTACGTAAGCGTCCTTTGCTACGTACAAGTACGTTCACTTTATAAAAGTAATCCGTTGATTACGAGGTATAAGAGTGCGATTTTACTATAGGGGCCGAGAGCGTTTAATGAGTTTACCAAGTTGGAGTTCAATGATATATTTAAAGAGCGAAAACCAAAAATATAATTTTAATAAGTCACTAGTTAACATATATATACATACGGGTAATATATGTAATGTAAATAAGGACAATACTGACAGAATATAGGTTAATTGGCAATCGAGTAACGTTAATTACTCGTTAATGAGCTTTTAAATGGGATACTATAAATCAATTATACAGAGGGAATATTTAAATGTCGGAATGTGGGTCGATTAACGGAAGATACAAGTAAGGGTTGTTTTACCTTAAAGCGGGAACCTCGAGGAAGGGGAATCCTTTAGCGAGTCGGCCCGGGAGAATAGAGACGGAAAGTGGCCGTGATTCTCGGCCGAATATCTTGATGGGGACGAGGATGAAAAGGAGGGTGGGGCAGAAGATGAGTTCACGATCCTCTTTGAAGACGGACGATGCAACCTCTGCTCCAGAAAAGTGCAACCTCCAAAAATCGAGACTCTGACGCGGCTCGACGCGAAATCTCACACAGGAAACTGTAGATCATTGAGGGGGTGTTCCACATGAGACGAGAGGAATCCCGGCTAATCCTTTGGGGATAAATCGATTCGAGGCTTGCTCTGAACAGAGTAAGCCTTCACAAAAGAGATGGATCTGCCTGGTGAGATCCAACCTCGATGGTATAAGGGAATACCAGGAACTTGGGGAAACAGACCCACGATCTGAACCGAAGGCGATGGGTTCTCAAACTCAATCTGCCGATATTCGAAAACCCAGGGTATTTATATGACGGCCATTTTTTTGGTTTCTCCTCTTTGTCAGATTTAGACGGCTGGCTGAACACTTCCGGCGGCCAGATGGATTAGCATTTGTCACCTGACCCAAGTCTTAATGGCCTTTACGATGTGGGTGGGAAAAGGTTGGCTAGCAGGTTT